>JAJOZX010003356.1:392500-501443 GCA_023014485.1 Bathynomus jamesi | reverse complement strand
ATACATACACACATATATATATAATTATATATATATATATATTCACACAGTAGGGTGGCCCTTAGTTGTATGTGATTTTCTGAAATGAAATATTTTTCATCTCCCAACCTCCAAAGTTGTTCTAATCCATGTGAAAATGCTCTGTGTAAAATTTCAGCTCAATCAGACAATATTAAGATGGCCCCCAAAGGCCCTAAAGTTTCAGATTTTAACAATATTGATATTTTTTCATATAAAACCGTTTTTATCTTCTTTACAGTGTTTTATTCGAAAGAAATATAGAATATGATCGAAAGAGAATTCAATTTACAATAAATTTAGTTATAACCATTATTTACTTAAAACCAAAATTGGACGAGATATTCACGGAAATTGAAAAGTATCATAAGTGCGTAAAAAACCCGCTTCTGGAAGGTTCTAGAAAGTTCTGCGCCTGCGGCCTATATAAGCGGCGTCCCTCAACACCGCTCAGTCATTTCAGTTCGAGTCTTCGAGCCAGTAAGGCAGTTTTCTAAGTTCGCTCCGGGTTATTTTGCTGTACGCTCTTTCATTTAGTGAATATCTATTAATGTTATTTCACGTTGTGATATAATGGCATCATCATTAAAGTCCACTTCAAAACCTCTGCGCTGTTTACGGAAAGATTACGAATGCAGTCTCATCGGAAACATAACAAACCAAATTGTAGGAGCGAAACTACCTTCAAATCGGCAAGTACTCAGTGTTCTTTTCTTCAATTTACGTGTAGTTAAATTATCCATCAAAGCAAGTGCGACCTTAGTTGTAAAAGAAGTTCTAGTTTTTTGGGAAAAGGCACGAATTCCCACAAAACGAACTGATCATTGCATTGAAAAAGTTAAATCACTGCATAAAGAATGGGGAGATTTACAGAAGAGGTTGAGTAGAGAATCAGATGTGGAAACGAATAAACGAGCGAAATTCCTCGATAAATTAGATGATTTATTTGATGTTGCCCATGAGAATGCGTTAAACATCGTTAAGAACGAAGAGGATAAGCAATATTTACTATTGCAGCGTAAGAAAGGACGACCAGGTTCCATGGCTAGCAATGATCGCAAATTTAAAGCGAGTGAAGAAAAAAACCAGGAACGCATAGAAAAGGAAACAGAGAGAAGAAAGGGAACTTACGAGGAAATGGAACGAAACGTCATGGTTCACCTACCATCATTGTCAAGCAGTGATAGTGAAGATGAAGAAGACAGCCAGCATTCTAATGATCCAGCTGAAGATACACAACCAGGCTCAAGTGATACAATGAGAGTGAGTGAACCAAGTACTTCGGGTACGAGAGGTACACTAGATTTTTTCACTCCACGTCTGTCTGAAGCATTAGACAGATGCAAAATCAGCGACCGAAATGCGGTTCATCTTTTAATGGCTGCAGCAGAAGCTTTCAACTGTAATACTAAAAGCTTAATTATTAATCGTTTACCTAATTATTAGCCGTTTACCAAGCAGTGGAAAAATGGGGCATAGAAGAAAAAATACAGGCGTTGTGTTTCGATACAACTGCAAGCAGCACCGGCCGAATAAATGGTGCCTGTACAAATCTTGAGAAAATGTTTGTTCGTGATTTACTCTACCTTCCGTGTAGACATCACATCCTCGAATTAGTCTTGAGAGGTAGTTTTGATGCAGTAATGGGTGCAAGTTCTGGACCAGATGTGATTTTGTTTAAAAGATTTAGGGAAACGTGGTCGGCCATAGACAATAAAAAATACCGTAGTGGGATAGAAGATGTCACCGAAGATGTCCGTGTCAGTATGCTGGAATTTCTACAAGAACAGTTACGCCAGAAACAGCATAGAGATGATTATCGCGAATTATTAAAATTGGCCGTGATCTTCCTCGGCGGTGCCCCCGACGAGGAGTCTCATTTCGTATTCCTGGAGCTGTGAGCCATGCTCGGTGGATGGCAAAGGCTATTTATGCCTTTAAAATATTTTATTCCAAGATCAATTTAAACTGACCAAAAAAGAGAACGATTCAATCAGAAGAATATGCATTTTCCTTATCCGACTCTATTTACGAGCTTGGTTCCTAGCACCATTGGCTGTGAAAGCTCCGTATCTCGATTACAATTTTTTACTGAAATTAATCGAGTATAAGGAAGTAGATCCAGAAATTAGTAGTGCTGCCGTGAAAAAATTCGCCAACCATTTATGGTATCTGTCAACAGAAACTGCGGCATTCGCATTCTTTGATGATGAAGTCCCACTAGACATAAAGCAAAAAATGGCTACTATAATGATGACTACAGAAGACAGCGATGTAGAAAACCGAATAAAACGATACATTGTTAACAGTGAAGATCTCAACCGTTTAAAAGAAAAAGAATTCTCGGACTTCATTTCAGCTGAATCGAAGACATGTTTCTCAAGATTTTCAATAAATGCAAATTTTCTTAAAAACTGCCAATCTACACGGAAAGATGATGCCAACTTCCAACGTGGGTTGGAGATATTGAAAAGCATTGTAGTGGTTAACGACGTAGCTGAGAGAGGAGTGAAACTAATACAAGAATATCAGAACATTCTAACCAAGGACGAAAAAGTAAAGCAATACATTGTGCAGATTGTCGGTGAACACAGAAAAAAGTACCCAGATGCTACCAAAACTGGCCTAATGAAGCAGTGAAATCTGATAACTTATTACATCGTTGTCAGTATGTTATTATTGCCATTTTAAAATAATGGTATTAATGGTATTAATATAGCCCAATTGAGCTGAAATTTTGCACAGAGCACTTTTCTATATATTGGAAGAAGATTAGGGGTTGGGAGCAAGTAATTTCAAAAGTTGAAAAATAGGGGCCACCCTAATACACAGGGTGTCTCAAAAGTCACTATCTATTTCGGTGACATTAGATGTTTTTTTAAAAAATGCTATGCTGGCATAAAGATATGTACTTCTCGTGCAAATTTGTGTATTTAAAAAAGTTAATTGGTTTATTATTGACATGCTTGAACAATTCCTCGAACCTCAACTTCTTACAGATGGCATTCTTGACACAGTAGTTTTTCAGCAGGATGGTGGAGCACCGTGCCATTATGCAATAATTGTACGTGATTATCTTGACAGACGCTTCCCGGTCGCTGGATTGGTCGTGGAGGAACACAACCATGGGCAGCACGTTCACCCGATTTAACACCATTAGATTTTTTCGCCTGGGGTTTCATTAAGTCTAAGGTGTACACTGTACACTGGTAGAAGAATTAGTGATGTAGCCGAACTTCGAAATCGTATTACCGATGCAGTTCAGAAAATAACACCTCAAATGCTGGAAAGTGTGTTCCGGGAAACAACTTATCGCTTTGAGCTCTGTAGAGACACTGATGGTCGCCATGTGGAGACAGATAAATAAATAGCACTAATTCTTTGCGGCACTTACTTTGAAATAAATATATTTTTCATGTCTTAAACCAGTTTTTCGTAATTCCCATTATTTTTCAAAATATATAGTGACTTTTGAGACACCCTGTATATATATATATATATATATATATATATATATATATATATATATATATATATATGCATATACTCGTATATTGCAACTCGTAAATATTACTAAACAATGAAAATCACCTATTATATATGCAAAATTCACAATCTTAAAATGGGTGCAAGTATAAACCATATAAATTAGATGTTAAAAGTTTCCAATATAGTACGCCATAGTTATAATATGCCTCACTCATCTGTAACTTTAAGATTCTATCATCATTTGTATTGTTCACCATTTTTCTTTTCTATTATTGCTACTATTATTTCTATTATAATTTTCTATTATTTCAAAAATTATTTAAATTTTCATTTGTAATGACGGAGTTAACCTAAATGCAACATTATTTTATTTTCCACAAATTCTATTTATATTTGTTATTTCCCTTTGTAAAACGAGAAATGAATCTCAAAGACTTTTGCCTGAAAAGCTGTCATGTGTCCCAATGGCATATTCAGATAAGAATACGCAAGGGTTAAGGGAAAAGTGTATAAGACTGTGGTAAGACCGGCTATGATGTATGGGGCTGAGTCTTGGGCTATAAAGAAAGATCATGAGAAAAGACTAGATGTAACGGAGATGAGAATGCTGAGATGGATGTGCGGAGTGACAAGGTTGGATAGAGTAAGGAATGAAAGGATAAGGGGCACAACAAAGGTTGGAGAAATCTCAAGGAAGATACAAGAAAGTAGACTGAAATGGTATGGACATGTGATGAGAGGGGACGAAGATTATGTGGGTAAGAGAACGATGAATATGGAGGTGCATGGCAGGAGAAAGAGAGGCAGACCGAAGCGAAGGTGGATGGAGAAGGTGAGGGACGATTTCAGGGAGAAGGGTTTGTCGGGGGAAGAAGCCCAGGACCGGGCTGTGTGGAGGAGGCTGGTCAGAAACGCCGACCCCGCATAGAGGCGTGAACGGGCGAAGAGAAAGAAGAAGAAGATTATTATTATTATATATTATTATTATTATTATTATTGACAGGTTAAAAATGTGATCCAAAATCATGAAAAAACATCAAGTCACTTACAACACCCTTTACATATTGGAGGTTTATGAATTTATCGAAGTATGTCAAGGGAGTCTGTGAAGATATTGCAAAAAGGGAAATTATGGTAAAAAAAAAATTATAAGGGAAATTCACTCGATTTGAAAGTTCTATACAAGTTTTCAGTTCAAAACTTTAATGGTCGTACTCTGAAGAGCTTGAATAGGTACTTTGAAATGATTGAGGGAATCACCTTCGTTTAAAAACCTTTCCAATATGGCACCGATCGTACTGAAGGCATCTTTCGAATATGCCTTATGCAAATCGCCTTATCTATGCACAGCTTCACTTTATTTAATTCTATGAGTAAAAAATCGAAACGTATTTTTAAAAAATCCATATTTTAATACTGTCGTTTCTTACAGAGAAAGAGAGAAAGAGAGAGAGAGAGAAAGAGAGAGAGAGAGAGAGAGGGAGAGAGAGGGTTACAAAGAGTTACAAGGACAAAAAGTACCTCAAAAGGCATTGCGGCCCATACCGAGGAGGTACCAATGGCAACGGGTGCCAGGCAAAAATTCCTACATACCGTCACAGTCAGCTTCTCGAACAGCCACCCGAGAAGACAGTAACACACATCCTCAAATAGTGGGCAAGATTCGGTCTAACCTTTTCTTGAACAGATCCACAGAGGAACTGTTGACAACTTCTGAAGGTAGCCTGTTCTACGTGTCACAAATCATATAGGTAAAGTAATTCCCACTAGTGCTAAACCGTTTCAAATCCAACTTCCAACCATTGTTGCGAGTTGAGTTATCATTTAAACTCAACATGCTTCTAAAATCGACATCGTCGAACCCGTGTAAGAGCTTGAAAACCTCGATGAGTTCATCGCGCAGCCTCCGAGTTTCCAGCGAAAACAAATTCAGGGCGTGTAAGCGTCGATTGTAGCCCATATGCCTAACAGAAGGGATTAACTTTGTGGCCCTCACCTGGACTCGCTCCAGCCTATAAATATCTTTCCTGAGGGTGGGCGACCAGAACTGCACAGCATACTCCAGTTGCGGCCGAACCAGGGAATTGTATAGAGATAGCACAATCTCCTTGCTCCGAAATCGAAATTGCCTCCTGATATATCCCAAAAGCTTCTGGGCTTTCTTTTCCACCTCTACGCATTGTTTGGTAAACTTCAGGTCGCTGCTACTTAGCACACCCAAGTCCTTTTCCAAATCAGTGGTCTCGATATTACTCCCCAACATGGAGTAGTCCGACTTGGGATTGGTGTAGCCAATGTGCATGACCTTGGATGTAACCAAGTTAAACGGGGTTTGCCATTTTTCGAACCACTCTCCTATTCTACGTAGGTCCGCACGCAGTTGCTCGATCGCATCGGGCGTCCCAACAGTGGCCCTAAGCTTGGTGTCATCAGCGAATTTGGCGATCATACTGACGATGCCAGTGTCGATATCATTTATGTAAATGATAAATAACAGTAGCCCCAAAAGGGAACCCTGAGGAATCCCTCTAGTGACCGAGGCCCAACCCGAGGTAGCCCCTTTAATTACAACCCTCTGCCGCCTATTCTTCAGTCAGTTTCCAATCCAGCTACCTACTTCCCCATCGATACCCAGCGCACGGACTTTGGCCATTAGCCGGCGGTGAGGTACCTTATCAAATGCTTTCTGAAAGTCGAGATAAAGTATATCAGTCGCCCTACTCTTATCGTACTCACTCCACATGATGTGAAAAACCTCCAGCAGGTTGGTGAGACACGACCTATGCCGCCTAAACCCATGTTGGGAGTCCCCAAGCAGCTTGTAGGAATCCAAATGGTCAACGATCCTAGCCGCTATTATCTCCTCTAATAATTTACCTACAACCGAAGTGAGACTAATGGGACGATAGTTCAATGGACTTTCTTGATCCCCTTTCTTGAGGATAGGGGTCACGTTGGCTTCCCTCCAGTCACCAGGCACCTGGCCCGTCTCCACCGATTTGATGAAGACTGTAGCCAGTTTGGGAGCCACCTGGTCGCGCACTTCTCGCAAGACTCTGGGGAGGAACTGGTCTGGCCCAGGAGCCTTAAACGCGTTCATTTTGTCTATTCTATCGGCAACATCTGTCGCGGTGGTACACCGAACCCTCTCCAGGCGAGCACCGTCGTGCCTGACGCCTGGCTCCTGGACGACGCGGGTGTCCTCCCTGGTGAACACTTATTCAAAGTCCTCATTCAGCGCATTAGTAATGTCCGCGTCGGAGGTCTGCAGCGCGCCGCTGGGGTCCTTTAACGGGCTATCATGCTTCTTATGGGCTTTCTACTATTAACATGACTGAAGAATTTCTTAGGGTTCGCCTTGCAAAGGCTTGCCACCCGGAGTTCTTCGTTACGTTTGGCTAGCTTACCCTTCGCCTTGACTTCCATGCACAGGTGGACATACGCCTCAGTGAGAGAGAGAGAGAGCGAGCTGAATAAATAGTAGACAAGTTTGTTTTATTTCTGTGAAAGATGTACAGTATAACGGAAATAAATTCGTTTACGGTTTATAAAATAGAAAGAGATACAGTACTGAGAAAGCAGCGAAAAAAGATAATATAAATGATGAGCAGGAAGAAACAGGAAAGGAGACGAAGAAAAGTGAAGCACATACATACATGTCACGTGTCGGAACACTGACACACATACAAAGAGGGAGAACAAAATTATTGTAACAAAAGCATTAAAAGCAACACACGTAGATCAGTTGGAGAACACCTGAGTGAAAAGAGTTAATAGCGTAAAACAAGATATCACGAATCACAAATCACGGCAGGTTTCCGAAAAAGGAAGTGAAACAAATAGCAAAAACAAAGGCCCCGAGTGGTAATGTAGAAAGAACTGTATGCATACACTCTGTAAAGGGCTTTTGCAGATACAAGGAAGGACAGTGTATATAAGAGCATCCCACAATGTGTAATTTCTATTATAATAACGGTCACTGTAAATTTGGCGACAGCTTCAAATTTTATCATCCCATTTGCAAGTGCTATGCAACGAAAGGGGGTCTACAAATATGGTAAGAAATGCTACTATCATGACCTTCCAACAAACTCAAAGGACAATAGGAAAACGGCAAGAAACCTATGAATACAAACCAAGGAACAAATTTTCTCGACATCACAGACACAATACTACTACTAAGCCTCATTCAGTACGAACAGTCGACACACCTGAGAATCTCCGAGCCGATCCGTTACCAAGCAAGAAACTACCAGAACAGGTAACCGGAAACGGAGCTTTCTTGGAGGACCTTAGGAATACAAAACACGGGACACTGAAGGAAATTGAATTTGGACTACTCGAAGGACAACGCAAACGAGAAAACATAAATATATTCCCGTCGAATACTCAAGGGCTAAGACCGAACCAAAAAACATATCTTAAAGGCTGCCAAGGAGATTGTGAAAACTGCGAATACTGCATAGATAAAAAAGAAATAAAAATTGATGGTTACAACATACTACAAGCTGACAGAACACAAAGACGAAAAGGTGGGTATGATATATATATATATATATATATATACCATATGTCCCACAAAAAAGTACACCCAACTTTAGATTGTACTAACTCCTCCAAAAATTGAGATATTTTGGATCTGTTTGTTTGATTTAATATAGCAAATTATTCTTTGTTAACGTTCAAAATTTATTCATGTTTAAACGATTTAGTGTTTAAGCATCTGCTTTTAACTGAAGGGTACAGCAAAATGGGTTGCGCCGAATGATCATTTCTCCCAGCCAGATAGCTCCTCTTGCTTTAACCAATGTGCTACTTTTTACGTCGAAGGATATTGCAAATATTTTTTTAAATAATTCGAACTTTTGTATCTAAGATACGAGTCATACATATAAATGAAGAATCTGAATTACTAAATTTATAAATAACTTTGAAACCTTTATCATGCAGTTTACACGAAGGCAGCGCGTTCTCATGGTCACAACTTATCTGCAAACTAAAAGCTTAAAACAAGTTCAGAATACCTTCGAACTGCAATTTCCCGATAGAGCTTCTCCAACTAAACATACAATTTTGAAGAATGTTCGGAAATACAAAGAAGAAGGAACGGTCCTCAATTTGAACAAAGGACGTTCAGGCCATCCGAAGACGGCAAGAACAGACGAGAACATTCAGCATTCAGCCCTGACTTGACCCCGTGTGATTACTTTTTATGGGGTCATTTGAAAAATAGAGTATTTGCATCACAACCTATCAATTTAGATGATTTGAGGACTCGCATCACAGCTGAAATCAACTTGTTAAAAGACAATCCAGATCTTATCAAAAGAGTGATGGGGAAGATGAGAGCTCGACTCCAGATTTGTATCGATAGGAATGGCGGTCATGTTGAAAGGAAACGAAACTAAGCATAACTTTTGCAATAAGGAATAAAGAAAAATCTGCTTTGTATCTTATTAAAATTATGTTAAAGTATCTATTATTATGTATTTGTCTTTTCATTACATCGATAGCACACACATTATTTTTTCATTGACCAATTTTGCGCAATCCATTTTGTTGTACCCTTCAGTTAAAAGCAGATGCTTAAACACTAAATCGTTTAAACATGAATAAATTTTGAACGTTAACAAAGAATAATTTGCTATATTAAATCAAACAAACAGATCCAAAATATCTCAATTTTTGGAGGAGTTAGTACAATCTAAAGTTGGGTGTAGTTTTTTGTGGGACATATGGTATATACACGTGAGAGCCACATGAGAGTAAGTAAATCAAACAGGTACATAGTTTTTTTCAAGCAGTAAAAATTTAAAAACTCAACGTAATACTAATAGACAAGTGCAGCCCTCCAAACATTCCATCTGCTAAATTCTCTGAAGCTATAGCCGACATCAGAAATCTAATAAAGTCCTAATACACCCTATCCCCGAGTATGACACTTTGCGGCGATTTTAATTTCGCAGTTATAAAATACAAAAGAATAGGAAGAAATGTATATATACAAGGGAGGCACAAGAGAAGACCAGGAGCAAGCAAAAATGTTGATTAGCTTCAACAAATGAATTCATGTTAACACAGGAGATAACGGATAACACCAGAAAAAATAACTGCTTGGATCTGGTATTCACGAATAACACCAACTTAATCAATGATATAAAAATAACACCAACAAATATCTCAGACCACAACATCATCGAGGTACCCACTAATTTGGCGAGAGCACTAAAAGAAAATACTCATTAGGGTGGAGCGAAAAATACCTTTTTTCTAGTATGAAGTTCTAATAGTGATTAAAAGTTGCATTTAGTGGACGATATATATCTGCCAAAATATGAGTTCATTTGTTTAATATTTTCAGCTGCCACCAGGGGGCTAAAGTTAACACAATTTTGGGTAAAAAGGAAAAAATGCTTCTATTTTAGGTTTATCAAACTATTATAAAGTTTTATCGTAGAATTATCTAATAGTTTGATTAAGATTCATAAATGATAAGAATTCGTTTTGTAAAAATGCATTTTTATATGCTTAATATCTTCAGCTGCCACAAGAGGGCTGAAGTTAACTTAAAAATGACAATTAAGTATGATTCTGTATTTACTTGAAAAAGGGAACAGTAATAAATTAGGATGTCTCTCCTCCTTTATACTGGCTTGAGACAGTTAAGAAACGTTATTTCGTGCCTTAGCGGAGTTACCACCCTTTCCCCAACCAACCTCCTCCCTCTAGAAAGGGTTCTTGCTGAAGACTATTTAGTAATTTGCTTTTGTGTCAAATTTTGGCTGTTTTTTTTGATTCTAATGTAGCACGAATCCAACTGTCTCTGTTTGTAGGTCCGCAGACTGATCCAGCAGCGTCTGTAACGAGCTTGACGCATCTCTCTACGGCTTGTGTATGACATGGAAACTGAAATAATTATGAATGAAGAGTAGTACCATGTTTGATGCATGATTCAATATCATCAAGAGAAACTCCTTTGGTTATCGGTGGTTCTGCTATCTGAAAATCTTGCCACATAATGAGATCTGTATAGTCTTTGGCATAAAAATTTATTTCTGGCACCTTAAAATACCTGATAACATCTGTTTCTTGAATGCATGCCCTTGCTTTTATGATACGCCTAAATCCCAACTGACGCACATGCTCCCTTTCATCAGCTATCATTGCAATGAGAATGTTTTCTTGATTTGCGTAATATGCATTTCGCTGAATGACTGAGTCATGTACTCTCCTAAGCTCTTCACGGAGATACCGGCTTCTTGCAATCATATGCCACATATGTTTAGCACCATATTGGCATAATGGTTTACGCTTTATCTGAAACCACATCGGTGCGTATACCCTAACAATGAAAGTAGCTAATTCTTGTAAATTGCCTGAAGGATTCTCTGTGCTTGCATATAACCGCAGAGTCCTGTTTGCTGTGGTGAGCCACCTTGAATGTGATATATTGCCTAGACTCTTATGACTAAGAGTCTTTGAGAATGTTACACTTGATATAGCCTTGTGAATTTCAAGAAGGTATTTCTGGTCAGTACTTATGTCATCTACATCAACTTCACACATGTCCTCTTGAATTTCAATGGGTTTGAAGTTAACTATGGGAAGCTTTTCACAGTCTGAAAGTGCTCGGCCAATTTCTCCTGAAAATGCTCTTGGTCCAGTAGTGGTACCATCCAAGTGATGAAACAGATGGCGCAATGGAAGTTCATGAAAGTGTAAAAGGCATATCAGCCACTGCAATGGCTTATTAAAGGATTCTTCCAGTAATCTTATTGTGCCTCCAATACTACCAGTGTTAACCACTGTCGAATCACAGCCAACTGCAACGATGTTCCCTATATCAACATTCCTTTCTTTCAAGCAATTCACTAGCGCTGTGCAAATGTATTTAGCTTTGCCACTGGAAGGTGTCACATGTGCAAAGTACAGAGAGTGTGGTTCAGATATTATGCTGATATGCTCTTCGCGTTTGGTTCTTTGGTGGTTAGAGCCATCACTCTCCTGGACTTGAATCATTGTTTTATCCTTTCTGCCATCAAAGTATAATCCCCGCATGGTTTTTGGCTCTCCTATCTGTTGTAGTTCCTTTCTCTGTTTTTGTCTTTCACGTCTTAGCTTACTTCTGTCTATAATATTCCCTTTGTCTTCGGGAGTAACAATTTTAAGATCTGCCAATACTGCAGAAGCAATTGCTAATGAAGGCAGTGGCTCACGCATCTGTTGTTCTGATATTACATATTGAGTCGAGGTTGTATCTTCCTCATTATCTTCAGATATCTCTTCTAGTTGTTGAAGTTCACTTGTCTCTGTTTCGATTTGTAAGTTGGACGTATTGGTTATAGCAGCACTAGTTGTTTGTGAGGATTCCAGACGTGCTTTTTCCATTTCCTTTCGATGTTCTCTTGCTTGTAATCGTCTTGTGTGTGTTATGTCAATGCTTCCTATCACCATTATTCTGCGTGTTCGTTGGTCATTTAAAAAATCCTGCTCTTTTGGAGGGACTTTCTTACTCTTTTCACATGAGCATCTCCTAAACTCCTTACATTTGCAGGTGCAGATGTCAAACAAAGTGCATTTTGAAGAGTTTTCAAATTCTTCAAGCTGATTTTTGTACTTAGGCTGATCCTTGCGTGACTTGTATGGCTTTAATAAGGACCTGTATTTATCATGGTACACTCGCATCATCTGTAAAACGCATGTATGTGAAACTATTGGCAAAGAGGCCTTCTTCCAAATATTTTCTACCTTTTGGAAACTGCCTCTGCTATTTCAGAAAATGAAGGCTCCTTGTTATTCATCTGCTCCTTCACTAAATGTTTTGTGAACAGGTAATTTTTCATAATGCAGTTATAAGTTGGTAGTTGCATATCACTCATCTCACAAGGTACTTCAAATATGGCACACTTCATATGTTCTCTAGTGAAATGTTTATATTTAGTATTTGATGCCATAATATTTTTAAGAAAAATTCACAATCACAAAATATCCTGTAACATCAAAACATTATATAATTAATATTATAATATATTTTATAAGTATATATAATATATTATATAAATATATAATATATTATATAAATAAACTAAAATTATATAATACATTATAACAAGCATTTTATAATAAAATCAATATTATCTCTATATAAATCACTAAAATAAAGTTTTATAATATTCCGATCATATTAAAAATCTCTCCGATCAACTGAGCGACTAGGCCTACTACCTAAGAAGACATGTGTTAACACACTGTTCTAATGTCTCACAGAAAGAAATTCCTTCACACCAAAACCCTCCCCCACAACCCTCCCCAAACCCTCCCCCACAACATTCAGTGTAGTCTCAACATGACTCAGTTACTCTAAATTGTGTTAAATTCAGCTCTCTTGTGGCAGCTGAAATTATTAAGCATATGAAAAGACATTTTTACAAAACGAATTCCTATCATTTAAGAATCTTAATCAAACTATTAGATAATTCTACGATAAGATTTTATAATAGTTTGACAAACCTAAATTAGAAGCATTTTTTTCCTTTTTACACAAAATTGTGTTAACTTTAGCCCCCTGGTGGCAGCTGAAAGATTTAAACAAATGAACTCATATTTTGGCAGGCATATTTCGTCCACTAAATGCAACTTTTAATCACTATTAGAACTTCATACTAGAAAAACAGTATTTTTCGCTCCACCCTAATACTCATACTGAAGAAAGAAGGAAATTCGAAATTTTTTATTTAAACTCTAAGACTACAGACTGGTAAGAAATCAGATCTCATATGGCAAAAATAGAGTGGAAAACAGTCTTAGAGAATAAAACACCCGAAGAAATGCTGATAACCTTAGAAAAAAAAGAGACTGGAAATCTTAAAAAAATATGATCCGAAAGTACAGCCAAAGGATAAGAAGAACAATTTCGAGAGATAAAAGCAAACACTATTCCGCAAGAGAGGGAGAGTAGCAGTAGTATGGCCGCAAAATGGGAGAGTGCAAGTTGCAATGCAATGTTGATCAAATCTTGCAAGGTGCCAAACCCCCCTTACCCCTTGCTGCAAGGTGCCAAACCCTACTTACACCTTGCTGCAAGGTGCCAACCCTCACCCCAGGTGTCAACCCCCTTTCCCCCTTGTTGTAAGGTGCCATCCTCCACCCCCTCCCCCAAGGTGCCAAAAAACAAGGAAGCAAGGGGGATTTCCACCAGCTGCCACAAGCTGGGGGAATCCACCTAACCTAACAGAGAGAGAGAGGAGAGAGGAGAGAGAGAGAAAGACCATACTTCGCCTGGGACCGCCAGACGCAAAATAAAGCTCTTGGTCTTTGCACTTGGTTAAGAAGGCCTTAATCAGCCAGTTGGCTTAGAAGGCTTAATCTGGTTTAGAAGGCGTAATTGGCTTGTTTAAGTGTATGTATATGTATATATAAATATATATATATATGTATATATTATTAACTTTTATGTTGCAAGATTGTGCTATTTATTTAATTAGTGGAGATGTTCTTGACAGATGGCTTAGAAATCCGCCAGTTGTCTTAAGCAGCCAGTTGGTTTAGAGGGCGTAACCAGCCATTTGGTAGAGTGTATACATATATATATTTATTGCAGCAAGCGTGCATCGTTTATATATATTCCCATCACCCCAGTTATTCCTTAATATTGTTTATTTATATATATATATATATACAGTATACATATATATATATATATATATATATATACACATATATATACCGTATATATATATATATATATATACACCCACGACAGCATTTATTGGCTATTAATACAGAAGTACATCATTCTGTTTATTTAGACGAATTAATGGAAATAATTTCATGAAATATATAGAAAATAAATATCCAATGAAAATATTTCAGAAGAATTGTATACACACTTTAAACGATATATATATATATATTAGGCCGGGCCAAAAAGGGGTCAAGGTCAAGATTTTGCTTAGGTACATATTGTGAGGTTGATCATTTTGTAATAGTAGTTTCACACCAAAAATTAAGGCTGTGGGACCTTCGCTACCCCCTCTACCGATACTCACTTTTTTCCTTATGAATTTGTATGGGAAATAGGCCAAAAATCGAAAATCGTAAAAATCGACCCTAAATATTAATTTTTTTGCTTTCGGATGGCCAAAATCGGGTTCCCCGGCACGAATTACATCAGAATAGACAATTCACCAACTTTTTTTGAGATCGCGGGTTAGGGGGTAGGGTCTTAAATCCGGTGCTGACTCATAGCACCGGATATAAGACCTAATATTACATTTTTTTTTTTTTTTCTTTCCAGATTCCTATTTAGGTACCTAGAATGTTAAACGTTTGTATTAAAATACGTTATTTAATTTTAAAATACCAGTAATAAATAAAATATAGTTAAAATCTTATTAAATTAAATTATGGCTACTAGAAAAAGAAGCCACAATGCAGCCTTCGGATATCCAGCAAAATTTTCATCTGCCATGACGCCATCAAAAGCTGATGTAAGGCACTTCCATTTTATTGTTAGAGAGGAAGAATCTAAAGCACAGGGTAAAATAAGTAAAAATGATTGTTATAACGTAGTTGTTCAAGATATAAAAGAAATTTGGCAAAAATTTTCTTTCCCAACAATTGATACAAAGGGAATTTATGTTAGAATTACTAGACGTATAGAAGATGCTAATAAGTTAACTAAATGCCGTATGACAAAAAGAAATTAAAAATATGAAAAATTAAAGAAATATGATGAGATGTTTGACATATCTCCATGCCACTGTTATGATAAAGGCATAAGGGATAGAAAACGTTGTAGGTGTGAACATAAAATACCTATTATAGAATGGGAAGCTTTTATTGGTCAAAAAGAAAGAAAAAACCAGTTAGGAAAAATTAATAAAAAAACTACTTCAAGTAATTTGAGAAAGTTGGGCAAAATCCATACAGCACAGGAAAGGGAAAAGAAATCAAAAGAAAAATTAAGAGAAGCAAGGGAATTTGTATCATCAGAAGTGAAGAAGATGATAATGAAAATGAAGATGTCGATTTTCAAGACAGAGAGGACTTAGGAAAGAATTGGTTATATTAATCGGCATAAATTTATTTTAAATACTTTAGAGTCTAGAAAAGAACTGCCTACTTTTGAATGGAAAGGTCAATGGAAGGAATAAAAAAAAAAGTTTTAGGTGAAAAATTTTATTGAATTTCTGTCTCTTGATTTATAAATTTCTACCAACAATAGCTAAAAATTTATGTATTAAATTTTTTTTCAGGTATTTTTGTATTTTTTTAATTTTTTTTCGTTAAAAAAATAAATATAACAGTATTTTATAAGCGAACTTTTATAATAATAAAAAAATTTCGAAGTAAATCGCAAATTATTTCGAATTTTACGAATTCTCTGAAAAAACTGAAACCGGTAGGGGGGGTAGGGTTCCTCAGAATTCAAAAATATTTTACCAGGGTGTTACTATGATTGATTAAACCACCTCACGCTATGTACGTAAGAAATAAAAAAAATTTACCCGGCCTAATATATATATATATATATATATATATATATATATATATATATATATATATTCTTAAATAATATTAGTACAGGAGAAATCCATATACACATTTATATTAAATAATAAATCTTTAACAAATATATAGAAAATAAATACTGCAAAATAATATATAAACATCAAAATAATAATAGTACAGAAGAAATCTATATACACATTATGTTCTACTGCGCTTAACTAAAATACTAAACTCGCACGTGATCGAGTCTACAGTTATTGCTTTGCACTATGCAATAAATACGATTTAACATTTTTTCACCGCTAAAGTTATAGGGATGCCTGTACTCGATGTAAAGGGCCTACAATTCCTTCAATAATATTTTTGTGCCTACTTTACATTCGGTTGGCAAGTTATCACTCTCTTTAAACACTGACAGAATACACTCAAAAGCACGCACAAAGAGGGCGTCGTTAACCACATCATTATTAAATTCAAGTTTATAAACACTCCTTTCCAATCGAGGGTTTATTCTTACCGATCCGCACTTTTCAACCATGAACCCTTCTTCACAATGCATATCGGCAGTTGAAATAATCTAAGTCGTAGCGACAACTGCTCATTATATAAAGAAATAGTTCTTCACGTTGAACGGTGTAGGTGAGTCCTGCCCTGTACCGCTCAAGTCCTTTGTATCAAAGTTCCTGATATTTCGAAGAGTCTGAACCTTTTAAATAAGCATCCAGTTCTAGACCATTCTTGCCATGTACATTCCTACACTCTGTAAACCCGTTGAGCAGAGCTGTGTATGCGTATTCAAGAACCGTATCAAAATAAAGCATAGCCGTAACACGTGCGTCTAATATAGGCTTTAGATTGCAGAAACCGACAATTTCAAACATTCTGTCGAGGATGACGCGGTATCGCGTGGGGACAAGAATGTTATTATCAGACGCATTCTTCCACATCAGTCGTATATCAATGCATGGCTGATCGCTATTTATACACAACGTACAAACAGTGGCATATGAAAGGGTATCACTAATCTGTTCTCTTGTACCTACACCTGCAGGTACTTCATAAAGATCCTCGTTCTACTTCTCAACTATCACGAAGACTCTATTCATCTCCTCAACAATTAAATAAACAACATTCCGTTTACCAGAGTTTGTTTGTCTACAAGTCGTTTCCAGCACATAGTTAATGTCACCGGTTTTACGCCTGAACCCACGCAATGACTTCGTCACGGACACATCGTATACGGCACTGAGAATGCTGCTCAAAGGAAACGCCATCGAATTCTATTGGGAGGAGTGCACGTCCAGATGGGTCAAGCTCTGGGATGACTATGAGCAGCCGGTGCGCGGTTTGGCACGAAGACAAGTGTGGGAAACGAGTCACACGGGTGAGTCACACCAAGCGTTAATGTTTCGTGTACGGATTTGTTCCAACATGAAAGAGTCGTGTGAATACTTGTGCCCCATTATACTTGGCAACGGTTTAGAGGACTTTTCCATCTGCGCCACACGAAGTAATATCGGCTTTAATGTCTTATCACTCCCACTACCCAGAATGCGCGCCAGACATTTTCGTTCAGTGTGATTTTCATGAACTAAACACATTTTATTCGAACTCCGGCGCACTATTTGAGAGAAATATGTGCCCATATTTATCCTTTTTGCCAAGCAAGCGATACTCGTCTCTAAATTCTATTAAAAACTGACGCAGGCCCTTAGCCACAACCTCACTGCAAACCTCGTCATGATATATGTTGATGTAGTGGTAAAAATATTTCAGATTGTCCATTATGACAAGATTTACCTTCTCAGCCACATGGTATGAGTACTCGGTATGATGCAGCATGACATAATACCGCTTGTCATACCACTCATCTACAAGACTCACTAACCATACCCGTTGCTTCTCTTCTGCACGTCTTGTTTCTTCCACTTCACAGTATATGTAAGCTTTAATGCAGTTTAGTCCTACAACATAGTCCATTACATCGTTTGTGCCACGAAATCCTGCATTGCTCTCGCCAGAATATCCATAGAGTATTTGAACCTCTTGTTCCTCAAGGTTCGCACGGTTCACTGTAGCCTTAAAAGCCTCAAAGGATGGTGGAATAGGGATTCTTTGAGTATTCACCACATCTTCAGACTTTAGCGAATACCACTTCATAAACGTCGAACACGCAATATTAAAGGTAGCCATCATTATTTTTCGTCTATGGGAGATTTCTTCAAATACACGTCTGAGATCCAGGGCTTGCAGCGGTCAACTAAGCACGCAGGGGTAGAGATATACCTTTGTTCGATTATACAAGGGGCGGAGCTTAGGACTTTTCCTGTACATACACACACACACACACACACAAAGGAGAAAATGAAACGCTAACTGAAACAAGATTTATTTAATAAATAACATATCATCGAATTATTCAAGGTGTATATATATTCAGATACGTGTAATAAATAAAATAAACATATTGTTAACAAGTAAATAGACATATATATATATATATATATATATATATATATATATAATTTAGGGTGGTCCAAAATATTATAGTAAAAACCTATGTTGGTCGAATCGTTTCTCCACATGCCTTGTTTTTGTCCACTAGGGTCGACTTACTTGTCTGTGGAATTTGAGCTTCATTGGTGGGTATTTAGGGGTTGCCCCATACTAAACATTTCGTTTTTTTCCTTTTTAGAAGTGATTATGACGTCGTCTAGTAGGAGATCTGCGCCTGAAAACTGGCTCCTTGGGAGGCCGAACTCTCAGTTATCGACAGCAAGACTACCCCGTGTACTGGACGTGCTCCGACTGGCCCAGTACAACCACCTAGACGAAGGAAGAACCCTGCCCACGAGTTACAAGTTGGCCTGTGAAACAGTTGTCGCTGTATGGCAGCGCGCCAGAATTCCTTCCCAACGGATAGATTCGTGTGTCCAAAAACTGTCAAAGCTGTACGAGAAGTATCTAGCCCTCAAGAAGCACCGAACTCGACAACGAGAAAGTGACAGAATGAACGAGGAAGTGTTCAAAGGTGATCTGGAAGAGCTGTTTGATATATCTACAAAAGATGCAATGTCGGTAATCAAGAACGAGGAAGACCGGGAATTCCTTCGGAAGCAAAGAGAAGACGTATTTCCCTGTAGCATGAGTGGGGCTGACCAAAAGACGCCTGCAAAAGAAAGCAGAAAGAGACAACGAGAAGAAAAAGAAAGGAGGGCAAAAGCGAGATACGAAGGAAGGGAAACCAAATCCAGGACGGGGGCAACAGCAGCACTTTCTTCCACATCATCTTCTCGGGAATCTGAAAGCGAAGACGAATATAGACCTTCTGCGTCAACATCTGCGGCAGCTGCTGCTTCCCCAACGCCAAAGAGACTTAAGAATATCTTCAACTCGCCCGAAGTCGTCGGCGCCTTGGATCGCGTCAATCTTCCAGATCGCGGAGCTGTGTTTGTGGCTGGAGCCGTTGCTGAGGCGCTTGGACATAATCTTTCAGAGCTCACACTCTCCCGAAGTCCAATCAGGCGGTCTAGAAGACAAGGAAGACAGGAAACGGCAGCAGCACAAGACCAGGAATCTTCTTTGGAGGGACCTCTTCTTTTACACTGGGATGGCAAACTATTGCCAGATATCGACGGATCCAAGGCAAGCGTTGATAGAATTGCTGTCCTTGTCACTGGAAACGGCCACGAGAAGCTTATGGGAATTCCGAAGATGGACAAAGGTACTGGGGAGTCTCAGGCGAATGCTTGTGTTGAAGCAATTGAGAAATGGAATCTCGGGTCTCAAATCAAAGGACTCGTATTTGATACGACAGCCAGCAAAACAGGGCTTCACAAAGGAGCTTGCATCAGAATCGAAGAAGCTCTAGGAACCGAACTGGTCTGGATTGCTTGCAGTCACCATGTCATGGAAATCATGCTGTCCGACGTCTTCTCCTGTATCTTCGGTCCATCTGGAGGTCCAGAATCTGGACTCTTCAAGCGATTTCAGAAACAATGGCCATCGATAAATCAAGATGCGTGTGTTGCAGCAACCGACGAACTCTTCCAGGATCCGGTATTGAGCAGATTGCGGAAAGAGATGCTGGATTATTTGCCACATGTACTCGAAGCGCAGCAACCAAGGGACGATTATTAAGAATTCTTGCGTTTATCTCTCTTGTTCCTTGGCGGAGGAAGTGGGAACGAGTCATTTCGAGCTCCCGGCCCAACACACCACGCTCGTTGGATGGGGAAAGGAATTTATATGTTGAAGATATTCCTTTTCCAAGCTCAATTCAAGCTGACACCACGAGAAGCCAGGAACATAACCGACTTCGCTCTGTTTGTGAGTCTCGTTTACATCAGACAATGAAACGAAGCGTCCCTTGGAATTCGAGCCCCCTACAACGACATCGAACTTCTGTCTCTGCTCAAGACTTACCCAAATCAGACTGTGGCCAGTAAAGCGTATGCGGCCTTTTCCAGGCATCTTTGGTTTCTCTCCGAGCACCTGGTTGCCCTAGCCTTTTTCGACGAACGAGTGACCACGGCGACAAAGGAAAGGATGCTCCGGAACCTACAGCGTCCGCGGTTACCTGGCCCTCCTCGACGTCTAGAGATCAAGGATGAAGTGGAAGACATGAAGTTGGAGGACCTTGTGACTAAAAGGACCAGTTCCTTCCTTGATGTTTTGATGGAAGGAGGAAAATCGAAATCTCAATCCTTTCTGGAGAAACCCCCCGGACAGTGGACGGACGATCCTTTTTTCAACGAACTTCGGGATCGGTCCTCTCGGATGGAAGTAGTAAACGACACGGCGGAACGGGGTATCAGCCTGATCCAAAAATACAACAACACGCTGACCAAGGACGAAGAGCAGAAATAGTTCCTTCTTCGACTGGTGGCAAACCGCCGAAAGAAGCTCCCCACTTCATCAAAGGCGGCTCTAATGTCATAGTTTTTCAAGTGCATAACTGTTTTCTGCTGCGTGAGACCCCTGATTTATGGATTCCACATGGGGCGACCCCTAAATACTGTTTCTTGGGGAAAATATTTTGTGATTTTCAGTTATGTACAAAGGAATAAAAATACCCTTGTGGAGAAAGGAAATTTGCTTTTTTTTTTTTTTGGACCACCCTAATATATATATATATATATATATATAAAACAATCAAGGGTTATGGTAGCCAAAGTGTACGGTATCACAGGTACTAGGAACCTAGTAAAGTTTCCGATAGATGTTACGACACACTTTCGTACCCCAGTTCCTTCACACACCCCATCTTCTAGGCCCGAAAATTGTGGGTCCCTACAGTCAGTTGGGGCGGTTGGTCGCCCTCATCTTCCAAACACACTCGCTCCTTCAACGAATCAATGTTTACGATCAGACAGTTCGCCTGGTTAAACGTGATGCCCTTAGCCTTCACGATTTATTTCATCTCCTCCCCCACCCTCACCCGTACCCCATAAGTTTTTGGACCTGATGAGACAAAAGACTCGGGCGTATGCGATGTCACCATACTCATCCTTGATCTCATTAGCCAACTCTCCGAGGAATTCCCCAATAGGTGGCATGTATTCAACCTCCCTCGCTGCGAATATCACACTATCTGTGTCGGCGTACAGAACCCTCCGCACAAGACATTGCAATAGACCCCAAAGTTTGATGCGAGCGCATGCGGTTGTAAAGCTGGCTACAGGTATGTTTGTAACACGCGATGTGTTTGTGGCAAATTCGGTAATGTTGCACTTTATTATGTACGTATTACTTACATTCACGATTTCCATAACCTCTTTATCGGGAGCATTGGCATGATCCAACAACTCGTTATAACATTGGGCTAGATGAACGTTCCCCTTGCCTGTATTCTGTGCAAATTTTCCCCAAAGACTTGATAATAAAAACCCACTCTAATAGACAGTTTATTTCCACAACAGTTTCGATGCCCACTGGCATCCTCTTCGGTATCCACCCGAAGAGGATGCCAGTGGGCATCGAAACTGTTGTGGAAATAAACTCTCTCTATTAGAGTGGGTTTTTATTATCATATTTTGACCTTCAAGTAGAAAAGTGAAGTTTTTTGCCCCAAAGACTATTTAGACACAACTTTGCACTAAAGCGCTTGCCTGGGTTATTTACAATTTGGGAACGGTCAAGTTGTATCCCTTCATGTCATGATAATGCTGAATATAAAGCGAATTTTCATCTTCGGTATCAACTCCTCGTGCCTGATGCTTCTACCTTATCCTTCAAAAAAAGTTGGGTAGCTACTGGAACCTCCACACCGCATATATCTTCAATATTCTGTAGCCATGGCGAACGGCTAGGGACAGCTCAGGGATTGTATATACGCCTCTGATCTTCCGCTAGTTGGTTGTATGATTACAAACCCCATTGTTCTCCTCTGCGCACTTTAACTTCAAACACAGGGAAAACATGAACTTGTGGTCTATAACGACGGGTAAGATCGGCATCCATAAGTGGCGAGGGGGGAGCATATCTACGAAAGAGAGTCCAAAGTAGCGCTCACTCAAGTTAGCTGGGAACTCCTCGATGGTTGGCATGGCGGGGCCCACTAGTTTTTCAGGCGCATCTATGGAGTACGGATTGTTCTTCATCACGTAGGGGTATAAAGAGCAGAAGTCGTAGTAACGGAGTTTTACGCCCTCCGTACTTCGTAAAGTATGGATTGAAGGGATTTGTATGCCCTCCGAACAAGCTATTACCGCATTTGAGAGGATCCAACACCATTGAACGCATGATGGTGTTTATTTCTTCACGGTACTCTCCATCTGTTTCCATCCGTGCATCATACTCATGCTCCCACAATATCTTGTGAATGAACTGGGTGCCTATAAGCTGATCGCGGGTGCAGGTCCATGCAAGGCTGTCGGAAGGAGATCTACCGTAGATATCTCCTACGATTCCACACTCAGGATGTGGGCATCCGTGCCAGCCACCAGCAACCGTTAAAGGAGTACACAGTCTTCTCACCAGCGGCACGGTCTTCGCTTAGACCATCAACCCAAAGAACACGACCATTGACCTTAATGGGTACCGCCCCCGTGTTGCGGGCATGTTTTATGTATACTCCGTCTGCTGCTGGAGGTGTATGAGCCAGTAAATAGCCTTGTGTCCATAACTGCGAGGATTGTTTCTGTGAATGACGGCTAAGGTGTCTTAAGGCATGAAATTGTTCTTGAACACCGTAAAGCACAGTGAGGTGATCATGGTTGCGACTTCCAACGGATCGCAGTTGAAACGGTCTATGTAAATCTAAAGGCGTGGAAACATACTCTAAGCATGCGCACATCATTCATGGAAAAACGCTCACATTCATCCGCTCTATTGTAAGGACTATCTTCATTAAAACTGTTGTAGGAACGGTCAAAATCTTCACGTTCACTATCACACATGCTGGCATAGTTAAACAATGTTTGGGGAGAGGTATTCCTACGTAATTTAAAGTGTCGCTAGTGAGGAAAGTGTAAGGGAAATACCCTTTAGAAACTTCGGCGGCTACACATATTACCTTGGGTAGGTTGTCTAATTTACGGTGTAAATTATAGTGTCTTTACACCGTACATTACCTCTTATTTGCAGCTGTATAAGTTTGTTTCCTCTTTTCAAGGGATCACCTATAAATATCTCCGATGACTCGTGCTGAAGCAGTTCCTTATAAAGGAACTGTATGTCAAATTTTGCCCAGTTATGGGCAAGAATATACCGTCATTTTTTTTAACTTCTCCGCTAACTTGACAATATAGGACACAAAGAGTTTCACTGGGCTATCGTGTGCAATCATTTAAAACCGTTGTCCGTTTAATATATTTATGACACTGATCACACTCAGACTCCATCCACTCATCGCAGATAGTCTGACTTACAAGTAGATGTGGGATAGCCTCTTTGGTTTCAGCAACCGTATATGTTTTTATATCGTAGTACACAGTTATACAAGGTCTATTTTTACGCTTAGCACCTTTCATATAACATACATGCTTTAGATTAACTGCTTTATATTTCTCATGGCATGGCATGTAGGACACTGAATTTCATCACCTTTATGCCTGAATTTCCCTCAATTATCCATCATGTGAAACATACCACATTCACAGATTCTCATTTTCCTGCACGTGCCAATTGTCTAATGGAGCTCAAAGCAATTATTATTGAAAAATGTACGTCTACACATCACAGTCCCTCTTTTCAGCTTCAACTACACGGCTTTCACATTTGAAGCTTTTACACTGCTCACATACCATGTGGCCATCCTTGCAATGTTTCACTATATCATCCGCAAACTCGAGACATCCCTTGCACAAATCATGATGCCTTCCATATTTTTTACATTTATCATAACTCGCGTAAAGGCTCCTTATATTACGGATGGGGAGATACGTTGCCCCTGGCAGCCCTAAAATAAGTTGAGGTCTTGTACGATCTCTCACACTGCTTTTAAAAATATACACAGTCCTACGACGATCACCCATTCCAAATACAACTATACGCGCATTCATTTCCTGCTCTACCTTTCTCAGCTCTTCAGGACCCATATTACAGTCAAACTCAAGCTTGCAATCTGATGATAGTTTACGGGCACGCTGCACAAATGTAGGTAACCAAATTTTTTGGGCCCGTGTATTTAGCACAGTGAACATATGGGCCAAGACTACTGCTATAAAGCCGCAACCACGTTCGGTGTTTATGTTTATATGCCGTCTGTAAATAGCCTGAGAATTGAAGTTAAGAGTATATGGTGTGGCACTATGACGCGCAACCCGGAATACTCTGTCAATATCTACCGTGAATTTGTCCATAATGAAGGCTGTACTACTTTGAGAGTTCTGCATTATACGACCTAACATATATTCTATATCAACCGTGGCCAAGGGTCTGAGTGGTATTACTACCCAAAAATCATCTAAGGGGTTCCAAAAAACCTTAGCCCCCCCACATTTGCAGCTTACATGTTTACTTATATCGAAATAGTTTTTAGTGATTATAAAAATATATAAAATTCTTTATTTATTGCAGGTATTAAAATTACTCTAGCTGATAAAGTGATAATATAATGGCTTCTCAATTAATTTGTGATTCGGAGAGGTAACGTGTGATGGATCGCATACGAGCAATAACATTTCGGGAAGCTCGTGATGCTGGAGCCACCTTCATAACACGTTCATGGGTTGCCAAAAAGTTGCGAAGATGTGAGGACTTCGTCAAAAGAAATTGGAATAAAACTTTGGATGAATGTGAAATGGATACAACCAAATCTGGGCGCCCAAATTTGCCACTCTCTCAGGAAACAAAGGACATCATTGAAAGCGGTACCCGTAAGCGGAAAAACAGCTGTGCTAAACATTCTAGAGAGATCGAAGTGTTGAGAGGAAAGATCGTTAGTGGTGAGATCATTCGACTGTACCGCCATAGGCAAGGTTTAAAGCCTTGGCATGAACTTCCAAAGCCAAGAAAAACTCAACTTAATATCGATGACAGAATGTGGTTTGCCCATTATCTTGACGATTGGGATGTGGATGATTTCATGCATTTAGCTGTCTCCGATGAATTTTTTGTTTACGTAACACGTCGGCCTAACTACCAAAATGATCGAGTGTGGGCCACAACACCAGATGAAATCGATGACAATGAACATTATCGCGAATTATTAAAAAGTCCAGACTGTGTTGGTGTGTTTGTTTTGTTCACTGCAAAGAAGCTCATGTGGGTGCTGAAGCCAAATGGTCAGAGTTGGGATGGACAGTATTATTCTATCCCAGTATGTCATTCCTTTTCTAAGAAACCCAAACAATGTTATGGATGTCGATCAGGTCACACTTCTGCACGATAAAGCCCCCTGCTTTAAGGCATTAGCCACTCAACAGTTGTTGCGGAGCCATGAGATCGATTTCTTTGGAAATGAAGAATGGCCAGGAAATTCTCCTGACATGAACGTCTGTGAACACATTGGATCAGTTACAAAGGACAAAGTTGAATGTCTCTTGTTTCAGCAATTCGATTTTCGAAGGATACAATGACGCAACACATTGAAATGTTTTAGCAAATTTGTGTAACGATCAAGATCTATTCACATCACTTTTGGCAAGCTACCCAAAGCGAATTCAGGCTGTCTTGGAAGCCAATGGCGGGAACACCAAGTTTTAATTGTTTCTCATTAAATGCAGGATTAAATTCTCTTTTGTAAGGTATGTTTAGTTTTACTGTACCTCTAATGGTTTGGGCCATGGGCGGGGGGCTAAGGTTTATTGGAGCCCCGTACATCCCCGTCACCTGACCCGAACCCGAAGGACAGCCTCGTCGTGACTTCATGTTCGTCGAGGTTCTGAAGGGCAAACTCCACAATACGTTCAACTACGCGTCGCAGACCTTGTTCAACAACATTGCTATACAGGGATCCAGGGTCAACTCTGACTACGTACGGATTTCTTGTCAGGGCTTGGTGGGGGTGGCGGTGCGCACCAGTTCGAATGTTATACCATCTTCAACAGACCGGAAAGCTGCTGTTGTTCTGGAGGATGTGCCCGGAATTGAACAGGAATAAGGGGACGTATTTTTATTTGAGGAAGGACTAGTGTGGGGGTTGTGTCGTAAGACGTAGAGGGTTGGGGCTCTATTACTGGGAGCCCAATAACCGGTGCAGTCCTGGTACGCTTTATACCTGACGTGGAAGGCTCTTCATCATGCATCCGCTTTGAACTGTCGCGTGGTGCTTCTACAGCTGTCGCTGGTGTGAGTCCGTCAGCGGGGATGGAGTCTGTGACCGCAACTACACTGTCATCGGGATCGTCTGTAATATCGATGATGGGGACATGATGCTGTACCTCGTCGTCATTCACGGTTCTGAGGAAGAAGAAGAAAAACAAGACTGTAGAATATAAGGGACACCAATTAAATTTTTATTATGTTTTGTAAATGATCCACTTAGGAGTGTGACGTGTTATAGATGGATTCTGTGGAAAAATTCAGGTTCATGAGCCCGTCCACGTGTACTATATCTGGCCCTACAGGATGTGGTAAAACTGTGTTTATGCTTAAAATCATTAAAGATAAAGGAGAGATGTTCTCAAAATTTGTGCATAAAGTTATATGGTGCTATTCGACGTACCAGTCAGTATTCAACGAGTACCAAGACGCTATTCTGTTCCACATAGTCATTGTAATTCACGATTTCATGATGGAAATGGATAAAATGTTTGCCGAGACATTTACAGTGTTCTCCCACCATCTTAACATAGGCGTATTCTTCATCAATCAGAATCTATTTTTCAAAAATAGATACATGCGCGATGTGTCGTTAAATAACCATTATCTAGTCTTATTCCCGCAACGTAGAGATTTGTCACAAATTGGGATATTAACTAATCAAATGTTTCCGAATCAGCCTAAGGAGTTTTTGGAAGTTTATAAAGAAGCTACTGTACAAGTCAACGTTTACGGATACTTGCTTTGTAACCTTCACCAGCGAAATACGTTTAGGGTGCTTCTAAGAACGAATATATTCCTAAACGAGCCTGAAACGGTGTATATTCCAGAATAACAAAGAGGCTAAAGAAATACCATGAATTAATAAAAATCTATCATCGATTGCCCCGGGCACTGCAACAGATGTTTGTTAAAAATATCGACTCCGACTTTTTAAAATGCATCTGTGAAATCTGTCTTAACGTTATAAAATGTAATGTACCAATGAAACCCCCTCAGAAGGCTCGCCTACGTCGTTACAAGAACATAATACATACAATCGCTCTTAAAATTCAAGCTGTAGGGAAGAAAAAACGAATTATTGTACAAAGAGGGGGGTCATTCCTACCCTTCTTATTTTCAGTTTTGGTGCCTTTAATGACTAGATTAATATAATGAAGAAAGTGGTAGTGATTTCACACGAGGTTTATGCTTCACTGCAACGTTCAAAAAATCCCCACACGGTTCTAGAACCCCGTAAAAGAAGGCTTACAAGAATGGAAAGCGAACTGTTAGCCCTGTTAAACAGTGAAAAGTCAACTGATGAGAAAAGAGTCTTATACCAAGAAGCTCTGCAGAAATTTCTTCAAGAGTACGAAAATTATAAGAATCCGACAGACACCCCCGTGGTTATTAGGCACAACGCGGATATCGATGAGCATGGCGCAATAGGACCTGGGTTCGACGTTAGAGATGACCAACCAAAGAATAACGGGTCGGTCCCACAACATATCGAGCATTTATTAAAAAGCAGCCTCCCAAATACATTGAGGAATATAGGTTTAAGTCTTTATAATCTATTGAGTGAGGACCCCATCATAGAGTGGAACGATACAGGTGAGTTCATTGTAGAAGGAAGAAAGGTACAGGGCTCGAATATTGTCGACATCGCCCATGATCTGGTGAGAAAGTGGGATAGACCCTCACCATTAGGATGGAAGCATATTAAAGCAAGACTACAACGAATAAATGACCCCAAAACATTAATAGGAAATCTGAACAGGTTAAAAGATTTGGAGTAAGCCTTGCTTGTGCCTCAACTGAGCACGCCTTCACCCCCAACGTTAGCACCTTTGAAGAGGAGAAAGAAGAGACCAAGCAAGAACGGTCAACCCTCTCCACGTGTTTATAAAATACGTAAATGGCGAACATATTAAGAAGACGCTATTATGACATTTCTAACTCAGCCTCCTACGGAAGCGTTGATAGACTGTACAGAGGTATTTATAATGATGGAGTAGAGAAAAAAGATTAGAGGTTTTTGCGGGAGCAGGATGCTTATACACGTCATAAGCCGGTGAGAAAAAAGTTTAAAACAGCCAAGATAACCGCAGCTTCGATTGACTATATTTGGCAGACGGATTTAACAGACATGTAAAGATATTCAGTGTATAAAGATAGCTACCGCTACATCCTATTCATAATAGCTGTGTTCTCTAGATATCTGTGGCTAATTCCTCTGAAAAATAAATCGTCTGAAACAGATGCTAAAGCCACCAAAACGCTGTTGTTGAAAGAAAACAGGATATGGGGAAAGAATCTATATGCCAAGCTTTTCAGAACAAGCTGACAGAGTTTAATATCAACTACTGCACTAGCAATTCTGAACATAAGGCCTCTATAGCTGAAAGAGTTTAACGTACCATAAAGGAACGCATGCATCGTTATTTTACACATAAAAACACATACAAATATATAGACATTATGGAATCACTGGCCTCTTCCTACAGCCGTTCACAACATCGCACGATTGGGAAAACACCTAACGAGGTTTTAGAAAGAGGTACGCACAGAGAGCGCGAGATGAGAAGAGATATTCATAGAACCATGCCACACTTTACACCTTTCAAAATCAATGATTATGTAAGACTGTCGAGTTCGGGTAATAAATTCGCAAAGGGATTTGAGCAAGGATGGACAAGTAAGATTTTTAAAGTTAGTCCTAAGAGACATAAAGGCGAGATAATGCTGTATTACGTTCAAGATTTGAATGGGGAAGAAATCGCAGGAGGCTTTTCCCGCGACGAGTTGCAGAAAGTGACATTTAATTTAGGATAAAATGTGTTTAAAATTTACAAAATTTTAGGCAACAAAGGTTCAGGAAAGAGAAAAATGTACCTGGTGAAATGGCTAAGGGTACCCACAAAGCTTCAACACTTATATAAAAGCTGATGCAATAATGAAGCTTAAATAGTATGCAACATGGCGCCTAACCATTTCTTCGTCACACTACCTTCCTCTTTTTCTCTGTCTGTACATCCTGACAACACCCTGACCAACTTTGTAACAGAACTCCATGTGCCCATTGAATTGGGTCGTGATCCGTATGAGGTGAGGATATGCGAAATTCAGCTGGACACCCTCTTTTTAAGTATTGATTATAAAGAAACCGTTTCTACGGTTCTTAGAAACCTTGATGAGTGTGAAAAAGTCGAGTTAATTCGGAATGAAACCATGCGTACCGCCCGGAGTGGGATGCCCGGTATTACACTACAGTCGTAACACTAGGCCCGGGCTGTTATGGTGCGGCTGAGTATGTTTTGAGAGACTTAAACGTTAGTTTAAAAAGCTAATTTAGTATAGGAAATCGTGAACAACGAAACTCCTGCACACACTCTGACCCTAAAATCACAAGCTAACAGAAATATTAAAGACAAAGGGTTGTTCAAATTTATAACCTAGCGCAGCCCTCATAAAGAGATACCCAATCATAGAGGACAGAGCTTGAGCATTAAATATGGCAAACCTCATTATGTGAATGTCGCGACTAATCTATTAACCAATATCTCAATATATATATACGAACGATTGAGGGGAAAAGTTTCCCATTCCGTGATGGGTGATTAACGGTAAAGCTCCACTTTCATCGCACTGAGTTATAATGGAACGAAAGCCCTTCACAGTCTATCGAGGGCTAAGATACCAGCGTGGGAATGTGCTTGGATCCATTTTTTCAACCACACTAAGTACGGCTGTCTCCTTGCTAAAGAGGGGTGCCAGATTTTTTTTTAATTTTATAAGCTAAGGACATTACTCTCATGAATCATAGGTTGCTTACTACTTGTCGAGAGAGGTGGCACTATTTCTGGCTCGTTATGGCACGTTTCATCCATCCTTGTAGTTCACAATGTTGTAAATCGGAGGTGTCCTTCTTTGACATGCCCCCAACGCAAGTTTCTATTGAGCACAGTGACTTTATTATGATTAACCCGTTAAACACAGTTAGTTCCCCGACTGCTCCTATAGAATTCGTCATACCCAGCTCAGGCCCTTACTTTTTTTATCCCAGCTGCATGCACATGTACGCCAAACTACGTATAGCACATTCAGATAGAACGCAATGCGATAATAAATACGTTGTATTTCCCGAAACCGACTTTCTACACTCCATATTCAGCCAGTGTGATGTGTATTTAAATCAGGTCAACTTCTCTGCAAGAACGGGTTATTATCAGTTTATCACCTGCAAGCTTATCTTGAAAATGTGCTGAACTTTTCCAAAGAAGCGAAGGATACCTTTTTAACTGCCGAGGGCTATTATCAGGGTAAAGACGAAAGCAGTATAAAGGACAAATTTACAAATTCTAAAAAGAAGATATACGAATGTTTTAGGCGCCTGCATACAGACTTCACATTCCAGGAGAAGCTGCTTGTGAATAGGGTCGATATGAAATTAAAGCTTACTCGTACGAATCCTTAGATCTGTTTAAATCTGGGAGCTGATCAAGAAGAGGGCGCAAAGCCAATTGTGATTCATATTATGGAAACATACCTTCGCGTACGCCATGTGACATTAAGTACGCCTAAACAGTTAGAAATTGAAAAAAATGTACTACATGCCACAGTGAAATACCCAATTAACAGAGTACAGATCAAACTATACATGGTGCCAGCAGGGTTGGTATCGAAACAGCTAGAAAACATCGCCCTGGGAGCTCTACCTAAAACGTTATTAATTGGCATGCAGGACCACACTTCTGTGAATGGGAAATATAAAAAGAACGCCTTTAAATTCGAAAATTTCGGCCTTAAAATTATAGCTTTATACGTTAAGAGCATAGCGTTGGGGGAACATTGGAGACGGATTATTCATTAGACGCTGTGTTCCCGCTTTGCTCGAAAGCTTATAGTAATCTTGCCTATATCGCAGGTGCCTGTGATGAGCTAGGAATTGGTGTAACGCAGGAAGAATTCATCGATCAATTTAACATTTATCCGTTTGACATCACTCCTGATTTATCTGCTATGTAAATACACACTTATGTCCACAGCAGAGTGGAAACATTTCAGTCAGACTCGAATTCTCCAAGCCGATAAACGCCCCTATTAGTGTACTAGTATACCTCGAACTACAGGCCCTAATAAAAATTGAGAGATTAAGGAGTGTAGTCACTGACTTTCAAAATGGATGCTAATACACTCCAGAGAGTACTAAATAGTGACCGAATCACACACTCCAAATTTATCGTTGTTTGCGAAGAATGAAACATTGAAATTACCAACTACGAGAGACTTCGGCGCACTTGTTTTGAACACATATGTTATTGGTGGTGAAGGGATTCATTGGATAGCTATCTACTTTAAAAACAGGAAAAGAATGTACTACTTTAAATCGATGGGGGACTCATCCTTGGAGCGACTCTATTATTGCAAAATTTCTCGAACAAATGCATATCCCCGAAATTGTCTGGAATCCTTACGATTCCAGTAATACTTGCGGCATGTACTGCCTTTCATTTCTCTTGCATATGGTACTTGGAAAGGGATTTATAAATTTTTAAAAATTATTCGACTCGTGTCAAACTGAGCGGAATGATGAGTTGGTATAAAGGCAGATAAAAAACGTTTTCCGTTTGTGCGCACTCGATATATTTTATGATGTTTTACTCATATATATATATATATATATATGAAAATTATTTCAAGAAAGTAACACGTGAAAAATATTTATGATGAATAAAACCACGAAGGAAAGGAAACAGAATGGTACTCAAGCGCTTTCATCTAATGACATCCTCAGGAACACTGAAGTAAATAAAGAGTTCAAGACTATATACAGGTTACAAAAAAAAAATATATATATATATATATAATAAATATAGAAACAAAAATTGTGGGAGGAGCATGAAACTTTGTAAGGAAAACGACCAATTTTAGCACTTTGCCCGAATTCAACACAAGATCAAATTTTATAGTTAATGCCTGAATGATATATAGGTCACAAAAAATAAACAAAAAATTTATATAAAAATATATTGAAAAATAAAAATTGTAAGAGGAGCATGCATATTTATAAGGGAAAACTACCCACGTTTTAGCACTCTGCCCTTCTTGTCTAAATTCTTTCTGAACGAATTCAACACAAGATCAAATGGATTGTTTACAACCAATTTTATAGATAAGGCCTGAATGATATATAGGTCACAAAAAAAATAAATATATATATATAACTAAATTGAAAAATAAAAATTGTAAGCGAAGCATACAAATTTATAAGGAAACACTACCAAAGTTTTAGCACTCTACCCTTCTTGTCTAAATCCATTCTGAACGAATTCAAAACAATGGGATCGAGTTGAAAAAGAACTTTGCTCATGTTAAAGTTATTTGTAAATTGGATAATAGCAGACTCAAGACTATTTCTATTAACAATGTTGCTGGAGTGAAACAAAACTGAAGCATTATTCCAGACTCCATTATTAATAATTAAATTTTTTTTTGGAATTATTAAGGGTTCTCGAATAAAAAATCACCCTTTACTTTTGCAATCATAGGCATGCTAGGTACAGCCTGCCGACACTGGGACCCGAGTCCCGGTCGAATAGTATTACACTTCAAATTGAGTTTATTATGGATTTTTATAAAAATGTGAAATACATAGACTACCTGCTGTACATTGCGCAGTAAAAATAGCCTAGAACCCCGAAACTTATAAGAAGTGTAAAAAATTACTAATTAGTAATGAGTAAAATAGTATTCTAACCCCCCCCTCACAATATTACCAATTATTAAATTTTTATGCTTTTTAGAAATTGTATAATATTTTTTAAGATTTCATGGAAACTATGCGTGATACACCAAAATGAATAACATTTACTCATAAAATTAATTTTCTGTAAAGGATTTAGGAGAAATGAAAGAATACGGTGTAGGACGAGAAGGGAGAAGGGGAGAGAAGGGCAAAAGGGGAGAGAAGGTTGAAGGGGGAGAGAAGCTAATACGAGTTTTTGCTTTTTAATTGAATACAAAAAAAAATATATATATATATATATATATATATATATATATATATATATACGTAACAAGGTGAAAATATTTCTGAGGAAGACGAATCGAGAGTTATTTATAACTGAAAATAGTATTTTTTGGAATTTATCAAAGTATGAAAAATTTATTTAAGTCAGTTCATTTTTGCTCCTTCATGGTTACAAAAGTGTTGTCGTGACTAATGTATCATCGGCTCTTCTCAGCGAGATTTGAGCTGCCAAGCAACGTTTGGCTTCATGAGTGTTGTATGGGTGACCCCTATCTTCAACGTTTAGATGATATAACGACTCGTAGAGAGCTGGATCCCACATTAACTTGGACATTGGACTTCGAAATTTATAAAAAAATTAAAAAATTACTAATTATTAATAAGTGAAATTCTAATAGAAATAATTGACGTGAGTACATTAAGACTGAAATAAATTCTTTTGGAATTGAATTGTTTTTGATTTATTAAACAATGATTTTTCCACATTTTAAATGAAGTGTTTATGGAGAAATAAATTAAATTTATTCCAAGCAAGGAAACAAGGTAAATTGACATTTATCCATTTTGCTATGGGTTTAATTGTTGGTTTAATTGTTTGAAAAAATATATTAGGGATAACTGAACATTTCTAATATGGAACAATTTGCGGTTGAAAATTAAGTCTTTGGAATTATCTGTATCGAGAGGTCGTCGCATCCTTGAAAAGAAAGAGTTGTAGGCTATACAACGTTTTCGATCAATTAATACTCTGCACTTGAACAAGGTAAACCTAATGTGTACGTCGGAAAAGATACATTTCCGATTCTTGGATAGTTATCCCCACATGAGTAAATTACACTTCTCAGATTCAATAATACCCGCTGATTTTTTAAGTAGCTTATGTAGAGTAGAAAAATTAAGAATCCTAATATTAGATAATGTTACCTTTAACGGTTGTGATCCCACCAAAAAATTAATTACGTTGATCTATAATCTTGATCAATTACAAAAGGTGTTTTTGTCACACCTGTGCCCTCGAGAGAGCCTCTTAACCCTTTTTAATCATCATTTCATTAAGAAGGTTGCCACGACCAAAATGATAGTAGACAGGGAGTAGAGTATAGTTATGGAGTTTACCAAATGACAAACCAGCCTCGAACCAGTGTACATTATGAATGTATAAGATTGGACTGTATTCCTCATTTACTTTTCGATGAAGAAATTGACCCTTTTGATTGGGCAAGGTTTGAGAATATATAGACCTAAAAGAAACTATGGTTACCCTCTCACTGTACGTTTATTTTCAAATCCATTTTTCTTTCCTATCACATAAATTACATACGCGAGCGAGTTATCCTTGAGAAAAATCAGTTCTCTACAAATATGACATCATAATTTTAGATAAGGAGCTGTTTTCACTCTAAAGATGTTTATAACTTGGATTATTTCCTAATAATTAAAGTTTGAGAGCTTGTAAACATTAAACTGAAGCGTTCAAATATAGCATTTATTATTATCGGAAAACATTATGAAATGTTCTATTATATAAAAACATTTAATATTAACTCAATAGACGCAAATTAACAACGAACCTCTAATATGAACTTAATAGGCGTAATGTTTCGCGCTAATTTAACTAAGACAAATAAAATATTAACGTTTCCCCTAAGGAATGAAACTGAGCGCATAACAAAGAGAGGCATTAATATTAAAGAAATCAATGTAAATTAAAATGATAATTACCTCTACTTTTAAAGAGTGATTCAATAGTGAGGATTAGAACTTTTCTCAAGACCATTTAAAGCTCTACAAGAGATTAGAAAGGAAGGAGCATAACTATTCTACTGATACGGATATTTTGGAAAAGGGCTCTATAAAGAATCCTTAACAAAGCATTCATTTTGAATCGAGATATTAAGCTTAATCTTTGTATTTCTTTCTCTCGACTATTCTTTCTTATAAAATTTGAGTGTTACTATTAAATTTTGTGTCATGTGATATAAGGTAAACCACGAACTTATGTTGTAAAATATTTTCATATTCCCTAAATTAGTTTAGAATGTCTCAATATTTACATTAAGAGACGACGACAATTATTTAAAAAGGGTAATTATATGACGTATTACTTAGCTATGTACTTATTTTCTAACTTTTACTTTCCCATACGTGCAAAAAAGGACACCATTTTCTTTATAAATTTCCCTATCAGACGAGTCAGCATTACAGAGACTCTTCCCCCACAATTGATTAAATAAGTTAGTCCTCAGTAGAAGTAAATCTTCTCATTTTATTACTAGACCTTGATGAGGCGAGGATATTCTTCAAAAAATTATCTTCTCTTAAAATTCAATAAATATTCTCCTTTAAAACTATCCAAAATAAATTAAAAGGCTTATCCTTTCAAATCACGGATAAAATCACTGCTATATATGTAACGTAGGTAGCTATTCTCAATCCTGCGGGTGTTGTTTCAACCCACTGTAATTTTTGAAAGGATTTGAAAATCCTAATAAAAAAATTCAAAATCCTACTGAGCAGTGAATTATCTTTTTGATATCCTTCTAGCACCCTATTGTAGTCTACCTTATCGCTGTGAATTTCTTTTCCCACTATACTTCTTTTAAAAAATGGCCGTGAAAATTTCAAATTTAAAATATTATAGCATTCCATCTCTCTTAGGACAATGTGTCTTGTAAACTGTTTTCTATAAACAGAACTAAAATTCTTTAGTCACCCATACCATTTATTAAAGAGGCTTAAAATTAATTTTGTAATGAAATTACATTAAAAGTTTGTGTAAAACCAAACTTCCTTTTGTCAAAGTCATGAATCATATGAAATTGTATTTTACATTTTTATAAACCTGCCTAGTCCCCAATCCACTATAGAAAAATAGCTAAATTTAACCTTGTCTCATAACAATTCAATGGCAGTAATGCAGACTCTGCGTTTTATCATTCAATGATGGGATACAAGAATTTTTAATGACCCGGCGGGATCCGAAAATTCTCCATATAAAACCCCTAAATTTGACAGCCATACTGTCCCCCCTTGATAGTATTAAAGAATACCTACGAACATGTCCAAGAGAATTTATGTTATATTCTTTTATTTTATGTCATAAATATTTACGTCTTTACGTATAAATTTCTCTATACATTTTCTGTATGTGTAACCCGAAGTAATCCCTAATCTTGTGGCATAATTTAGTCTGTTATTAAATTCAAAGAAAGCTCATAATGAGAAAATGTGAAACATTAAGTAAGCCCATTTTCTTTCTATAATTATTTTAGTTACTAAATCCCATTTTCCCAGTCACTAAATCACATTAACATTAATTAAAATAATTTTCTTCTATTATTCTAAATACGTCACCTCTTTTATATAATTTTAAAATTTTTCAACAATTACAAGAGGGACGAATAAAAAATCTAACGTGTCACATCACTTACACAAAAGTTTTTTACATACCAATTTTTCCGGGCCAAAAAAGCCCTCTAAAGATTTTAGATTTTTCCACTCAACTAGCGTTCTGAAATTCTACCCCTATGCTATAGTTCCTAAACTTCGTGATGCCTTAAATATATATCTCAGATTTTGAGTTAAATCTTCCCTTAATTTTAGAACAAAAAGGGAAAATGTGTAAAGAAAGAACTCCTGTTTTAATCTATTAGTATTTTATATTATTACTGTTTTCAATTTATTTACCGCTTTTGATTTTAAAGTAAGTTAAGTTGATTTTTATGTTAATCTATATAACGAGTGGTTAATTTTAAATTCTGTTGTTTCTATTTAATGGATTTTAGTTAATGAAATTGACTTGTAATTTATATTATCTATTCTAATCCATTGTGTTCATTGACTTTTCGTTTACACTTATTTCATTTGCAATTTATTCTGAATTAGTATGAAATTTGATGTTAACTTAAGTTAATCACAGATCCATGTAATAATTATAGTCAATTCATTTATAAGCTTAGCTAACTTTGATTTATTGCATGTACTGGATTTTAGTTTCTAGAGGTATTCAAATTTATTCTAAATTATTTTGCAGTTCACCGAAAATAACGTAATTAAAGCACTACTACATATTAAATAATTTCTATTGATGTCGTCTGCTGTGGTAATTCATAAATGAAGAGATATTCTTTGTGACGTCACATGACTGACTTCCTGTTTAAGCTGAGATCATTGAAATTCAGTCTCCCTTAATGGAAACTACCCAATTATTAAATTAGTGATTTCATTTGACATTGGATCGTTTTCACTTGAGGAAGATTTATGAACTACCTCATTCCGTAACTAGTAGATTTTGGGGACCATAAGACGAACTCAAGTGCCCTACTTACACGTGTACAAACGATTTTGATGTAGAGAGCTTCACTCCTGCAAATAAGAATGTTAACAAAACCGTGAAATGACCTCAGTGTTTATATTAAGAATTCACGTGTCTTTCACGAATTTTCACGATACCAATCTTCCAATAAAGGCAAAGCCCTAAGTTTTTTTTTCTTTGTTTTAAATGAGGGACGAATGTTATAAACGAGCCTATAAACGAACCTCCGACCAACTTCTTGAAATCATGTAAAGTAAGATATCATTTAAAATAACATATAAGAGCAAGCGCCAGTCTTTATTTTTCTTGCGCAATATTCGGAGTCTGCTAAATCTCTTCTAAGCCTTTAATCACACGCCCGGTGAATGACTTACGATATAAAAATAATTATGAAATTAGTCTAAAAGCGCACCGACAAACTTTGGCGATATGCATTCGCCTTTCCATGTTTGTCTCCAATGACAACATCACACATCCGTCCCAAGGGACTTTGGCTCTGAGAATCAAATATTCTCTTGTTCTCATGATGACTCGCTTATGACGCGTATGAGAATGGATTCCTTCGTATATAAGGAGGGGTTCAACCATTAATGAACAGATCCAAGATCCACGATTCAAGATTCAGAATTAGAACTTGGTCTCCGCGGGTGACGGGTTGCAAGTCGCCTCGTATGCATTAGTTTTGCTTCGAGACGATTTAGAACGGCCTGAAAGAAGGCTTAGAAGGAATCGTTTAATTACACTAGGCAACAAAGATTTTGTTACAGAAGACAAAATAGGTGCTCCTAGCTAATTTCGGTATGCTGATTTCAAATCTATAATTAGATTTTTTCTATCACGTCTAGACGTTGTGTAAAATGCAAATCACTTTTAGTAAAATTTTCTACCACGTCCAGATTTTGGTTTTAATCGGCTTAATGCCAGTAATATGAAACTTGCTTTTCAAGGTTAAAGCAATTTTTTTTGCCAACTATATACAAATTCGAACAATTTTGATAAATAAAATTTATCCCGAGTTGGCAACACTGAGTCAAGAGCATAGTAACGGGCAACGGCCCAACGGTCAGTCGCTACGTGACAGTCAAGCAGAACGGTTGTTGAAGCTCTCTGCTGATGAGCAAGTGACAGGTTGTGGTGACTTGTGTGTTTTTATAGCATTTGTTTTGTACTACGGTGTGTATTTCTTTTTATTTTGCACATCGTAATAATTACTTTCTACGTTTTTTCAGATATTGTATGGTAATTCAAAATGGCATCAAATAGACGTGCTTGTGTAAATCACCCAGACAACTTCTGCTTTGTCTGTGGACAATATACACCTAAGCCACAACGTAGAAACATAACAACAAAGATTAAACTTGCCTACAAGTGTTATTTTGACTAAGTTAGGAGACCAACAGAGGGACTGGGCACCACATATTTGCTGTGCACAGTGCAATGCAATGTTAATAGCTTGGATGAATGGTAAAAGAAAAGCTATGCCGTTCTCAGTCCCCATGGTTTGGCGTGAGCCGAAAAATCACTTCAATGATTGTTATTTTTATTTGACAAAGATTGCTGGTTTCACAAAGAAAAACAAATCAAAGATCACGTACCCAAACTGCGAATCAGCAATGAAACCAGTACCACATGATGAAACAAATCCACCACCAGTTCCACCAGCAACGATAACAGACAGCAGTTCATCTGAAGATTCTGCTAGTGATATAGAAACAGGGAAAGATGGCATATATGTTCCAGATGCAAATATTTCCCCACGTTTGTTAAGTCAAGCGGAGTTAAATGACTTAGTGCGCGATTTGGAATTACCAAAATAAAAGGCAGAGTTGCTTGGTTCAAGACTTCAAGAATTTAATTTTCTCCAACCAAACACCAAAGTTTCCCATTTCCGCCATCGCCATTTGCAGTTTTCATCATTTTACTTACAGGAAGAAAACGTTTGTTTCTGCCACGATATCAGTGGTCTGATGCAAGGGATTGGCTGTCGCTATGATCCAAAAGAATGGAGACTGTTCATTGACTCTAGTAAAGCTAGCCTTAAAGCTGTATTACTGCACAACGGCAATGAAAAACCTTCAATACCTGTAGCACATGCCACTGGCCTTAATGAGACTTATGAATCGATGAAACTGCTGCTAAGACTCATCAAATATAAGGACCACACATGGAATATTTGTGGCGACCTTAAAGTTGTATCATTACTTCTTGGGTTACAGTTGGGCTACACAAAGCATATGTGCTTTTTGTGTCTATGGAACAGCAGAGATGACAAGAACCACTACAAAAAACATGATTGGCCATCTAGAACTGAACATGTTGTTGGTAAATACAATGTGAAACACCCAGCACTTATTGACCCTCAGAAAGTACATCTTCCACCACTTCACATTAAACTTGGCCTTATGAAAAATTTCGTGAAGGGTATGGATCATCAAGGTAGTGGTTTCCAATATTTAAAGGATAAATTCAAAGGAATATTGACAGATGCTAAGCTAGAAGCTGGAGTTTTCACTGGACCACAGATCCGCAGTGTCATCCACGACTCATCGTTTCCATCTAACCTAAATGAGAATGAACTAGGAGCATGGACATCTTTCGTTGAAGTTGTTAAAAATTTTCTTGGAAACCACAAAGCTGAAAACCACCGTAAACTCGTAGAAAACATGCTTAAATCTTATGAAATAATGGGATGCAGAATGTCTTTGAAAATTCATTTTTTACATTCTCATCTTGACTTCTTCCCGGCCAACCTTGGGACTGTAAGTGACGAGCATGGTGAGCGCTTCCACCAACAGATCTCAGTTATGGAAAACAGATACCAAGGTAATTTCAACCCAAATATGATGGGAGATTATTGTTGGTTCCTGCAGAAGGAGAGCTCGTCATCCTACAAGCGACAAAGGAAGAGGACACACCAAAGTTTCACTTAAGAACAGGAATTTGCCTTTCAGTAGTAACAACAAAATACTAACGCGCTTTGGGTGGATGGTTGGGCGCAGGGGTGGTAACTCCGCCAGCGGAATTCCGCTGTCTGTCTTAAGCCAGAATAGAGGAGGAAAGACATCCCTGTTCACTAATTATTTAAGTATGCTTAACATAAAACGTGGCACGGAAAAGTAGCTTAGACGGCTTTCGTAATAGAAGCGGGTGAGAAAAAAAAATGAAAAATAGGGGTTTTCGGTTACACAAAATCTGGACGTGATAGAGAAATTTTGATATCAGATCTGAAATCAGCATCACCGCTTTAGTAGGAATCAGTAGTTCACGTGTCTGTAACAAAAAAAAAGGTGAAATTTGTTGCCTAGTGTTATTAAAGCGCGGTGGCGAGGGAGCGCGATACCCCGCATTGATTTGTTCTACGACGGTACCTAGAACGGGCACGAGAGAGAATGTTTCAAGAAGACGGGCCGTCGGGTTTTTATCGTAAAGTAACATAATTATATACCCTGAGTGAAGGGTGAATTTCACGTCATTTAGAAATAAGTTTTTATCGGAATATTGGAATTGAGGAAGCAACGGAAAGAAACGCCAGCAGACTTAATTCATTTATTTCTCAGTGACCTTAAATGTCACTCATAGTCTTAAGAAGATTTAGTTTATAACCCGGTGAACTTACATTATAATCAGACCTTGTGAACTTAAGAGCCAATCCAGTTATTGTAAACTTTCGCCTGTAAACCGCTTATTTGAATTTGAGTAAAGTACCTGAAGATAAAATTGACTCTCTTAATCCCATCGTAATTTAATCTGTATTCGACGAGTGTGAAATAGGGGCTAAGGAAGCTCCCGGATTCCGTAAGTGAATGACCCTAAAAAGGGGGGTCAGCGCACTCTGTTCAAAGGAGTCTTTTGTCGTATATACTTTGGAGGTGAAATAAAAAACACGTCACCAGGAAAACATCTCTCGCCCTCGAAGTGTGTATGATATATATATATATATATATATATATATATATATATATATATATATATATATATATGTGTGTGTGTGTGTTACTAACGATATGTTTATTTATTACGTATATTTGTTTCATTTAGGGTTTCATTTTCTCCTTTGCGTGCGTGCGTGTGTACATTCCTAAGCTCCGCCCACTGTAAGATCGGTCACGTGACTCCTGCCACTACCTGAGCATATCTCTATCCCTGCGTGCTCACTTGGCCGCTGCAAACCCTGGAGCTCAGACGCGTATTTTCTCACGTAGACGAAAAATAGTGATGGCTACTTTTGATATTGCGTGTTCGACGTTTATGAAGTGGTATTCTGCAAAGTCGGGAGATGTGGTGAATACTGAAAGACTGCCTATATCCACTTCCTTTCAGACTTTTAAGGATACATTGAATTGCGCGAGGGAACAAGATCTTCAAATACTCTATGGATATTCTGGCGAGAGTATTGCCGGAATTCGCGGCACAAACGATGTAATGGACTACATTGTAGGGATAAACTGTATAAAAGCGTACATACACCGTGAGGTGAAAGAAACAACGCGTGCAGAAGAGAAGCAACGATATGGATAATGTGTCTTGTTGATGAGTGGTTGACAGGCGGTATTATGTCATGCTGCATCATAGCGAGTGCGCGTACCCTGCGGTTGAGAATGTAAACCTTGTTATCATGGACAATCTAAAGCACTTTTACCACTACATTCATATATATCATGACGAGGTTCGCAGTGAGGTTGTGGCCAAAGGCCTGTGTGAGTTTTTGATAGAATTCCGAGAAGATTATTGGTTGTTAAAAAAAGAAAAATATGGTAACATGTTTCTCTCAAATAGTGGGCCGGTTTATGAATAAAATGTGTTTAGTTCGTGAAATTCCCCTTAAGCGAAAATGTCTGGTGCGTGTTCTGGGGAGTGGGAGCGATAAAACATTAAAACTGATATTGCTTCATGTATCGGAAAATTTCTCAAAACGCCTACCCATTATAATGGGATACAATATTCACGTCGGAAGGGCGCCGTACACGTTTCATCATCTTATGGTGTGACTCGCTCCTCCCGTCGAACCGATCCGCCCACCCGTGGCTCATAGTCATCTCAGAGCTTGAACCGACTGGACGTGCACTCCTCGAATACGACGGAACTTCCTTTCAGAAGCATTCTCAATGCCGTGTACGATGTGTCCGTGACGAAGTCATTGCGCGTGTTCAGGCGTGAAACCGGTACCATTAACTCTGTACTTGAAACGATTTGCATGCAAGCAAACTCTGGTAAACGTAATGTTATTTATTTAAGTGTTGAGGAAATGAATAGGATCTTCGTGATAGTTGAGAATTGGGGTGAGGACCGTTATAAAATACCTGCAGGTGTAGGTACAAGAAGAGAACAGATTAGTAATGCCCCCTCATATGCCGTTATTTGTACGTTGTGAATAGAACAGAATAGAATAGAATAACCTTTATTAATAATAATAAAATAAATACATGTTTTTCAATTTACAATGACATGAGTAATTGTGAAGCTCGACTATTTATTTCATTTAATTTGGCCCTTAAGCTTTAGGCTTTACTCGGCTCTTGTTAAAAATAAGCAGCTAGTTGTTATTAATTAATAATAATAAATAAATAAATAAATAAGCAAATAAGTATTATTAAGAGTTATAACATGTATTACAATGTTAAACAATATTAATGGACAATATTAAACAATATTAGTGGACATTAATCTTAGATTTTTGTTAGTATGCCATTATCAATCAGGATTTCAACTTGGTTTTAAACAAATTTACATTCGCAATATTTTTTATATCGGCATGCAAGTCATTCCATAGTTTCAATCCAATGAAAATGGATAGTTTTTGAGATGAAGACAATCTAAATTGAGGTATAACAAGCTTTGATCTATTTCTGGTCTGATGCGAGTGGATTTCTTGATGAGTTACAAAATATCTACTTACCCATTGCAAATTAATGATTTTGTTCTTACACTTGTAAATAAAAATAAAATGTGCCAGTTTGGTTATATCGTTGAGCTTTAGTAGGTTTAGCTCTTTAAATAATGCACTAGAGTGATCAAGGAAATCAGCATCAGATAATAACCTTATTGCTCGTTTTTGGATGACAAGATACCATTTAATGCGTTGTTAGTGGAGTTTCCCCAAACAAGGGTGCAGTATGTTAAATAAGGAAGAACAAGAGTATGATAAAGAGTTAATAAAACTTGTTTAGGGAATACATTTCTAAGTTTAAACATTATAGCAACGCTCCTTGGAAATCTTTTTCGCGATATAATTTACATGATCACTCCATTGCAAATTCTTATCTAGCATTACACCAAGAGATTTTGTTACAGTACACTCCTTTATGGCGATTTCATTAATATTAAGTTCATCAAGATATACATTTCTTTTATTAGTAAAAATCATGAAATTTGTTTTATTGGTATTTAGGAAGAGTTTATTGGTGGTCAACCATTTCATTACACTGATGATCAGCCATGCGTTGATATACGACTGATGTGGAAGAATGCATCTGATAATAACGTTCTTGTCCCAACTCGAAACCGATTCGTCCTCGACAGAATGTTTGAAATCGACGAATTCCGCAAACTGAAGCCGATATTAGACGCTCCTGTTATGGATATGATTTATTTTGACACGGTTCTTGAATAAGCATACACCGCTCTGATCGACGGATTTATCGAATGTAGGAATGAACAAGGCGAGAATAGTCTAGAGCTGGATGCTTATTTAAAAGGTTTAGACTTCGAAATATCCCGAACTTTGGTACAAAGGACTTGAGCGGTACAGGGAGCTCGCCAACACTGTTCATCCTGAAGAGTTGTATTTCTATGTAATGAGTAGCTGTCGTTACCACTTGGAAGATTATTTCAATTGCCGCTATGCAGAGTGAAGACGAGTTCACGATTGAAAAGCTCGGGACGGTAAGAAAAACCCCTCAATTGGAAAGGAGTGTTTATAAACTTGTATTTAATAATGACGTGATGGCTAACGATGCCCTCTTTGTGCGTGCTTTTGAGTGTGTTCTAGCTGCGTTTAAAGATAACTTACCAACCGACTGTAAAGTTGGCACAAAATTAGTATTGAACGATATGAAGGCTATTTATATCGAGAATAGGTATCCCTATAACTTTAGCGGTGAAATAATGTTAAAACGTATTTACTGCATTGTGCAAAGCAATAATGATGTGACTGTAGATTTGATTACGTGTGAGTTTAGTGTTTTAGTTAAGCGCAGTAGAACATAAAGTATTTTGATATATATTTATTTTCAATATATTTAATTATTTAATATAATTATGTATATATATATAGATATATATTTCCTGTACTAATATGTTGATGATTATACTCCTTCGTTTTGTATATTATTTTTTTATTTTCAATATATTTAATATTATTATTTTCAATATATTTAATTATTTAATATTATTTTTTGATTATATATATATATATATATATATATATATATATATCCTCGTTCGTATTTCTTATATTATTATTAATTTTTATTGCATATATTTCATCGTTTGTATAGGATTGTATATTTATTTTCTATATATTTCGTGAAATTGATTCCAATAATTCGTCTAAATAAACAAAATGATGTAATGGTGTTTTATTTAATTCTTTTGGTTGTAAACCATATTATTATTTAATTATATGTATACCAAATGGCTGCCTTCTAAACCGACTGACGGATTTCTAAACCAACTGTCAAGAATATCTGAATAGCGCAATCTGGCAGTTGAAAAGGTAATATCAGGTCATCCCATAAGTAATGTCGTTTTTTACGATAGATTAAGTTTAAACTAGTCCTACTCGGTTTAAGCATAAATTTTCAGCAGGTTATATCTAAGAGGAGATCTATCGTGTTTTGCTACATACTTTACAGACATTGACCAGTGAAGACGTGTGTTTTGCTTTATGTGAACCCCTCACAAACATGGCGGTATCAGAAGAGCATATCAGGCATATAATGCTTTACGAGTTCAAAAAGGGGAATAGTGCTACTGAAGCAACGTGAAACATTCAGGACGTTTATGGCAACGATATTCTGCATGTGAGGAAATGTCAAAGATGGTTTCAAAAGTTTAGGAATGGTAACTGCTGTTTGACAGATGCAGCACGCTCTGGACCCCCTGCTGAGTTTGATGATGACCTGCTGTTAGCCGCGCTTGAAGAAGACTGCTCAACAACTGTCGGGGAATTGGCCCAGAATCTCAATTCATCCCCATCCACCATCCATCGACATTTGCAACAACTCGGGAAAGTGCCTAAGTTAGGAAAATGGGTGCCACATGAATTGTCGGTCGACAATCTGAGGGTGCGGGTAAACATTAGCACAACTCTTCATTCCCGTGAACTCCAAGATCCGTTTTTGCACCGCTTAGTGACTGGTGTTGAAAAGTGGATACTGTACCAGAATTTTAAGCGCCGTCGACAGTGGGTTTGTGCCGGAGAACCAGTGACACCACAGCCAAAACCAAATCTTCACCATCGGAAGGTGTTGCTTAGTGTTTGGTGGGATAAAGGTGGTGTAATACACTTTGAAACCTTACCACACAACCAAACAATCACCGCTCAAATCTACTCTCAACAACTGGATCGATTGAACACTCTACTAAAAGAAAAGAGACCTTCTTTGGTTAATCAGAAAGGAATCGTGTTTCCCAATGACAACGCACGTCCTCATACCGCTCGGATCACTTCTGCAAAAATTGAGGAGCTTGGGTGAGAAAAACTTCCACAGCTTCCATATTCTCCAGACCTTGCGCCTTCAGATTATCATCTCTTCAAGAGTCTGCAAAACTATCTTGACGAGAAACAGTATACTTCTTTAGGTGACCTGCACACCAGTCTTTGTACGTTTTTTGCCTCAAAACCGCCTGAATTTTATAAACATGGCATTGAAAAGCTTGTAGGACGTTGGCAGAGTGTCACTGATTCCGATGGAAAATATATACTAGATTAAAAAGTTTCAGTTGATTTTTTTTTGTCCTTCAAATTCCGATCTAAAAAACGACATTACTTATGGGATGACCTGATATATACACCTGCCTTTTAGGTATTCTACGTCAACTGGCTGGTTAAGCCAACTGGTGGATTAAGCCAACTGGCGGATTATGCCAACTGTCCAAAATATATGCTTTAATTAATTAAATAGCGCAATCTGGCAATTCAACTCTAATACTGTATACCTGAACAACACATTTACGCCTTCTAAGAAGCCTTCTAAGCCAACTGGCGGATTATGCCGACTGGCTGATTAGGAACTTATAAGACAGCGGGCGCTCGGATGAACTTTCAATATGGGCTTGGCTCCTGCTAAGCAAACACTCCTCCTTCTCCTCTCTTTCTTAGGTTAGGTATACCCCTTTGAGGGGGTGAGGCCTTCCCAACTTCTCCCCCAAAGAGGTTAGATGGACTCCCTCAGCATGTTGGTGGAGTTCCCCCTTCATTGCAGATTGGGGAATAACCCCTCCCCTTGTTGCATAACATCTTGCAACATCCTCCCCTCCCACCCTTTACAACACTGATCAATATTTGCAATTGCATTGCACTCTAACCTTTTGCACCCATACTACTGATGCAACAGTACAATGTCCAATTATAAACTTGTAAATGCATGATATATTTTCAATATCAAACGTCATAACTTACCATATTACTGAAACAGTCATTCTGGGGGTTTGGAGGTTTTCCACGGTAAATAAATTGCTTTTCATTAGAAAGCCAAATTTTGTTGAAAGACTGCTTGGTGCAAAAACGTTTTAACAAGCATTTACATCTGTTTCGTTGGTCGTTTATGCTGGTGCCCGGTGCAGTTTCTTGCCTGCAGCTGACCGACAAAATTGATGTTATTTACCGTGTGAGCAGTACATGACTGGTCACTACCGAGGCCTTGCAGTGCTACGTGTAAACTTTACTTTGCCAACAATTACTTTACAGCGAACATTTTGCAAGCACTTTAGAAAATCTGTAATACCTCGTATTTCTCTGCATTCTTCGTGAAAAAGTTAAAAGATATTATTGCGTGTAATAATAATAATAATAATAATAATAATATGTATGATTGGGGCAATGTATGCATGAAGGAAGAAAACATTATTTCTTGATCTGGGTGTTCATTACAAATAATAATTACACTTCAATGCGAAGACTGATTACAACAGAAAAATGTGTACAACTAAAAACATTAAAATATACGTTATTAGAATCTCTTTCGCAAATGTAATTCTTCTTAAAAATCATCATCTGCGGATGGAGCCATCCATTCTTATCTATTTCTTCATTACTTGCACTGAAAGAAAAATCGATTTATACAGACAGACAACCGTTTTTTATTAATCTTCACGAACGGGATGATATAAAGTTAAATAAATATGAGGAAAATCATATTTTACTGACGGTAAACAGGCAAATAATTAATATTTTCGGACAAAAACAAATAATGATAATAATGATAATAATAATAATGTTTCAGAAGTGGAAAAATCATCATAAATTATTTCAATAAACATCGCTGTTCTAGCTCCTTACTGCATACTGTGTCATACGTGATACAACCATAATATAACATATAGTCGCATATAACGTTTTCATAAAGAAATACATATCCATTCGGTAAAAGGCTAATAGACAAAACAGCAAAACAAAATTTAAAATACATTTTCAGCAAATTTTCAAGAGCATCCAGTGACGAATGAAAAAATGATAAAGTGGCCTTATAATTCTTTAAAACCAACTATTATCATTGCTACAGAAATAATTTTTCAACACTTGTTTGTCCATCTTCTGTCACGCAAATAATTCCCTTGATATCTAAGTGTGCGCGTTCAACATTTTCTTCTGGGGTGAAACTTTCCTCTCCCGGTGCTTATACTTTGGACAAAATTTATGCAGGTCTACCTCAACTCGTCAACCATAAACTAAAAATCTCTTTTGTTTTATGCCAAACTTTGCACACACACACACACACACACATGTGTGCAGCTCCACATAAACGAGGCACGAACTTTTTTAAAATCCATATACGGTATCTAAAAAACTAATTAACCAAACCTAATTTAACTTAATTTAACCTCAGTGCCATCGAAACGAGGAGTGTTTCGGATGCAGTTGAGGACTCGAAGGTTGTTTTCTATAAGTCATTAAATAGTGAGGTACTGGCTAATCTAACCTAACCTAACCAAACCTTAACTAACCTAACCTAGCGTAACCTAACCTGAGACTAACATAACTTTTTTTCCGACAATAAAATTTTTCTAGATTTTTTATATGAATTTTTTAATGTTCCGAGGTACCAAAAGTGTTGCCTTACAAAAAATACACCATGACAATTGTGAATTGTCACACCCTTGACCTTACTTATTCCTTGTTTCCTACGCGCGCACACACACACACACACACACACACTGATCCCAATATTGGAATTGAGAATTTTTGGCTGGAATGAAATTTAATTAAGTGGAATCAAAATTGGAGGTTTTTTGGTTAGTTGGAGTTGGAACTGGAATAAAAATCGAAGTATTTCCGATGAGGGAATTCCAAATCGGATTCTTAGCATTCGGAAGGGAATTTAAAATGGAAATTTGAAACTGAATTCGCATCGGAATATTATGTGCAGTACTGAAATAACCGAAGTAAATATTTTTGTTTGTAATTTTTTAAAAATAAATATTAAGTTAAGACCTTTGACAGAAAAAATGTATTATAATGTCTAAATGTAGACATATAATTCCTAAACAGGCTTTATTAACCCTGTATCATAATACTCTTGTTCTTCACTGCATGTTCTTGTTCTTGTATATGTCGTTGTTCTTCCTTCTAAACGCATCAGACAGTATCTTTGTTGCTCAAAAGAGAGCAATAAGGATATCCTTTGATACTGGTTGTCTTTATGATAGAATTGTATTTTTTAAAGGCTAAAATTTTTTAAAGATCAAGGATTTAATCAAATTAGCCTTTTTAAAAAGGAATAGAACTAGGCATGTTATTCCTCAAATTAGATTCCCTTCATTTAAAAAAAAAAATCTATTTTAATAAGTTTGAAACTATGAAATGAATGATTTAATTCACTGATTTTAAAAATATTTCTAATGTAAATGCATTTGAAAACATTCATTTTAAGAGTTAATGTATAGTACTTGTCTGAACTGTTATATTTATTATTAATTCATAGTACCATACTACGTTTCATAAATATTATAACGACTTTAAGACTTAATTTATACTGCTTACATAATTAATTCCTTATGAGAAATAAGAAATGAATTATGTAAGCAGTTTAAATAATCAGTTATTTAAATTGCATCGCTTGAGATGTTAAGCCGAGTGTGAGATGAAATTGAGTATCGATCTACAGTACTAATTTCATTCAAGTTTACAATAAATTTGCATAAAACTTAAGGTATTGTGCTTTAGTTTAAAAAACATATCGCATTATTTTATCTCTTCTACTGTACATCATAAATTATACTTTAACCCTTTGAGGACCACGGGACATATGTGTCCCAGCGAAATAATAATATAAATCGTACAATGATGCAACGTTTCTACAAATACATCTAAATGTTTATATACTGTAGGTATCGTTTAGTTGTTGGAAAATAGACCCCAAAATGGGTCATTTAAGTGACTATAGTTACTAACATATCTAATTGTGAATACCAATAACACCTAAACGTTTAAGTTCAAAGAAACGTATACCGGTCGTCAAAGGGTTAAACTCACAGAAAACAGTTGTGAAATATATATATATATATATTAGGGTAGGTTGATTTTGGAACTGTGATCTTGGACTAGTCTAGATAGAAAGGTATTCATATTTGTGAAAATGATTGTATTTTTTGAGGATTGTTAATTATTTTTAAGTTGTAAAATTGCCGAATTTTACGCGTAAAATCGCGCGCGCGGCATTCGCGCAATGTAAACAAACAAAATATCGGACCTTATTTCATCAAAATAATCAATTAAAATTCGGCTTTTTTAACAAAACGATGCTTGAAACTTATTGTAAATGCATTATAGATGTTTATTAGTGTATTATTTTGTATATTTTAATGATATTTACCTATAAAATGTGTATTAAATTACGTTATTTTATGATGCGTTCATTTAATTGTGTTTATTTTCAGATATTTCATAAAAATGGGTAAAAAACGGAAGTCTCCAGTGTTAACTCGAAGTGATAGTGCCAAAAAATTCAGTGGCCAGCCTTCCCCTTTGGATAAAACAGAGCCTCCTACCCTCCGCCAAGTTATTCTGTACAGTTATTTCCTCCAAAACAGCAACCCGGAATTGAAAGACTATGATATTGCTAAAATGATAGCAAAGGATGTGATTGAGATCTGGCAGGCAGTGAACCCGCGGCTGCCCCTGTATGAGGAATATTATGTAGTGAAATTGGTGGATAAAGTGTGCTTCAAGAAAGCAAAAGAGATAAACAGGAAATCTCTTTCTACAGTCCAGGAGCAGAATCTGGAGGAAAAGCTGGATAAACTTTTTGACATTTCTGCTTGCACCTGTAAGCTACCTGTTCGTCCCTGTGATGACAATGCTGTGAAGTGCAAGAAAGAAAATTGTCAAACACAGCACATAATCTGCACTTGTCCTCCCAGTAAGAAGGTAATGCTATTATTTTTTTAACTTTTAACTGGCCTAACTTAGTGCGATTAGGTGCCTTTTAAATGGAAGGAAATTCAATGCTTGTAATTGAAAAATATCCGCATTTTCCTCCTGTAATCTTCCTTTCCACCCCCTTGGTAATAGAAATTAATAATCAATTTTTTTTCAGGATTTTATCTATTTTAGATCCGCTATTTAATATACTTTAATATTTCAGGTTCCAGTAGAGGAGAGGGAATACTTGAGAGATCAGAGGGCCAAAATAGGACCCAAGGGCTCTTCCCAGCTGTGATCTGTGGATAAAGCTGCTGTGAAGAGAGACCAGAGGGCTGCAGCTGAAGCAGAAAGATTACAGAGCCAGATTCAACAGCAGCAGCAAGTGGTTTTGGCCACTTTTGCCTCCACACCTTCACAAGATATTTCTTTTGAATCCAGCTCAGGAGAATCAGGAGAGGTAATATATTTTTTCTTATATCTTATCCCATTTTTACCCAAATTTATCCCTACTTTTTGTCCCTATTTCCCCCCTTTTTTCCCCCATTTTCGCTTTAGTAATTTATTCTTTTTTCCGCCCATTTTCGCTGACTTTTTACCTGAATTTTTACCCATTTTCTCCCCTATTTTCCAACTTTTTCCCCCATTTCGTTTAAGTAATTTATTCTTATTTCCGCCCATTTTCGTCGATTTTTACCCATATTTTTCCCTACTTTTTCCCCTATTTTCCCCCATTTTCGCTTTAGTAATTTATTTTTTATTTTCATTTCAGCCATCTGGTGGTGAAGCTGAAGAGTTCAAGCCAAGGAGGCACCCAAGTGGAGGTTACAGCTTTTTCAAAACCCCCAGATATGCCATGGAACTGATCAGGGTTGATGTTTCTTCCAATCTTGGGGCAAGTCTTGCTAATGCCTTCCTCCTGGACTTACAAGCTATGGACCTGCTTAAGCCTGGCCTTGATGTGAAACAGATAATAGTTGATAAATCGAAAATGGACAGGGAAAAAGCTAGAATGAAAGTGAAAGTGATGAAAAGCAATGAGGGTCTGGAAAAGTTAGTCTGTATTGGGGTTGATGGGAAAGTTGACAAGGACACTTTGCTGTACAGAGAAGTTAAGGATGAAAATGGGGAGACTAAGCTGAAGAAAGGAAAGGGACAAGAGCACCATTTCACTTTCACAAAGGAACCGGGAACTGAAAGTGGAACATATCTTACTCACAGAGTCATCCCAATTAAAGGTGCGACTGGAGTTCTTCTTGGTGAAGAAGTTGCTAGTGTCTTAGAGGAGTTTAACGGTGTTCATACCCTGAAAGCTGTCCTCCTTGACAACAAAAATACAAACACTGGCTGGGAGGGAGGCCTTCTAACAGCTCTGGAAAATAAAAATGAGCGGAAATTGCACACCATTGGATGTTCACTCCATCAGAATGAGCTTCCTTTCAGAGCTGTTTTCAAGCATCTTCATGGCAGTACCAAAAGTCCCACTGCTTTCACTGGTCCGCTGGGAAAACTCTGTGAAATTGACTACCAAGATCTGCCACAAGTGGAATTCACCAAACTCAGTGGCCCCCTGGATGACATGGAATTTGCTGAGGAGACACTGAATGATCTCAGTAGCGACCAGAGGCTTCTTTTGGAGTATGTGCTTGGAATTTCCAGGGGCAAAGTCAACCCAAGATTTGCTGCCTGGAAAATTGGACCATTAAACCATGCAAGATGGTTGACTTTGGCAATTAGATTGATGTGTCTGTGGACCAGAGGTGCTTACCCTCCAGAACTACAGGATAAGCTTTACCAGGCCATCAGGTTCATTGTGGAAGTGTATGCAGTCAGTTGGTTTGAGATCAAAAGGGACAGCAAGTTCCACAATTAGCAGTGTACATCTTCAACATGATCCAGAGGATCAATCAGCAGTCTGAAGAAATTCAGGGTGTTGCTTTCAAGAACCTGAAGTACAATGCTTTTGCCTTGCTGCCCGAGAATGTGCTGTACTCCATGATGAAGTCTGATGATTTGGAAGTGAGAGAAGCGGCTCTCAAGAAAATTCTGTCCATCAGGTAAGCATTTATTAATTTTAAAAAATGTGAAAAAAAAATTTGATTATGGGGATTTATTTAATAAAAAAAAGGCCCGAGTTCTATAAATCCCCATAATCGAATTTTTTTTCACATTTTCTTATCCCAATTCCCCCCTTCCCCTCTGATAATGGAAATAATCTTACCTTCTTTCTGAAAAAAATTCGATTATGGGGATTTATAGAACTCGGGTTTTTTTTTTTTAATTTAAGTTTAATTTAAATCAGCAATTCTGAGACTAATAGGGATTAAATCTTAAACTGGAATAAAAAATAAATTAATTAAATTAATTATTATTCTTTCAGAAGTGGGAAGCCAACCAAGAAGAGGCTGAAGAAGATCACAGCCATCAACATTGAAGCTACCCACTGGTCAGAACTAATCAACCTTTCTCAAAGTGGCATCTGTGAACCTGCTCTCACAGAAGACTTTTCTGACCAGGAGCTTCAAGAAGCATTGCTGAATGGCACCAAGCTGGAGCTGTCTGATCTGCCTTCACATTCTCAGGGTCTTGAAAGGGCCGTGAAGCTGACATCTGAAGCTTCCCATACTGTCTATGGACTCGAATCAAGGCACAAACACATTCTGGCCAAAGCTCTAAGCCGCCAGATGAAGCCTTCCTTTGCTTCTAAGGGCTCTTACAGTGAAAATTATGATGATCTTGGGATCTAAATGTGTCTATTTGACTCTGTACTTATTTTTTTTTACTTTTTTTCAATAAAATTGTAACTTTTTTCAGGATTTTTTTATGAAAATAGCATGTTTATTTCGGCCGAAAATTGCGAAAAATGCGGTATTTTTCGGTACGATTTTTTGACGATTTTTGAAACGGTTTCCTCAAAAAACGGTTAAAGCTAGGGATCTGAAATGTTTTGTCAGTTATTATCATATTAAGCCCTGACTATCTCGACTAGTCCAAAGTCGATATCTAAAAAATGCGGAAAATCAACCTACCTTAATATATAGGGTGTCCCAAAAAAAACTATATACTCTTTATAGCATCATATATTTTATAATTTAAAAAAAAAAAAACAATATATTGTTATAGCAATTGCCAATGAAAGGTAAATTAGTAATCTAAGTGATCAAAATGTTATAGCGAGTTGTTTGCATATAAAATTTAATTAACTACGCCAAGTGCTCAAAATGTTCTCCGGCGGCATGAGTGCACTTTCAATACAACAAAATCGTGTGGTCTGATGAAGCTACCTTCAAGCTGAATGGCACAGTAAATCGACACAACTGCAGGTGCTGGTCACTTGATAATCCACACGTTTATGTGGATAAACATGTTAATTTACCAGGATTAACAGCATGGTGTGGTTTATCATCCAGGGGTTTGGTTGGACCATTTTTCTTTAATGGGACAGTTACCGGTGCCGCATATCTCGACATGCTGCGGACAGAAATTATACCTGCAGTTCGGAAGTTGTTTGGAAACGACGACTTTTACTTTCAACAAGATGGAGCCCCCCCTCATTATCATTGTGATGTCAGAAGGTACCTCGATGAAACGTTGCCTAACCGTTGGATAGGACGAAGAGGAAGCGTTGAGTATCCTCCACGTTCACCGGACTTGACTCCACTTGATTTTTACTTGTAGGGCTACCTGAAGGATGCAGTTTATGGTTCAAGACCTGCAACACTCGAACACCTTAAGGATGCAATTAGGGAAAAGTGCGGGACCATCACAGCATCCACATTAGTCCATGTCTGCGAATCATTAAGTCGACGCATCCAAAGTGCATTCATGCCGCCGGAGAACATTTTGAGCACTTGGCGTAGTTAATTAAATTTTATATGCAAACAACTCGCTATAACATTTTGATCACTTAGATTACTAATTTACCTTTCATTGGCAATTGCTATAGCAATATATTGTTTGGGTTTTTTTTAAATTATAAAATATATGATGCTATAAAGAGTATATAGTTTTTTTTGGGACACCCTGTATATATATGTTAACCCCTCCGTCTATGGCCTTGGGAAGTTCGAAGTTGACGGGGGTTCTGGTTAGGTGGCAGCAACGGATTCGTTACTCTGGAGTAGCTGGTACCGTATAAGGAATCGCAGTAGTTTCTCTTATACTACTCTCCGATTTCTTCTTGTAGTGGATCGGAGGATTCTGTAGAGCTTACTAATTTTTCTGAAGGTTCCCCGAGCTTTTTGTAACGTATCAGGAAATTAGTTTTCTCTATTTAAGACTAAGTTCTCTTCAGAGAGCAAGGCTCGAAGGAGAAGACAAAGGTATTCTCTTACTGTAGTTTACTGCTAAAATGTAGCAGGTAATGCTCAGCCTCTAAGTTAGATCAGACAAATCAGAATGAACACTGGAGAAATTTTATACGTTTATATACTAAATTTTTAACATCATTATTATTTAATGCTGACCTATTTTGTAGCAGGTAATGCTCAGCCTCGAAGTTAGATCAGACAAATCAGAATGAACACTGGAGAAATTTTATATGTTTATATACTAAATTTTTAACAACATCATTATTATTTAATGCTGACCTATTTTGTTTTTTATTCTCAATAGGCTGAATTATTTTGCAAAATATTTAAAGATACGGTAAATATTTTAGCTGTAGCAATGTCTATGGAGATAGTTAAGATATTTGAAGATGAAGCCATATTTATATTTTAAACCGCATATTGGCATATCTGATTATATCATGATCTGCCGAGTTAACTAAAAATGGAAATTGAAATATGCATTTTATTATGAATTACAATTAAACATGCATATGAGCAAAAATTAAATGATTAAAATTTAAAATCAAGTGTTAAGCAAGACATGAATTCATCTTTTACAACGAAGAGAAAATATATACAGAAAATGAACATTGCAGAATTTAACAAGATTACATTATTAAGCCAACTCTAAAAAAAATGATGAAATAATTTAAAAAGAAATAATTCACCAATTATTCAGCAAAAATAAAATAAAAAGCAAATCAAAAATTTTATCCGAACTTGTGTCAGCGTTATGCAAGTTTGGACTCTATATGTAAAAATGAATATAAGAATATAAATATATATGAATATAAGAATATAGGAATATAGGAATTATAGGAATATAAGAATATATGAATATAGGAATTATTCATTGTTCATTTTTACACACACACACACACATATATATAGGCGGTTCGCCTCATTTTTCATTATTTCGTTATCTCTCCTCCTCGTGTGCAGAAACGTTCCTTAATACTTATGTCGTTTCTATTCATTTATATACTGCGCGGTCATTGCAGTTATTTGTTGCATATATATATATATATATATTATATATATATATATATTATATATATTAGACTGTCCCAAGTTGTAATGTTAAAAAAAATTATTTGTTCAGAGTCGCATAGGTTTTCATTTTGTGACACTTGAAACATGCATCATGTTCAAATTTTATCCAATTTGGTGCATATTTAGTGACTGCTCACAGCATTCAAAAATATGAAATTTTGGGAGAAATCACAATTTCTTACCTTTGATATCAATTTGCATAATAAATTTATATTGCTTGATTTTATAAAAAACTTACTTTTGTAGGGGTTAAAATTTTTCTGCGATGGACCTCAACAACTTGAAAAAGAAACTGGCGTTGCTCTTCACTGGTCGTGATGGTTTCATTAAAATCAGTGGCAAGTTTTACCATTCTTTCAGCGCAGTCATTAACCACTTTCAGCTGGGAACTAAATCCTTTTCATGAATATATGTTGGGTGTTCAAACCATGCAGCTGGATCTACTGTCAGAAATGATTCATCAATTTTCATAGCCTTGAAAAAATTTAATGATCTGCACGTTATAAAGTCAGAAAGATTCTTACATTTGAAAGTCCAAATTGTTTTGTATTCTACTCTGCGAAGATCATTAGTTTTAGTGTGGTTTCCAAGAGCTTGCACCATTGCACCCTTTTCTGAGTGGTTGACTTCTTCTAAAAAAAATGCTAAAGGTGCTAAATCCTCGCATAAGTACCAAAGGTGGATCTGAGTTTGCCTAATGCCACAGTCGACATCTCCTTATCAATTTCTTGGTAATCTTCCAGCTTTGTTATCATCCATACAGTGGCGGCTCGTCGGTATGCACTGCGGAACTGCAGTACCCCTAAATTTTTTATTTACAATTGAAATAATCAAGAACAATATAAGGATGAGCTCACTGAATAACTTTCTCAATAACTTTTGAAACTTTTATTCATTGCTCAATGCTCATCCTTTTATTTCAGTAATTATTTCAACCCATTCTTAGAGACAGCACCCCTAGAATTTTTAGTCACGAGCCGCCACTGCATGATCCATAGATCATTGATAGGGGCACTGGCAGCTCTTGTTGCACTAAGCCATGCCTTTATATATATATTGATACGCAAAATATGTTAATACGTCTGATAGCTTCTTTTTCTTTATCTCCCAAATTGAATTGATCTCGGAATAAATAGATTTTTAAGCACTAAATGCCTTTTGCCACCCATATTGCCCTATGGCATGCTCCAGGAGTTGTAAAGTGTATTCCTCTTGATGGTTTTTCCCCCAAAGAAATGAGGGCTAGCTCTAGGAATTCCTGATAATCGTGGCGCTCATGGTTGTCTCGCAATTTTTCATGCAGAAATTTTACCAGGTCTTCACGTTCCCGCTTCACCCATTTTAATTCTTCTTCTGACATTTCTCTGGCATCACTTTCAAGTGGAGTATATTTGCTTTTGTCTAACCAAGACCACTGATCTTTGAACCCTGCAAAAATATCTATATCAGGCCCTCGAGATACAAAAAAATTGTCAAAAACAGCTCCCACTACTATTTCAAGAATGTGGTGGCGGCAAGATAGGAAAAGTATTTTCTGCTGGAATCCCTGCTCAATGGTGGTGCAGGTTCCTCCATGGATGCCAGTATTGCTGGCTGTTGTATCAAAACAAAGACCGGCAATCCAATTTCGTATGTCATCCCATTCCTCTATTAACTGTAATATTGCTCTACCCATCTTGACTCTCGTACCTTCCACCAATTTAGGGATTCCTAGGAGTTTTTCTACATTTCTACCCGAGGCAACAACAGCTAAACGGTCAGATTTTCCTCCATCAGAATTGGAGAGTAGCTTTCCATCGAAATGTATAATGAGAGGAGTTTCTAGGTTAAATATGCTCTTTATTTCTTTACTTAACTTGGCTCTAGATTTCAGTCTTGATCTTTGTATTGATGATTTTGAGAGGGTAACCTCCCTAATATCAACTCCAGCTGCCTGGAGAGCAGGAGTAACTATGTGCATTGCTTCTCTTAAAGATGTATTTGTACGATCCAATGCAGCAGAGAACCTAGGATCGTTGATTATTCGCCGAGGATTTGGATTTGATACTTGTCGTTTCGAGGGAGTTAAAAGAGAAATAGAAGACACGGGATTGGAGATTTTTCGTTTATGGTATTCACTTATGCATGTTTCCTCCTCAGTGCCACTTGATGCAGAATCTAGTTCATCCTTTGAATTCCCTGTCTTTGTTTGCTTTTCATCAGTGTTCATGTTATATGTTATTTTTCGACGCTCATTTTCTGCCTCTAGCCTCTTTTCCTTCCTTTCCGTTTTCGCCACGAAAACCTTATCTTGACCAGCCATGTACATTTTTCGCACTCCACGTTGATCTTCCAGAAATTCCCAATCTTTTGCAATCTTTATTAGGCCACTTGCATTTGCATGAGATATGTCAAACATAATTTCTGAAACAAATGATAACCATTAGTAACAAGAAAAAGCCATAAATAATACATAAATGAAAAAAACTTAACATTTAAATATTGTGCTGTACACTACAGAGAAAGTGAAATTTACCCTATTTCAGCAAACTTCATGTCCTCTGAGCAGTCACTTAATATTACTCAATCAACCCTATATTTTACCAGGTATATTCTAAGACCAAACCTCATCAACTGACAGGGTATGCGAACTCATTTTTTAAAATTATTTTTTTGGGGACAGTAATATATATATATATAAAACCCTATATACGCTATATACGCTATATACCCTATATACGTTGCGAGGTAAGCGTTCTACCGATCGAGATATAGATAACACAGTTAATGAGGCGAATAAAACTTTCAGTTACTTATCGGGGACGTGTTCGGTCACCAGAGTGGGGAAATATGTGTGTGTGTGTGAATTTACCTTGGACATAATAATAATAATAATAACAATAATAATAATAACAGAGTTTTTAGTAGAGTTTATTCCAACAAACTATAAAAAAAAGTAGTTAATTTAACAAATTTGGCATATTTAACAATAATATGATTACAAGGACTTTGTCATTGGAGAATAAGCACACCGGACAAAAAATTAGTCACCCCTCTCAGAATGTACCTAATAACGTGTGACGGCGCCTCTGGCCTTGATAACCGCACGAATCCGGCGAGGCAGAGACTCTACGAGGTTGTGCATGTACTGATCATCGATTTGCTGCCACTCGTTCATCAGCCGGTCCCGAAGTTCCGCCAGAGTCCGTGGGTGTCTATTCCTGCGCTTCACTTTCTGTTTCCAGCCCGAACAACACCTTCGACGCATTCAGGATTAAAGGCTTCATTGGACCTGCGATGTACTCGTCGCCTCCCATCATTGGAGAACAAACAAAAACGGACTCATCGGACCAAATTACACGTTTCCAATCTGCCGCAGTCCAGTTTTTGTGCCTCTGAGCCCATTTATAACGTGCCAATTTGTGACTTGCTGTTAACAGCGGCCTCTTCCGTGGTACCCTGCTCCAGATGTCCATCGCATGCAGTTCTCGTCGCAATGTCCGTTCGGAAATTGGTCGCTGGAGAACCTCATTGGTTTCTTGGAACAATTGTTCTCTGGTTTGAAAACGATTTGCAGTTACTAGACGAGAAACATGGCGGCGGCCCCTATTGTCGGGAATTGTTTTCCGGCCACAGTTACGCCGTCGATTGTCAGTTGATTGCGAACTACACCACTCTTTGTAAACTCGCTGGACAGTACGCGTTGACACACCAACAAATTGGGCTACTTCAGACATTTTGTGTCCGTGGGCTCTGCCAAACACGATGGCTCCTTTTTGCCACTGAGTAACGTCTGCCTCACGACCCATTTTGCAGACTATATCCAACACACACTTTGTTCTTCACCACCTCACGAAACAGATCTGATCCTGTGTGCTACGTCACCGCTACTTGTCACTTACCAATGCTACATCAGCGCCCTCTGTGTGACCTTGAACTTTCTACTATCCTATCGGTGCTATTAGGGGTGACTAATTTTTTGTCCGGTGTGCTTACGTTGTTACAAAATTTGGATAGTAAAGAATTAAGCAAATAATTATGGTTAAAACAGTTCAATAAAATTAAACAGATTTTGAAGCTATGAATGAAGTTTAAGTTTTTATAAATGGTGGAAGTTTGTACCAAACCTTCAAATCACTGGACAGAAAAAAATTGATAAATATTGAGTTTTGGGTTAATCAGTTATTTTGACAAAAGTCCAAATTTCGTATGAGGATCCTGACTGGCTGAAAGTTGATGATCTCATCATGAGCAATCGGCCAATCATGGCAAATATTATTGATAACGATATCAACTTTCGGCCAATGATGATCCATGGACAAAATCTGAACTTTATATATAGAAATAAAAAGAATTTCTGTTTCCTTGAATGATATTCAACGGCGTCAGTGGAAAGGAAGGCAATGGACTTTGCAAAGATAATTCATTTATTTAACGCAAGGACTGAGTCATCGGTTATACTGCCACACTGCCACCATCGATTCAAGTTCCGATTCGGCCTCTAATAATAGCTTTGGAATCGATTCTATTTCCAGTTCTGACCACAAAAAAAAAGCGATTCTAACTTCGAGTTTGATTATGGCCAAAGAGTATAAATTCCTAAAATGGAATTTGCCATATATATATATATATATATATATATATATATATTATTTTTCCAGACGTTTCGAGACAAGAACTAATCTCATCATCAGTAAACAAAAAACAAACGCACTGAAATTACAAATAAAATAAATGAAAATACTTGGTTTTTACCCTTGGTAGTCAACTAACCCCTCACACAAATTAAATTGATGAAGAGTCCAAAGTAAAATATTTTTTTGTTTTTTGTATTTCAAATTGCCAAGCACTTACGTAAGATTAGTAAAAACGTCTATCTGGTCAGATGTCGACAGAGCAAGGATCCTGGAACTCTACTTGGCTTTGTGAAGGGGACAGCGAAAGAAAACAACTCTTTACTTCATCAGGCTAACTCAAGAGAAGGGGCCAACTAGCCTGACCTCCGTGAACTGAGGAATCATCACACGGAACATCTGAAAGGTTAATATATATATATATATATAAAACCAATCAATGCTTGAGGCATTCATAATTATAGCTTAAGCGGGTCAGGGTACGAGCGGTTCGCAGCAGCATTGCCAAGCAAACAAGGTTTCCGTACGTACTTTATCACCACTGAAAACAACAATGCTCTGTGCTATCATAGTTTCGTCAGTTTATTGCAGGCACTCCCGGTCATCATCACTGTTGGTACACGAGTCTTCAGGAGCAAGACGTACCAACAGTTTGTGTTTCCTCCCCAAGGCGACACAAATACATCCTTTTTATAATCATAGGTATATTCATATCACCTGAGGTTCACTCTACACAGGCTGAACCAAATATCTACAAATGTTTGTAATATCAAACCTTCTATTTATACGGGCCTGTATTATTGGTTTTGAATGTTATCAAAGTTTTTATGCGATATCATTACATATCTTAGAATATTATTTCCTATCGTAAATACGCTCAACTAAATTTTCCCACTGTACTTAAACCTAACTGCAATAACCCACTTATATATAAATAAATAAATAAATAAATATATATATATATATATATATATATATATATATATATATATATATATACAGGGTGGGCGGAAGGTAGCTCCCTATTTTGGATTGGTAAAAAAATACGTATATTATCCATTTATTTCAGAAGAAATAATATGAAAAGGTAGGCATACATGGTAGGTTTTCTCTAAAATTCAATGTGGGCTCCAACTCTTTCCACCAGCTTCTGGAGCCGCCCAGGAATGGCGTCCACTGACTTTAGCAGGAACTCCGGCGGGATGGAGGACATGACTTCCCGAATTCGGTCCTCCAGTTCTTCCAATGTCCTCGGTTTGGTGCGGTAGACTTCTTCCTTTACCCACCCCCAAAGAAAGAAGTCGCACGGTGTGAAGTCGGGGCTCCTGGCTGGCCATTGATGTGGACCACGACGACCCATCCAACGCCCAGGGAAGTTGGCATCCAGCCACTCACGGACAACAAGAGCGAAGTGCGGAGGGGCGCCATCTTGCATAAATATCAGATCGTCGATGTTCTCCCATGTGCTGACAACCGGCCAGACCTCGTTTCGCAACATAGCAAGGTACCGCTCAGCATTCATGGTGTTGCGCAGAAGGAACGGGCCCACAACCTGATCTGAGGTCATACCACACCACACCGTTACACTGAACCGATTCTGCCGTTTTTCAGCCGTAACCATGGGATCCTCTCCTGCCCAGTAGTGGCAATTGTGGCGGTTGACAAAGCCTGCGACGTGGAACACCGCCTCGTCGCTCCAGAGGATGTTGCGGAAGAGATGGGGCCAGTCTTCATGCAGTTCAGCTCCTTCTTCAGCACAGTTCGCACTGAGTAGCGGGAGAGTCCACTTTCCCGAGCTGCCTGGCGAGTTGACTTTCGGGGACTCCGTGCGAACATTTCCTGAACTGCCTGCACCGTCTCCTGGGCCCTGGATGTCGAAGGGCGACCACATCTTCGAACATCTGCCACAGACCCCGTGGTCATGAGCTTCGAGTGGCAGTTCTTGATTGTTTTCGGGTCCACTTGGGCACGTGGTCCGTGAATGGCCCGCCACCATCTTTGAACTCGAACGACAGATTGCCAAACTTCGTACCGTGCCGCCAACTGGGCACGCTCCTGCAGTGTTAAACGCTCAGCCATGTTACCCTTCAATCTGAAATGAAAAAAAAAAAATGAACGTTACAATTGTACCACTTTAGAGAACACAAAGAGAACACGTTAGAGAAAAAAAGATTACCGTTACAATTGTACCACTTTAGAGAACACACCATAACAATATAACAATACAATCACAATTTATACATAATTTATATGTAATTTAAATTAGGGAGCTACTTTCCGCCCACCCTGTCCATCTCTACCGAAATGATCTAGGCCATGGAAGGGAATTCCGTTGTCCAAATTCGTCACGTAATTTCCAAAAGAGAAATAAACTTTGAGCACGATCCATCCCCGTAAAGAATTTCACCCAATTACGAATCAGGTTTCATGACGTAATTTAACCTATCGATTTTTAATTACTCTTTTTAATGTGTTTCATAATTAGGGAATCATCCATTATGTAAATGGTAAAGAATATTTTTTTAAATATGAAAAAGAACTTGTTTAAAAATTATTCTTGTTGAAAATTAGATTCGTGAATGATTCGTTCTCAACTATTAAACTTTTTTTTTTTTTTCTTACGGTCACTCTTATGCGATTATTTTTATTTTATTTATTAATTTATTATTAGAAAATATATTTATTTAAATAAAATTATTTTAATTTTTTTCCCTTTCAGTTCTCGATGAAGATAAAAATATTTATTTCTTTTAATATTTGTCTACGACCTTTTTCGTATATAGTTCAGTGGTAAAATAATTACCTCGCAATAGAAAGCCCTAGGATCGATTCTACTTTTCATAGTGTGTATTATATATATATATATATATATATATATATATATATATATATAAATATAAGGAAAACAGAAATCAGTTGACGTATATACTGAAGAAAATTTTTTCAGTGTGGAAAAATCATTTTCGAAAATTGGAAAAGGCTACGAAAAACGTCATTTAAAATTGAGGCTGAAATTACCTTCTTAAAATTACGCTTCACTAATTAGTCAGCTGCTTCCAATTTTTACGGATTTTAAACTCCATCATGTGAAGCAGCTTGCTTTGAGAGTTCAACAGAAAGTTTTAAATTCAAATTGTTAGAAAGAGAAATTATCAAGGAAGAAAATCATCTTTCAAGTGCCTTCAACCATAGTCCGTATAATGTATAGTCTCGAGGATTATTAATGTGAAAATGCCTCCGCTTATAACCACCAGTGAATAACCAAATAGGTATATACTGGTACGTTTTAAAAATGAAAGTGCATCAAACAATTTTTATTATGTAATTTCATAGTATAATTTTGTTTGGTAAAATTAAGTATTTAATTTATAATTTCTTAGTTAATTAATATTTAAAAAAATTACAATATTATAATCATGCAATTCGGCCGGTGGCTATATTTGCAGCCAATCAAAGATGTTGGAGGTTGATGACTTAATGGTTAACTGTACAGTAAATTAAAAACTGTTGCAGTCGGAATTATATTCAGAGCAATCAAAGTTAATTACATACACTTTGTTTACTGTAAATAAATGCAAAATTCTTTTAAAGTGTGTTGTCGTTGTTGTTGTTGGTTAGCCGATCAGCCCACCTTAATCGAGCAAGCCGGCGGCACGCAGGTAACCGATCGCCCTCTCCGGAGTGGACCAGAGGTTCAGCGCACTAGTGATGTTGTGTTGAGAGCGGTACAGTCTGCCATAATGTGTTCAATTGTTTGTGATGTGTCCTGGCACACGTGGCACGTGTCGTCTGTGGAGTTGTCTAGTCTGTGTTTATATGTCCGTAAGTTGGGGGTGACGTCCACATCGGAATCGTGCTAAGTTAACTCGATCCGATCTGCTCAGGCTGGTCTCTGACCTGTTTATGGGTGGCGGCTTCGCCACTAGGACCACATTCGGACCGAGTCGTGTCAATGCTTTGTGGGTTAGGTGTGTGTGTGTGTGTGTGTATGTGTTTTCTGTACTGTGTGATGTCTGTGGGGCGTGGCATGGAATGGAGTATTTGGTTATAATGTCTCTCTGGTGCTACCTTAGTGGTGCGAGGTGTTGGTGCATGATTGTACATGTAGTGGCAAGGGTGTTGTGGGTTAGTTGTCGCCGCTGCCATGAATTGTGTTCCCCTCATGTCTAAATGTTCCCTAACTTTCAGTATTTTTGTTTCTGGGGGCATTTGTTCTATTGGTGTTGTTTGAGTACATCCTGTAATGATACGAAGTGCGTTGTTTTGTATTGTCTGTAAGGTGTTTATGTGTGTGTTTGAGATAATGGGTGCCAAGCATGCGCTAGCATAGTCCATAACTGAGCGAATATATTGTTTGTATATGATTGATATTGTTTCCTGCTGGTGTCCAAAGTTTGCGCCTGTTAGTACCCTAAGCGTGTTAAGTCTTGACGTACATTTGTTTTTAATGTCCTGAATGTGGTTTGCAAAAGATAATGATGTGTTGTATGTGACCCCAAGTATTTTGGTCCTGTGAGTGTGTGGAATGTTGTTGTTGTTTAGTGTAATCTGTGGAGTTATCTGATGTTCTTTTGTGTTGCTTGTTAGCAAGGTGATGGTTGATTTTGTGGGCGCTACTTTGAGTCTATCGTGTGTGAGCCAGTCTTGTATACTGTTTATGTATGTTTGTAGGTTATTTGTAGCGGTATCGATGTTGTTGTGGGTGGATGTTAGAGTGATGTAATCTGCATATGAAGCATAATATTAACATATTACAGTACAACGTAGATGGCCTCACGAACAAAATCATGCAGCTTAGAGAATTCGTACACAAACAAAACATTCACATAGCACTTATACAAGAAACAAAACTAAAACGCACACACAAAACACCCACCATCACTGACTTCACGGCGATCCGTCAAGATCGTACTGTGGGTCACAGGGGTGGACTCATCACTTACATACGTAATAGTATTAGATACAGTGATGCCACCCAAAACATTACAAATACAATCCAAGCAGATAACACGATAGAAATACAGGCAGTGAACATTAAAACACGAGGAAAACACAACACCACACTCATCAACATTTACATCCCACCAGATAGTTCACCTCAGGTGCCAGCCAATTACAATCCACAGTTACACAACCTGGCCTCTCTCACTAATTTCATCTTAGGAGGAGACTTCAAAGCTAAAGACACTAGTTGGTACCCGCACAACCAAAGCAACACCAGAGGCGCCAACATAGCCACACAACTAAACAGCCTCTCCATTCTTAACAATACAGAAGAACATACACACATTCCACATCAAGCAGGATACTCAATCTCCTCCCCAGACATAACGTTCTGTTCCCCCTTACTAGCAACACATACACACTGGAGAACAGAAAAACAACTTTCATCAGACCACCTGCCCATCATTATTACAACACGTTCTACACTCTTCCCCAACAGCCTTAGGCACACTTACAGAAAATACAAGAAAGCTGAGTGGGAACAGTTCAAAACACAGACTGAAGAACAATTCACCACATTAAACAGAACAACCATCATAAACATCAATACAACACTCAAGACATTCAATCAGATCATCAATAATGCAAACAAATACATACCCAAGGGCAACATTAGGAAATACAACCCAAATTACACAAGAGAAATAGCCCACTCCATAAGGCAACGTAACAACCTCAAACATAACACACAAACACCACACACAGAAGCCATAAAACAGCAGATACAACACCTCAACACAGAATTAAACAACAAACTCAAAGAAAAACAAACAGAAACATTTAAGGAATTCATAACAACACTAAACCACTTCACAGATACATCCAGGCTATACAAGACTATAAACAGCATTACTCACTCTAGCAGCGGCATTCACACCTCACACGCAGCTATCTGTCGCAGCCAAAATAATATCCCAACAATACACAACAAGCTAACATTCTAGTTAATCACTACGCAAAGATAAGTCACTTAAACAGAGACAACAACCAGAAACACGAGACAGACAAACAGCCAGACACAAGAAAACCTACAGACTTGACACGACCATTACACCCTTCAATACAGACCAGACCACTAACATCATCAAAAACATTAGGAATTCGAAGGCTACTGAACCAGACAACATATCTAACATACACCTTAAACACTTGGGTCCACAGGGAATGCTAGCTCTCATAAACATCAGCACATATTCAGACTACCACGTATTATTCCTGACATGGAAAGAAGGTAAAATTATTACACTACTCAAACCAAACAAAAATCCAACAGAACCAGCTTCCTATAGACCCATTACTTTACTATGCACACCTTCCAAAGTAACAGAAAGACTAATCTTACAAATCACCAACCCACACATACCACATGGATTCAGACCTCACCACTCAACCACGACATTACTCACTAACCTCACGCAGCACATCATGGATGGCATCAACTCCAGACGACCAGCTCAACGTACACTATTAGCAACAATAGATATTAGTAAAGCATTTGATGCTATCCCACGCTTCCCTCTTATAAACAAAATACTCAACACAAACATGCACAATAACACCAAAAGGTGGCTGAGCAACTATCACATTTAATGGCAATTCATCCAAAAACAAGCTTTTTCCGAACGGGGTCCCTCAACGCTCTGTTCTCTCATCAACACTGTTCAACTTATACATGCATGACATTCCAACACCCATAGATAACAAGCTTACCTTATCATCATATGCAGATGATATCACTCTAACATCCACCCACAACAACATCGACACCGCTACAAATAACCTACAAACATACTTAAACAGTATACAAGACTGGCTCACACACAACAGACTCAAAGTAGCGCCCGCAAAATCAACCATCACCTTGCTAACAAGCAACACAAAAGAACACCAGATAACTTCACAGATTACACTAAACAACACCAACATTCCACACACTCACAGGACCAAAATATTTGGGGTCACATACAACACATCATTATCTTTTGCAAACCACATTCAGGACATTAAAAACAAATGTACGTCAAGACTTAACACGCTTAGGGTACTAACAGGCAAAAACTTTGGATACCAGCAGGAAACAACATCACTCATATACAAACAATATATTCGCTCAGTTATGGACTATGCTAGCCCATGCTGGGCACCCATTATCTCAAACACATACATGAACACCTTACAGACAATACAAAACAACGCACTTCGTATCATTACAGGATGTACTCAAACACCAATAGAACACCTGCACACAGAAACAAAAATACTGAAAATTAGGGAACATTTAAACATGAGGGGAACACAATTCATGGCAGCAGCGACAACTAACCTACAACACCCTTGCCACTACATGTACAATAGGGCGGCTCGTTTTTACACTTTTTTCGATATTTGATTGGGGGTAGTGCGGAAAAGTTGCGATTTGGAGAGAAAATAAAGTGTGTAAAATTTTTTTGATCTACGTCAATACCTTCCGGTGGCGGCGAGTCCTTAAAAATCGAAAAATAGGCCTAACGGGGTAGATTGGAAAATGGTTTTAAAGACTTACAAAATAAACAATAAAAATTTCAGCACAATCTGTTAATAACTTCCGGTGGCGTCTTAGCCTTTAAAATATCCAAAATATTGATTTAAAGCAAGTTTTAACAAGATGTTATACAAATGTTAATTCCGGTATATTTCTGTGCAAACAACCCTGAGAACACTATTATAGGCTTGAATAAATTAATAGCAGTCATTGAACAATGAACATTATATAAAAATTATATAAAATTATATAAAAATTTTATGTGTTTTTAGGCCTATTTTTCGATTTTTAAGGACTCGCCGCCACCGGAAGGTATTGACGTAGATCAAAAAAATTTTACACACTTTATTTTCTCTCCAAATCGCAACTTTTCCGCACTACCCCCAATCAAATATCGAAAAAAGTGTAAAAACGAGCCGCCCTAATGTACAATCATGCACCAGCACCTCGCACCATTAAGGTAACGCCAGAGAAACATTATAACCAAATACTCCATTCCATACCACGCCCCACAGTCATCACACAGTACAGAAAATACATACACACACACACACACTAACACACAAAGCACTGACACGACTCGGTCCGAAGACGGTCCTAGGTGCGAAGCCGCCACCCATAAACAGGTCAGAGACCAGCCTGAGCAGATCGGATTGAGTTAACTTAGCACGATTCCGATGTGGACGGTTACCTGCGTGTCGCCGGCTTGCGCGATCAAGGTGGGCTGATTGGGTAACCAACAACAACAACAATCTAATATGAACTTTTACACTTCTATGTATCTGTTGAAAAGCTTACTTTCACATTATAACTGTAACATCCATACAACCCATCAAAAGAAAAAGCACCTTCCGGGGAAAATATTTACTTCACATATAAAAACCTCAAAGGTCAAATTACGTACTGCTAGTAAATTATGTTCTCGACAATTCATAAATTTTGGATTGATGACCATGGGAAGTTTAATAAATATACCACATATGGACGCACTTAAGGTAGCATAACTTGAAAAATTTCCACTTACTGATCAGCAGTTAATTTCCATAAAATTGGATTTGTTCTATACAATGATGAGAAAATTGATCTGTCATAAAAATACGTCCTGAATAAAATCTTCCAAGGCTAATTAGTATATGAACACGTCTTTGATTGAAAATGTATACTTCGTTGAGTAAAGTATCATATTAAATACCTATATTTACCCATTATCGTTTATATAAAATGAACTCTTTTAATATTCGGAATACTTTTATCTTAATAACGGATTGTTTACTGTAAAGAGTTCGGGATTCGACAATTGCGTTTGAGTACACTTTGTGTTTGAAACTTCCTTCTTTTTGTCCCGTTCGTGAGTTCGTATGTGACTGCACACCAACATTCAACCATTGTAATGTGACCAATAATACTTTTGAACTATTAGTTAAATTTTTTAGTTTGGCGTCAGGAAGGGCATCCGGCCGTAAAATTTATTGCGAAAACCAGAAGATGGCATGCGGACCGAAGAAGGCTCAAGAGAGAAGACTGGCATGGCACGGGCATGTAATGAGAAGAGACGAGAACTACTTTGGGAGGATGGTGTTATCTATGGAATTGCCTGGAAGGAGGAAGAAAGGAAGCCTGAGGATGAGATGGAGAGATTGCATCAGGATGGACATGAGCGAGAAGAACCTGACGGAGGAGATGGTGCAGGATAGGGCGGAGTGGAGAAGTATCCGCAACTGAACCACAACCAAGTAAATTAATGTTTTTATCGTTGTAATAATAACTTCAGAATTTAATTTTGACCAGTAATATAAATTGTTCTTATTATGAAACACCAATATTTTTATACTTTTAATCTTATGTTCACAGATTACTTTAACGTTACACTTACATTATATATAATTCAATAGACAAGGTTAAGCCTTGACCAAACATCAAGTAGGCCTTCAAAAACAATATAGCCTCGCGCGTGACATGAATAAAACGCCTAAGATCCGGAAATAATTCACTTTCGTTGGTAGTCTTAGGGGGTAATGCATTGAATTTACTGTTCTTAATTCATCTTAAATAGAGGCCCTATTTCCCACGAGCTGGAATAGAAAAATTTAAATAAGATTAACAAGGGAGAGCAAAGCAATTTTAAGATGGACAAACTGCTTCCTCCGACTCAGTCTGACTCTTTCTCTCTCACTCTCCCTCTCTCTCTGGTGCTGCGGTGCTTTTTTCATCGAGCAGATTTCATTGTTCCATTTGCGCTTTACACCTGATCTTCATTTTATTTATGATTACACCTACAACTTAAGAAACAGAAATTAATACATGATTTCAATAGTTTTTATAATTTCCTAATTATTCTGTATTATTTAACTAACTTTATTGGCCTATTTTCTGATATTTATTCCCTTACTTACATATATAGTTCTGATACTATCTGGCAACCAATCTTCAAGTACACGACCGAACGAGACCAGAGGTGGGTATCATGTAATAACAAACCTATGCCTGATTAACTGAAGGTGAATACGAGTATGAACCAAACGAAACCTGTTGTTCTTGCTTTGTAGCTCATATCACGTATTCTCGTCCAAATTCAGGTTAGGCTTATTTTCTACCTTTTAAGTCTATCTATTAAACCTAACTTACATTTATACATTATGAATTGTTATTTTATATTCATTAGTAAGTCCCTATTTTCTGATCCCAACAAGTGATATCTTGCTTTTATGAATTGCAAATAAGTTATCACACCGTGATTTCTTTACTCAAATACTTTCTTATTCTTGTATTCAGTTGAGATGCAAGATTTCTCTTGTAGCAGAAGTGTACGGTCGATATTTTATTCATTCTCCTTCGGGGCAAGTGGCGATAGAGATTCACATGTTCAATCTTGTGATTGTTTTTATCTTAATTTTATTCTTTCATTTGCTGTATTTTGTATCTCCCTCCAAAGCTAAATGCAGACAATATCCTTTCATCACCAGTCAAACTACTCTGTTAATATTTGTTTCCACCGTATTAACATTATTATAACATGCAAACATTTTGCAAAAAAAAATATATTATCATGAAATAGTAATAATAGTAATAATAACTAAAAAAGTTGTTACTAATTAAAAATAAGTTATATTCAAATTTAACTAAATGTTGTTACATTCACGTAAGTCCTTTGGTCCTTTCTTAAGTTTTTGGAACCATTATTTTCGGTGTTGTTCCATAATCCATTGTAAGAAAACATAAAATAAATGTAAATGAACAAAAGTATGGCGTAAGATGACAACATTACTTTCCTTTCATATAAAATTGCAATTGTCATACGGAAGTTTTCAAAATGGGTTTGATGGAGTCGATAAAAATAATAACTAAAAATCAATATATGTACATAGCAGCAATGAGAATATTACATTATCATAAGTCTAGTTTATTGCTCCAAATGAGGGAAGGGCGTTCACTGTCAGCTGATATCATTTGCTTTTGTTTATTAATTAATAGGAAATGTGTAAGCATATATATTTTCAGCGTAAAAAGAAGTTTGCTGAAAAAAAAATCAGTGGAAAAAATACTAAAAATATCAAAAAACTCGGAAAGAATTACTACTTGATTGAGAAACATCTTTCTACCACGCCTTCGTTTTTTATGATTGGGTACCGAGGATAATGACCTTTCTCGAGATAATCCTTTCCACTAAATAAAAATTAAAATAATAATGAGGTCCCATCACTTCCTCTTGGTAGCATCGTCATAACGCAAGTAACGTGGAATGGAAGAATATACGAAAATTTATATTTAAAATTTTTAATTTATTTTGTTAATGAAATAAATCTGCAAATATTCTTAACGACATGAACAGATAAAATTCCGTTTGTGCGTTTGCCTTCATTGGTAAACAAACGACAAGTGACAAGCTATATAATCACGTTTTGTCTCTCATACCATAATAGCTCCAATTCCTTTCATTTCTCAAATTCATATTTGAAAATTCTCCTGAGAAATCATACATACATAATTACATATATACATACATACATACTGTACATACATACTAAATCCACTATTGTCCGAATAAGTAATGGTAAATGACAAACACGATAGTTTTTTCTTTATCATGATGTTAGCCCGACGTGGGCAACGGGTCACTCGCAAAGAGGCCCCAAAAATATAGCTTCCCTCACCAGCTATCTGCAAAGCAGATAGGATCCAGTTTTGAGAAAAGTGGACGCTCAATTTTGCTAGTTGAGGTTTAAGTTTTGATTTTTGGCTAAAAATACAGTAGTTACCCCTTTTTCTTTGATGTATTCAGTCAAACGTGAATGCAACGAGTTTTTTCCTTATATTGAGGTTCTGAATATACTTGGGCTGGGATGCTTTAAACCCTAGATCCTGTCCCAAAGTTGGATCCTACCTATCTGCTTTGCAGATAGCTGGTGAGGGAAGCTATATTTTTGGAGCCTCTTTGCGAGTGACCAGTTGTCCACTTTGGGCTAACATCATGAAAAAGAAAAAACTACAATGTTTGTCATTTACTATTACTTATTCTGACTATAGTGGATTTAATTTATCTCAGAAGAGTTCCTTGTTCCATGCACGGTCTGTGTGTATCATGAAAAACCTCAGGGGACCATTCTGCGTTCAATCCCATACATACACACACACACACACAAATATATATATATATATATATATATATATATATATACTGTATATATATACTGTAAACGAGGGCCACTCAATATATTTTGCCCCACCTTTTTTGTCTTTCCAAGTTTCCTTGTAAGTTGCAGAAATTTTGTATACAAGTAATTACATACCTTTTTTACAAATTTTTATTTTTCCACATAGTCTCCACCCTTTTCTACGGCTTTCCTCCACCTCGAAACAAGGGACTTAGTAGTTTGGGCGCAAAATGGGAGAGTGCAAGGTTGCAATGTTGCAAATGTCCAATGTTGCAGATGGGAGGGGATGTTGCAAGTGGTTATGCAACAAAGGTGAAGGGGGTTATGCAACAAGGGGAGGGGGTTATGAAATAAAGGGGAGGGAGTTATCCCTCAAGCTGCAATGAAGGGGGGGGGGGGTATGCAACAAATCAATGTTGCAAAGGGGGGAAGGGTTATGCAACAAGTCAGTGCTGCAAAGGGGGGTAGGGAGCTTTGGGGGGAGAAGGGAGGATGACCTCAACCCAAAGGGCTTCCGGATGGCATCTGTTGATGTGAAGGAAACAGTGAAGCAAGTGAAAGCTGCTAAGAGGAAGGAGGAAGAACAGAAGGCAGCTGAGAAGAGAAACAGAAAAGAGGAAGAAGAAAAGGAGCTACTGCTTAGAGCTGATGATGGTGATGATGATGATGAAGTGACTTCCTTGCAAGAGTCTCCAGGCAGAGCAGCTCCTACTGCTGACACAGATTTTTCCAGTACTGCACCTGGCACAAGCTCCAGTGTCAACACTGGCAAAGTCTCCACCTCTGCCAGGAGGAACTACATGGATATCTCAAGCACTGCTGCGGCTGCAGTGAGGTTCAAGGTGGCAAACACTCCTGCAGCAGCCATTGCAACTGGTTTCTTGCAAGATCTCATCAAAGCTGGCCATCTATTTGCTGATAAGGCATATCTAGCTGTTGACAGGATGAAGCTGTGGAGGGGCAAGGAATCTGTAATAGGTGCCTCGGTGGAGGCCCTGGAGAAAAGGACAGAGGGAGAGGAGATCAAGGGAATTTTCTTTAATGGAAAACAAGATAAGAAGACAAAGATCATGAGGTACAATGAAGAAACTGGCCGCTTCCATCCTGATATTACAACTGAAGAGTACTATAGTGTTACCTGAGAACCTGAGGGGAAGTATCTCTTCCATTGTACACCAGAAGAACCTGAAGGAAATGAGAAACCTGCACTGAAGATAGCTCAGGCTCTGTTTGAGTGGATTACTGCTCATGGTGCTAAAGATACTATTGTGGTCCTTGGTGGTGACTCCACCAACACAAACACAGGACCTGCTGGAGGAGCCATCACTCACTTGGAGAGACTGCTAGGTCACAAGTGTCACTGGCTGATATGCCAGTTGCATATTAATGGACTCATCTTCAGGCACATGATCATCAAGCTTGATGGTCCCTACACGCACAAGTCTGTGTTCAGTGGCCCAATAGGAAACCTTTGGAGAAGATCAATGACATACCTATCAACTTTAGCTTCAAGGCTCTGCCAGGAGAAGATATAATTGAACTGCCAGAAGACATTGTACAGAACCTTAGCACTGAGCAGAAGAACTGCTACCTACTAATCAAAGCTCTCAAGACTGGAGATTTGAGCAAGGAAGTTGCTGGTCTGAAGTGTGGCCCAGTGGCCCAATGAATCAGTCACGCTGGCTGACTACAGGTGAGGCTTTGTTGATGCTGTGGATGAGGCAGCATGGTCTGAAGGAGGTGTTGAAGAAGCTGGATTTGCTGCTGAAGTTCTGCCTGGACTTCTACTTCAAGGCGTATTTTGAGATCAAGGTGAAGCACCACATGAGGTATGGACCTCACCATATTGTGACCGCTCTGGGACTGCTGAGAAGCCAGACCTCTGAAGTCAGGAACATAATCACTCATGTGATAGGTCGTGGAGCATATCATGCTCACAGGGAGAACCTCATTGCCTCTCTCCTGTGCAGTGAGGATGAGGAGGAGAGGGCATGTGGGGTTGAGATGATCAAGAAGATCAGAGGTAAGTCTGAGTATGGAGACATGAGTCTGAAAACTCACAGAAACCCTAAACTGAATTTTGATGCCACTTCTCCAATTACTCTAATTAATTGGGATAAGGAGAAACTGTATGAGCCACTCTTCACTTGTAAGATGTCAAGAGAAGTTAAGGAGCTTCTCAGGTCTCCACTTGAAGTTGAGAACTTCTCAGTTCACATTCAAAGCTGTGAAAGAGCAGTCCAAGAAGTTTCAGCTGCAGCTCATGCAGTGTATGGGCAAGAGAGAAGAGATGGTTTTGTTCGTGCTAGGATCGATCGCAAAGAATTGTTGCCAGTTTTTAAGTCAAAGCAAGACATTATGAAAATGTTTTAGATCTCTACAAGACCTGCTAGACAAATCAAGATGCTTTCAGAAGAAAAAATCTCAAAACATTCAGTTGACCAGCATATTATTACAAGCTGGGGGTGGAGGAGGGACTTATACAAATATTAAAGAAGAATTGCAATTGCAAGAAAAAGGTTGAACGTCACAGCAGCTTGCAGAAAGGTGGGGGCAGCTGCCATCACACTCAGTGATGCCGAAAAGAAAATAAATAAAAGTTGGTGGAGGCATTTCTAAAAAAAAAGAAAATGCAAGACCAAGAAAGAAGAACAAAAAGATTCTGCCTGATGAAGAGAACAGCCGCAAAATGTGGTGAATATGAGACTAAAAATCATACAGTTCTTTAGGTTTGGGCCATTTTGGGTGATTTTGGTTATTTTAGGGGTTATGAACCACTTTGACTGATCTTAAATGGGTCCAAGCCTGCCCCTAGAAATGCTTAAGGGTGTATGTGAACAATATAGAACATATGGATGTCATTTGAGGTTACCAAGTCTTTGAAATTGGCCAAAAATCCCATTCTTCGACAAAAAAGTGCGATTTTGAACACTTAAATGCGATTTTTCACAAATTTCTTAAAATTCCAAGTTTTTTAATATTCGACATGAGCATGATACACCCTACAGTACATCCCACAAGTATTACTAAAATATCCTTGTAGACGGAAGAGATTCCATACAATTTCGGGGATATGCCTCTGCTCGAGAAATTTTACAATAACAGCTTCACTCTAGGGTTGAGTGCTGAGTGAATCAAAATAGTACATGCGGTCCCTATTTTTAAAATAGATTGCAAACCAATGAATTCCTTCACTACCAATAACATCTGTGTTCACAATAAGACTACCGCAATCTCTCGTAGTTGGTAATTTCAATGTTTCATTCTTCGCAAACACCGATAAATTTGGAACGTGTAACTCATTCACTATTCATTACTCTCTGAAGTGTATTCGCGTCCATTTTAAATTCAGTGACAACGCCCCTAAATCTGTCTACTTCTATTAGGGCTTGTGACTCGAGGTATACTAGTACATTAATAGGCACGTCTATCGGCTTGGCGAATTCCAATCTGACTGAGATGTTTCCACTCTGTTTTGGACTTAAGTGTGTATTTACACTAGCAGATAAGTCAGGTGTGATGTCAAACGGATAACGGTTAAATTGATCGACGAATTCTTTCTGCGTTACCCCATTCCTAAGCTCATCACAATCACCTGCAATATGGGCCAGATTACTATATGCTCTCGCGCAAAGTGGGAACACAGCGTCTGATGAGTAGTCCGTATCCAATGTTCCTCCCAACGCAACGCCATTAACGTATAGAGTTATATTTTTAAGGCCAAAATTCTCGAATTTAAAGGCACTCTTTTTATATTTTCCATTCGTCAAAACATAGTCCTGCATTCCAATTAATATCCTTTTAAGTAGATTTCCCAGAGCGATGTTTTCTATCTGTTTCGATGCCAACCCTGCTGGCACCGTGTATAGTTTGATCTGTACTCTGTTAATTGGGTATTTTACTGTGACGTGTAGTAAATTTTTCTCAATTTCTATTTCTTTTGGTGAACTTAATTTACTCGTCGTACGCGGAGGTGCCTCCATAATGTGAATCACAACGGGTTTTCCTCCCTCTTCTTCATCAGCATCCAGATTTAAACAGATCTCAGGATTCTTGCGGGTGTTTTATTTTTATATCCACTCCATTCACAAGCAACTTCTCCTGGAATGTGAAGTCTGTATGCAGGCGTCCAAAACACTCGTATATCTTCTTTTTAGAATTTTTAAATTTGTCCTCCATACTACTTTCGTCTTTAGCTTGATAGTAGCCCTCGGCACTTAAAAAGGTATCCTTCGCTTCTTTGGAAAAGTTCAGCACATTTTCCAGATAGGCTCGTAGGTGATAGTGCCCCGTTCCTGCTGATATGTTGACCTGATTTAAATATACGTCACACTGGTTGAATATGGAGTGCAGAAAGTTTGTTTCAGGATATACGGCATATTTGTCATTGCAGTCCGTTCCATCAGAATGGGCTATACATAGTTTACCGTACATGTGCACAGAGCTTGGGTCAAAAAAGTAAGGGCCTGAGCTGGGTATCATGAATTCTATTGGAGCACTCGTGGAACTAAGTGTGTTTAAAGGGTTAATTGTAATAAAGTCGCTGTGCTCAATAGAAACTTGAGTTGGGAGCATGTCAAAGAGGGACAGATCCGATTCACAACATTGTGAACTACACGGATGAATGAAGCGTGCCATGACGAGTTAGAAATAGTGCCTCCTCTCTCGACAAGTAGTAAACAAACTATGATTCATGAGATCAATGTCCTTAGCTTATATCACTGAAAAAAATGGTCAACCAAAGGTTTCATACACTTAGAACACTTCTTTTTTGATATCCTTTTACATTTAAGTGGTTTTTTAGAGCTTCTTTAGGTTTAGCCCCAGCCAATATGTCTTCTGCCGTGTTAAGACCTGATTGCAGCGCTTTCCTCCCGAGGTATCTGGCACCCCTCTGCAGCAAAGTGACAGCGCTACGTAGTATGGTTGAAAAAATAGATCCAAGTCCACTACCACGCTGGTATCTCACACCTCGATTGACTGTGAAGGGCTTTCTGTCCATTATAACTCAGTGCGTCGAAAGTGCAGCTTCACTATTAAGCTCCCATCAGCGAATGGGAATTTTTTTTTCCTCAGTCGTTCTTATATATATTGAGATATTGGTTATTAGATTAGTTGCGACATTCACATAATGGGGCCTGTTATATGTAATACTCAAACTCGTCCCTCTATGGTTGGGAATGTGAACAATGCGTAGCAGGCGTGCCTGAGTATCCCCAACAAACTGGTGCTCCACTATATTGCTGTAAATATAGCACATGTCTGGGGGTGTATAGCCAGCAACAATTTCTCCAATTTCATCTGATACATTAGGCTGGACAAGTCATGTTGTGCCTCGTAAAAGGTATCTCTTTGGAAGGCTGATCGATATCGCCCCTCGGTTATAATTTCGAACAGCCCATTGTCTTTAATATTTCTGTTAACCTTTGATTTTAGGATTAGAGTATGTGCAGGGTTTTCTTTGTTTACGAATTCATATACTAAATCAACCGTAAGATTTGAGTTTTTTAAACTTATGTTTAAGTCTCTCACAACATCCTAAGCCGCACCGTAACGGCCCGGACCTAGTGTTACTACTGTAATACCGTGCATCCTCAGTCCAAGCGATATGTATAGTTTCATTCCGAGTTCCCCCGGCTTTTTCACACTCAGCAGGGTCTCTAAGAATCGTAAAACGGGATCTTTATAATCAATATTTAAAACGAGGGTATCCGGCTGAATTTTGCATATCCCCACCTTATACGAATCACGACCAAATTCAATAAGTCCATGGAGTTCTGCTACAAAGTTGGCCAGGGTGTTGTTAGGATGTACAGAGAGGGACGAGGAGGACGGTAGTGTGACGTAGAAGTGGTTAGGTGCCATGTTGCATACTATTTAAGCTTCATTATTGCAGCAGCTTTTATATAGGTGCTGAAGCTTTCTGGGTACCCTAGCCATTTCACCAGGTACATTTTTCTCTTTCCTGAACCTTTGCTTCCTAAAACTTTCTCAATTTTAAACACATTTTTTTCCTAAATTAAATGTCACTTTCTGCAACTCCTCGCGGTAAAAGCATCCTGCGATTTCTTCCCCAGTCAAATCTTCAACGTAATACAACATTATCTCTCTTTTAGGTCTCATAGCCCTAACTTTAAAAATCTCACGTGTCCATCCTTGCTCAAATCCCTTCGCGAATTTATTTCCCGAACGCGACAGCCTTACATAATCGTTGATTTTGAAACGCGCAGAGTGTGTTGGTGGTGTTCCATCTCTTCTCACATCAGGCTCTGGGCGCGTACCCCTTTCTAAAATATCATTAGGTGTTGTCCCAATTGTGCGATGGTGTGAGCGGTTGTAGGATGAGGCCAATGATTCCAGAATGTCTAGAAATCTGTATGTGTTTTTATGTGTAAAATAGCGGTGCATGCGTTCCTTTATGGTACGTTGAACTCTTTCAGCTACAGATGCATTATGCATAGAATTGGTAGTGTAGTAGTTGATATTAAACTGTTAACATGTTCTGAAAAGCACGGCCTATAAATTCTTTCCCCATATCCGTACAAAAATAGCCAGGAACCCTGTTTTATTTCAACATCAACGTTTTGGTGGCTTTAGCAACTGTTTCAGACGATTTATTTTTTAGTGAAATTAGCCATAGATATCTAGAGAATACATCTATTATGAATAGGATGTAGCGGTAGCCATCGTTATACACTGAATATCTTTGCATGTTTGTTAAATCTGCTTGCCAAATAGAGTCAATCGAAGAAGCTGTTGTCTTCGCTGTTTTAAACCTTTTCTCACAGGCTTACGAAGTGTATAAGCGTCCTACTCCCGCAAAAAACTCTCAACATCTTTTTTCCCTACTGGGCTAGAAATATCATAATCACGTCTTCTTAATATGATAGCCATTTCCGTATTTTAGAAGCACGTCGGTAGAGTTCACCGTTGTTTAAACTCTTCTTTCTCCTCTTCAGAGGTGTTACCGCCGGGAGTGATGGCGTTTTCAATTGTGGCACGTGCGATGCATGTTCCAAGTCTTTTAACCTGTTCAGATTTCCTATTACATTGGTCTACAAATTTTTGAAAAAGTTTGTGCTTCGGAGATAAAATGTGTTTCCTATTATGGATTTTGGGGTGCTGAAAACGAATATGACCATAAAAACAGTCGATTGGCTACAGTTTCCAAGAAAATTTAAGTTACACATTTTGCGTATATGTATACCATATATTAGTAACATACCTGTATAATGCAGTCACTTATATTGATTCAACCCGTCGCTTCTTTGCTTGTCTCTTGTAGTCAACTTCTGGAGCATCTCTTGTTATTGTCCAGCAGTAGTCTGCTAACAATGATCGACTCCATTTCCCCTGGTAGCTTTTCTCCATCGCTGAGATATCCTGGTGGAAACGTTCACCATGTTCATCGCTGACTGCTCCGCAGTTGGCTGGAAAAAATTCCAGATACGAATAGAGGAAATGTATCTTTAGACATATTGCAGCCCATTTTTTGATAGGACAACAGCAGGTTTTCCACCAGCTCCCTGTAATTGTCAGCTTTGGTATTTCCGAGAAAATTGGTTGCTACTAACCGGAAAGCATTCCACGCTGTCTTCTCCTCACAACCTAGGATACGGTCGAACTCCTCATCTCTAAGAAGCTCGCGGATCTGTGAACCAACAAATACACCCTCCTTGATTTTTGCTTCACTGAGCTTTGGAAATTTACCACCGAGGTACTTAAAAGCTGCCCCCGTTTTATCCATAGCCTTAACAAAATTTTTCATGACGCCCAGTTTGATGTGTAAGGGTGGTAACAAAATCTTGCTCGATTCTACAAGTGGAGGATACTGAACATTTTTTGTTCCAGGTTTCAATGAGTGTCGGAGTGGCCAATCCTTCTTGATGTAATGAGAAGTCCTAGCCCGACTATCCCATTCAAAAAGAAAACGCAATACTTAGTGTAGCCCGGCTGCAGTCCAAGCACGATAGCAACAACTTTCAAGTCACCACAAACCTGCCACTAATGTTTGTCATAGTTTACGCAGTTCAAAAGTTGCTTCATGTTGTCATATGTTTCCTTCATGTGGACTGCATGACCAACTGGAATTGATGGCAATACGTTGCCAACATGCAACAAAACAGCATTTAGACACTCTAACATTTTCAGCGAGGAGATTCCGCTGCTGCAATCTGGAGCCCAACAGCTCTGCCTTACTCTTTGGCAGTTCTAAATCTCTGATAAGGTCGTTTAATTCATTCTGAGTTATCATGTGCGGTTTAAAAGATGTCAAGTTATAAACAAATTCAGGGTCTTGTGAAGTTGAAGGCTCACAAGTTTCGCAGGTTCCTTCATTCTCCTCGTCCTCTGACTCCAGGGAGAATGAGTGTGGGGGCTCAGGAACGGGTAGTCCTTCGCCGTGAGGTACCGGGCGTATAGCAGAGGGTATATTCGGATATTGTAAAATCCACTTTTTCTTCTTGCCAATACCTTTCTTGACTGGAGGCACCATGCAGAAGTAACAATTGCTGATATGATCTGTTGGTTCCCTCAACACCATTGGCACTTCAAAAGGCATAGATTTCCTTTTCCGATTCAACCACTGGCGAAGGTTTGTTGCACAAGTATTGCAGCATATGTGTGGGGCCCAGCTCTTGTCCTGATTTCCAATCTTACAGCCAAAATAAAGGTGATAGGCTTTCCTAATCACGGTGGTTATAGCACGCTTTTGTGATGCAAAAGTCAATTCTCCACAAACATAACAGAAGTTATCTACACTGTTCACGCAATTACGAGGCATCTTTGTTCAAATTAGGCTGAAAAAAAATTCAGTTTCAAAAGCAAACACTAAAAAGAGTTTGACAAGGGTGCACTGTATGACTTCCGCGAATGAACTGATGCTGTGGCGTAATATGTAGACGCCTGTGACACATCGTTGCCTTGACTCTACTGCGCATGCGCGTAGTTATATTTTATATTTTAATAAATTAATGTAATTACATTGCATTTTAATAATTTTAAATTAGGTAAGGTTAAGTTAGGTTAGTATTCCATTTATATTAATATCAAAAACATTATGGGAAGCAATATGTTAAAATGATCCAATCTATTTTTTAATAAATAATTTACAAATACATAATGTAATAGATAAATTTAAAATTACATTTTAATGTATATATATGTATATATTTACATTAATTTATTAAAATAAAAAATATAACTACGCGCATGCGCAGTAGAGTCAATGCGTCGATGTGTCACAGGCGTCTACATATTACGCGACAGATGCAGTCCAGTTAGTAGGATGCAGGGTTGCCTGATATCTTTATAAATAGTGCAAATTGACAATTTTAGTCATCATTTTCGTATTCAGTGACCCAAAATTAGTAAAGAGTGACAACTTTTATTTCCGAAGCATTTCGGCTGTAGACCAGTGTTATTTCTTAGGGGATATTTATCTGTTGTAGTTTTGCTTCAATATGCTTCCATCTTGATGGTGAGGGCCTATACCACTTTCTCACCAGATCATGGACGATGTCTACGATATTCGATCCTCTACCTTTGCTGCTTCCACAATGATCTCACATGTATCGGTCCACTGTATGTTGGGGTCCTCATTCAATAGATTATAAAGACTTAAACCTTATTCTTCAATGTATGTGGGAGGGTGCTTTTTAATACATGCTCGATATGTTGTGTGGCCGACCAGTTAATCTTTGGGTGTTCAGCTGTATCGTCGGACACAGGCCCTATGTCACTATGCCCATCGGTGTCCGTGCTGTGCCTAATAACCACGGGATCTCTGTTGGATTCTTATAATTTTCGTACTCATAAAGAAATTTCTGCAGAGCTTCTTGGTATAAGATTCTTTTCTCATCATGTGTTTTTTCACTGTTTAATAGGGCTAACAATTCCCTTTCCATTCTTTTAAGCCTGCTTTTACGGGGTTCTAGAACCATGTCTGGATTCTTTGAACTTTACAGTGAAGCATACATTTCGTGTGGAATCACTACCACTTTCTTCATTATATTAATCTAATCAGTAAAGGACCCAAAACGGAAAATAAGATGGGTAAGAATGACCATCCTTTTTGTGCAATAATTCGTTTTTTCTTCCCCACAGTTTCACTTTTACGAGCGAGTGCACGTATTATGTTCTTGTAACGGCGTAGGCGAGCCTTCTGAGGGGGTTTCATTGATATATTGCAATTTATAACATTAAAGCAGATTTCACAGATGCATTTTAAAAAGTCGGAGTCGATATATTTAGCAAACATCTGTTGCATTGCCCGGGGCGGTGTCCGGCGAATTTGTCTACAACAATTTGTCTAAAGATACAATTCATCTATAACAATTTGTCTACAGCAATTTATCTACAGCAGTTAGTCTGCAGATACAATTTATCTACAATAATTTCTCTACAGATACAATTTGTCTAGAGAGGAAAAATGAAAGCTATTTGATGTTAATTATTATTAATTTAAAAAAAAATGAAAAATTTGTTTCTGCAATCGGTTTTCTTGAGAAATGATAAAGAAAAATGTCATTGGATATTGAATAAATTTATTTACTGAAACGACGCAATACACTCCAACATCTTTTTGAATAAGTCCGAGCTGGTGTGGCGCTTACGCCATACAAATTCACAAAAAATGACAAGAATTAGTGCGATATCTTGCAAAAAACAATAGTATAAGAAACTCGATTAGGTCAGGTTAGGTTAGGTCAGGTCAGGTCAGGTTAGGTCAGGTTAGGTTAGGTTAGGTCAGGTTAGGTTAGGTTAGGTTTCTCAAGAAAACCGATTGCAGAAACAAAATCAGGGTCATCGACTGCCCTTGTTTTCAATTTCGTAGGAAAATCGAGAGTAGTCCATGAAACATAGTAGGTCCAATATTAGTAATCGTTTCTCTAGACAAATTGTATCTGTAGACAAATTATTGCAGATAAATTGTATCTGTAGACTAATTGTTGTAGATAAATTGTTGTAGACAAATTGTTGTAGATGAATCGTATCTTTAGACAAGTTGTTGTAGACAAATTCGCCTAAAACCGCCTGGGGCAGTCGATGATAGATTTTTATTAATTCATGGTATTTCTTTAGCCTATTTGTCATTCTGGAATATACACCGTTTCAGGCTCGTTTGGAAATATATTCGTTCTTAGAAGCACCCTAAACATGTTTTGAGGATGAAGGTCGCAAAGCAAATATCCATAACGCTGGCTTGTAGCTTCTTTATAAACTTCCAAAAACTCCTTACGCTGATTCGGGAACATTTGATTAGCTAATACCCCAATTTGTGATACATCTCTACGTTGCGCGAATAAGATTAGATATTGTATATTTAACGACACATCGCGCATGTATCTATTTTTTTTGGGGGAAAATAGATTCTGATTGATGAAGAATACGCTTATGTTAAGATGGTGGGAGAATACTGTAAATGTCTCGGCAAACGTTTTATCCATCTCCAACATGAGATCGTTAATTACAATGACTGTATGTTCATTTCCCTTTAACGAATTAACCTCATATACACCTTTGTGGAACAAAATATCATCTTGGTACTCGTTCAACACTGTTTCATACGTTGAACAGCACCATATAACTTTATGCAAAAATTTTGAGAACATCTCTCCCTTTTCTTTAATGATTTTAAGCATAAACACAGTTTTACCACATCCTGTAGGGCCAGATATAGTATATATGGATGGGCTCGTGAACTTGAATTTTTATACAGAATCCATTTCTAACACGTCACACTCCTAAGTTGGTAATTTGCAAAATATAATACATACTTAAGTGATGTTCCTTATATTCTACAGTCTTGTTTTTCTCTTCTCTCACAGAACCGTGAATGACGATGAGGTACAGCACCCCATCATCGATATTACAGATGACCCCGACGATAGTGTAGTTGTGATCACAGACTCCAACCCCACTGCCGAGTCCACACCAGCGATACCTGCAGCACGCGACAATTCAAGGCGGAGGCATGATGAAGTGCCCTCCACGTCAGGTATAAAGCGTGCCAGGATTGCGTCGGTTGTTAGACCCCCAGTAATAGATCCCCAACCCTCTACGACTTACAGCACAAACCCCACAATAGTACCTTCCTCAAATATACCCCGTTATTCCTGTTCAATTCCAGGTACATCCTCCACAGCAACAGCAGCAGCTTCTCATTCTGTAGAGGATGACATAACATTCGAGTTGGTTCGCACCGCTACCCCCACCCCAGCCTTCACTAGGAATCGGTATATAGTCAGGGTTGATCCTAGATCCATGTATAGCAATGGTGTTGAACACGGACTGTGACGCATAGTTGAACGTATTGTAGCGTTTGCCCTTCAGAACCGCGACGAACGTGAAGTCAGAACGCGGCTGTCCTTCGGGTTCGGGTCAGGTGACGGAGATGTAGATGATTTTTGGGTAGTAATACCATTGAGACGCTTAGCAGCTGTAGATGTAGAGTATATATTAGGCCGTATAATGCAGGCCTCTCAAAGTAGTATAGCCTTCAATATGGACAACTTTAGGGTAAATATTAACCGTGTATTCCGTGTTGCGGGTCATAGTGCCACATCTTATACTCTTAACTTCAATTTTCAAGCTATTTATAGACGGCATATAAATGTCGATCGTGGTTGCGGCTTTATAGCAGTAGTCTTAGCTCGTATGTTTACTGTACTAAATACACTGACCCAAAAAATTTGGTTGCCTACGGTAGTGGAGCTTGCCCTTAAACTAGCTGTAGACTGCTGTAAACTTGAGTTTGACTGTAATATGGGTCCTGAGGAGCTGAGAAGGGTAGAACAGGAAATGAATGTTCGTATAGTTGTATTTGGAATGGATGATCGTCGTAGGACTGTGTATGTTTTTAAAAGCAGTGTGAGAGATCGTACAAGACCCCTACTTATTTTAGAGCTGTCAAGTTCAACGTATCTCCCCATCCGTAATATAAGGGACCTTTACGCGAGTTATGATAAAATTCGAAAATATGGACGACATCATGATTTGTGTAATGGGTGTATCAAATTTGCGGATGATATAGTGAAACATTGTAAAGATTGCTACATGGTATGTGAGCAGTGTAAAAGCTACAAATGTGAAAGCCGTGTACTTGAAACTATGAAGAGCGATTGTGATGTGTGTAGACGCGCATTTTTCAATAATAACTGTTTTGAGCTCCATAAACAAATTGGTACGTGCAGGAAAATGAGAATCTGTGAATGTGGTATGTTTCATATGATGGATAACTGGGGGAATTTCAAGCACAAATGTGATGAAATTCACTGTTCTACATGCCATGAGAAATATAAGGCTTTTGGAGTAAAGCATGCATGTTATATGAAAGACGCTAAGCCTAAACATAGACGTTGTATAACTGTGTACTACGATATAGAAACAAACACGAACGCTGAAACCAAAGAGGTTATTCTACATTTATTTGTAAGCCAGACTATCTGTGATGAGTGCATGGAGATCGAGTGTGATGAGTGTCACAAATGGGATAAACGGACAAACTTTTTAAAACCATTGCACAAGATAGCCCTGTGAAACTCTTTGTGTCCTATATTGTCAAGTTAGCAGACAAGTTAAAAAAATGACTGTGTATATTCTTGCCAATAACGGGGCAAACTTTGACACACAGTTTCTTTAAAGGGAGTTCCTTGAGCACGAGTCATCTGAGATATTTAAAAGTGATCCCTTGAAAAGAGGAAACAGACTTATACAGATGCAAATAAGAGGTAATGTACAGTTTAAAGACACTTTATTATTCACACCTTGTAAATTAACAAAGCTACCATGGTCATGGGCGTAGCCGCTGAAGTTTCAAAAGTATATTTCCCTTACACATTCCTCACTAGCGAAACTTTAAATTACGTAGGACTACCTCCACCCAAACATTACTTTAACTATGAATGTATGAGTACACATGAACGTGAAGATTTTGACCGCTATTACAACAGTTTTAATGAATCTAATCCTTATGATATAGCTGATGAATGTGAGCGTTATTGCGTGAATGATGTGCGCGTGCTTAGAGTATGTTTCCAGGCCTTTAGAAGGATGTATATTGGCCGTTTCAAATGCGATATGTTGCAAGTCGCAACCACGATCGCCTCACTATGTTTTACGGTGTTCAAGAATAACTTCCTGCCTAAAGACACCTTAGCAGTTATTCACAGAAACAATCCCCACAGTTATGGGCACAAAGCTATTTACTGGCTCATACACATACAGCAGCAGCAGACAGATGTATACATAAAGCATGCCCGCAACACGGGGGAAGTACCCATTAAGGTTAATGGTCGTGTTTTTTGGGTTGATGGTCTAAGCGAAAACCGTGCCACTGGTGAGAAGACTGTGTACCCCTTTAACGGTTGCTGGTGGCACGGATGCCCCCGTCCTGTGTGTGGAATCGTTGGTGATATCCACGGTAGATATCCTGCCGACAGTTTTGCATGGACCCGCACACGCGATCAACTGATAGGGTCCCAGTTCACTCACAAAGTCTTGTGGGAGCATGAGTATGATGCATGGATGGAGACAGATGGAGAATACCGTGAAAACATAAACGATCAAACGTTCAATGGTGTTGGATCCTCTCAAATGCGGTGATAGCTTGTTCGGAGGGCGTACAAACCCATTCAAGCTATACTTTCCGCCTACGCAGGGAGTGAAACTCCATTACTACGACTTCTGTTCTTTATATCCCTACGTGATGAAGAACAATCCGTACCCCGTGAGTGCACCTGAAAAACTGGTGGGACCTGACCTGCCCCCCAACGAAGTGTTCTCAACAAATTTGAACGGGTACTATTTCGACCTTTCTTTCGTAGATGTGCTCCCCCTACGCGATTTATGGATGTCAATCTTACCCGTCGTTATAGATCACAAGCTCATGTTTCCCCTGTGCGTGAAGTGCGTAGAGGAGAAAAATGGTGATCGTAATCATACAACCAACCAGCGTAAGACCAGAGATGTATATACAAGCCCTGAGCTGGACCTAGCCGTTCGCCATGGTTACAGAATGTTGAAGATACATGAGGTGTGGAGGTTTCAGAAGCTACCCAACCTTTTCACGCCATATATAAACGCTTTTTTGAAGGATAAGGTATAAGCATCAGGGTATCCAGGAGTTAATACCGAAGATGAAAAATCGGCTTATATTCAACGTTACCGTGACCGTGAAGGTATATAGCTTCACCGTTCCCATAAAGAACCCAGGCAAGCGCTTTAGTGCAAAGTTGTGTCTAAACAGTCTTTGGGGAAAATTTGCACAGAATACTGGCAAAGGGAACGTTCATTTGGCACAAAGTTATAGTGAAGTCTGGGATTTTGCGAACGCTCCCGATAAAGAGGTCATGGAGATCGTGAATGTAGGTAATACTTACATAATAAAGTACAGCAATACCGAATTGGCCTCAGATACCTCACGGGTTACAAACATACCTGTAGCCAGCTTCACAACGGCCTAAGCACGCATCAAACTTTGGGGCCTATTGCATTCTCTTGGTCTGAGGGTTCTGTACGGCGATACAGATAGTGTGATATTCACTGCGAGGGAGGGTGAATATATACCTCCTATTGGTGAATTCCTCGGGGAGTTAACTGATGAGATCAAGGATGAGTATGGAGACATCGCATACGCCGACTCTGTTCTCTCAACACAACAGGAACACAAACTTATGGGGTACGGGTGAGGGTGGGGGAGGATATGAAATATATCGTGAAGGCGAACGGTATCACGCTCAACCAGGCGAATCGGCGGGTCGTTAACTTTGATTCGTTGAAGGATCTAGTGTGCTTGGACGATGATGAGGGCGACCTGCCATCCCAACTAACTGTAAGGACCCGCAATTTTCGGGCGCAGAAGCTGGGGGACGTGAAAGAACTTAGGGGTACAAAGGTGTGCCGTAACACCTATAGGAAACGTTACTAGGTGCCTGGTACCTATGATACCGTACCCTTTGGATATCATAATCTTTGATTGTTATATATGCCTATTGTTAACGATATGTTTATTTATTACACGTATTTGTAAATATATACACCTTGAATAATTCGTTTATTAAATAAATCGTGTTTCAATTAGTGTTTCACACTCTCATTTGTGTGTGTGTGTGTGTGTGTGTGTGTGTGTGTGTGTGTTTAAGTATAGGCGAAAGTTCTAAGCTCCACCCAGCGTATGTGCAGGAGAAAGTTCTAAGCTCCGCCCCCTGTATAATTGGTCACGTGACTCCTGCTACTACCTGGGCATATCTCTTCCCTGCGTGTTCAGTTGACCGCTGCAAGCCCTGGATCTCAGCCGTGTATTTTCCCACGTAGACGAAAAATAGTAATGGCTACCTTTAATATTGCGTGTTCGACGTTTATGAAGTGGTATTCAGCAAAGTGTGAAGATATGGTGCATACTGAATGGTTCCCTATTCCACCCTCCTTTGATACTTTAAGGCTACATTGAACCGTGCGAAGCTTGAGGAACAAGAGGTACAAATACTCTACAGCAGGGGTTCCCAAATTGGTGTTCTGCGGAACACAATTTGGGAACCCCTGCTCTACAGGTATTCTGGCGAAAGCATTGCAGGATTCCGTGGTACAAGCGATGTATTGAAGTATGTTTTAGGACTAAACTTTATAAAAGGTTACATATACCGTGAAGTAGAAGAAACAACACGTGCAGAAGAGAAGCAACCGTTATGGTTAGTGAGTCTTGTTGATGAGTGGTGTGACAAACAATATTATATCATGTTGCATCATACCTATTACTCGTACCCTGCGACTGAGAATGTAAATCTTGTCATCATGGACAATCTTAAGTATTTTTACACTACATTAATATATATCATGACGAGGTTTGTAGTGAGGGTGTGGCTAAAGGCTTGCGTGAGTTTTTAACAGAATTTAGAGCCGAGTATCGTCTGCTAAGCAAAAAGGAAAAATATGGGCATATGTTTCTCTCAAGTAGTGCACTGGAGTGTGAATAAAATGTTAGTTCGTGAAAATCCCCCTGAATGAAAATGTCTGGTGCGCATTCTTGGGAGTGATAAAACATTAAAACCGGTATTGCTTCATGTATCGGAAAATTTCTCAAAACACCTACCCAGTATAATGGGATACAAGTATTCACGTTGGAACCACGCCATACACGTTTCATCAGTTTATGCTGTGACTCACTCCTCCTGTCGAGCCGATCCGCTCGCCTGTGGCTCATAGTCATCTCAGAGCTTGAACGAACCGAGTGGACGTGCACTCCTCGAATACGATGGAACTTCCTTTGAAAAGCGTTCTCAATGCCGTGTACGATGTGTCCGTGACGAAGTTATTGCGCGTGTTCAGGCGTAAAACCGGTGCCATTAACTATGTACTGGAAACCACTCGTAGACAAACAAACTGGTAAACGGAATGTTGTTTATTTAAGTGCTCAGGAGATTAATAGAATCTTCGTGATAGTTGAGAAGTGGAGCGAGGATCGTTATAAAATACCTGTAGGTGTAGCTCAAGAAGAGAGCAGATTAGTGATAGCCCATCATATGCCATTGTTTGTACGTTGTGTTTAAATAACAATCAGCCATGCATTGATATACGACTGACGTGGAAGAATGTTTCTGATAATAACGTTCTTGTCCCTACGCGAAACCGTTTCATCCTCGACAGAATGTTTGAAATCGTCGTTTTCCGCAAGCTGAAGCCTATATTAGACGCTCATGTTACGGATATGCTTTATTTGGATACGGTTCTTGAATACGCATACACCGCTCTGCTCGATGGGTTTACCGAGTGTAGAACTGAACAAGGTGAGAATGGTCTAGAGCTGGATGCTTATTTAAAAGGTTTAGACTCTTTGAAATATCATGAACTTTGGTACAAGGCACTTGAGCGGTACAGGGCTGAGCTCACCGACACCGTTCACCCTGAAGAGCTGTTTCTTTATATAATGAGCAGCTGGCGTTACGACTTAGAAGATTATTTCAACTGCCGCTATGCATTGTGAAAAGTTCACGATTGAAAAGCTCGGATCGGTGAGAATAAACCCTCGATTGGAAAAGAGTGTTTATGAACTTGTAGTTAATGATGATGTTGTGGCTAACGATGACCTCTTTGTACGTGCTTTTGAATGTATTCTAGCTGTGTTTAAAGATAACTTACCAGCCGAATGAAAAGTGGGCACAAAAATAGTATTGAACGATATGAAGGCCATTTACATAATGTATAGGTATCCCTATAACTTGAGCGGTGAAATAACATTAAATCGTATTTATTGCATAGTGCAAAGCAACAATGCTGTGACTGTAGACTTGATTACGTGCGCGTTTAGTGTTTTAGTTAAGCGCAGTAGAAGATAAAGTGTATGTATTTTGATGTACGACTATATTTATTTTCAATATATTTAATTATTTAATATAATTATGTGTGTGTATTTCTCCTGTACTATTATTTTGATGATTATACTCCATCGTTTTGTATTTCTTATATTGTTTTATTTTATTTTTTGAATATATATATATATATATATATATATATATATTATATATATTCCTCGTTCGTATTTCTAATATTATTATTATTTTTGAATGTATATATTCTTCGTTCGTATTTCTTATACTATTATTATTTTTTGATCATATATATTCCTCGTTTGTATAGGATTGTATATTTATTTTCTATATTTTTCTTGAAATTTATTCCAATAATTCGTCTAAATAAACTGAATAATGTAATGGTGTTTTATTTCATTCTTTTGGTTGTATATATAAACGATATTATTTAATTATATGTATACCAAATGGCTGGTTACGCCTTCTAAACCGACTCGCTGCTTAAGACTTCTGAGCCAACTGTTAAGAATATATATTTTAACTAAATAAATCGCACAATTTGGCAACTCAACCCAAATAATGTACACTTGAACAAACCATTTACGCCTTCTAAGCCAGATTAAGCCTTCTAAGCCGACTGGCGGATTAATCCAACTGGCTGATTAGGACCTTACAAGGCAGGGGGCGCTCAGGTGAACTCTCATTATGCGTCTGGCTGGAGCCAGGCGAACACCCCTCTCTCCTTCTTAGGTTAAGGCTTAGGTTTGGTTTCCCTTTGGGGGTGAGGACATCCCACCTTCTCCCCCAAAGACCTTCCTCCTTCTCCTTTCTCTCTCTCTCTCTTAAGTTAAGGTTACCCCTTTTGGGCAGGTCATCCTCTCTTCTCCCCCCAAAGCTCCCTCCCCTCCCCCTGCAGCATTGACTTATTGCATAACCCTTCCACCTTTGCAGCATTGATTTGTTGCATGACCCCTTCCCACCTTCAGTGCAGCTTAGGGGATAACCCCCACCCCCATTGCTGCATAACCCCTCCCCCGTTGTGCATAACCACTTGCAACACCCCCCTCCCCTTTTGCAACATTGAACAACATTTGCAACATTCTTGTACTCTCCCATTTTGCGCCCATGCTACTGGCCTTTATTCCTTGCTGGTAAAAGTCTGCTGGGTTCCGCTGGAGCCACCTCTTAACCTCCTCAACAACCTCATCTTCATTCTGAAACTTTCTTCCACGAATAGCATCCTTCATTGGCCCAAACAAATCGAAGTCTCTTTGCAAACTGTTGGGTGGTCTTGCGTTATCGTGTAGAAAAAGGACGTACTCCACTTTTCTCTCCGGTCGAACTCGCTTTATACGTCTCTGGTGTCTCTGTAGGGTAGCAATGTATGCCTCTGAGTTGATTGTTTGCCCTTTCTTCATAATGTCCATCAGAATCACTCCTTTCATGTCCCTGAAGATGGTGGCCATAACCTTTCCTGCAGAGGGAGCCATTTTGAACTTTTTCTTGCATGGGGAATCTGCGTGATGCCACTCCATGGATTGGCGTTTTGTTTCAGGTTCAAAGTGGTGTACCCAAAACCAACGACTCAGAAGCAATTTCTTTTCTTTGGGCTCTGTGATCTTCAGTCAGTTCGCGAGGAACAAACCGTGAACACACTTTTGAGTATCCCAGTTGTTGAATTATCGTATTCACACTTCCTTCACTAATTCCTAGCTCCAGTGATAGCTCCTTGTATGTGACGCGTCGATTTGATCGAATGATGCTGTTAGCACGTTGCACAGTATGAGATGTCACAGCCGACACCGGGCGACCGCTGCGTGCCTCATCATCTAGGCTGGCTCTCCCTCTCTCCGATGATCTCACATGTTTAGACCAGCACCCAACTATGCTTCGATCAACAACAGCATCTCCGTAAACGTTTTGTAGACGTTTGCGAATATTTCCAACTGTTTCCTTCCTGCGGTTAAGAAATCGATAATAGCTCTCTGTTTACGACGCACATCACTGTCAGACGCCATTTTCGAAACTGCGTTAACCATTGGTTTTATACAAGGGCGTTTAAAATCGGTTTTATACAAGGATGGGAGGTTCAAACTGGAAAAATCCTGTTACATGAAGCGGAGCTTCCAGACTTTGTCAAAAATAAAAGAAACAAGAGTGCCGAACTTCCATACTTCTAACAAACCTGTTCCATTCCTACCAACTCGCAGCCATTTCTCGTGCATCACGGAGATCAATTCCACGTTTACTCACTTAATCATTCACTGTGTCCATCCATCTTCTTCTCGGTCTTCCTTTCTTCCTTCCACTTTCACAAACGCTCTTATACAATATCATATAATATCTAAGTTCTTTATATGAGAATCTTTGCGAAGAAGTCCGTAAATAGTTACTTTGCATACCAAGACCTTTCTCAAAAAGTCGTTAAAGGTCGTCAGAATAAAAGAAAAATAGGTAGGTTACAGTATTATATTATACTATAGAATGGCCAACGTCCGGAGCTCAATGGATAACGCCGTTTCATTGTAAGCGAAGTGGAGACTCTCAAGGGGTTCGAATCCTGATAATGCTGGTAATAATAATAATAAAAGCGCTAAAGCAATAGGCAGCATTAATTGGACTCAGCGCTGTGCCAGTTTCTGGCCTTCATGAAGGGCTTCTCAGGAATGCTTCGTGAACAGCATTAACGCTTTCTCGAGGAACTTCCCTTTTTTGACACGTCCTCCTGTAGTGAACTTCTTTACTTACATTCGGATAAGATTGCTGAGTGTTGTTTGGTTGTTTAATTCACGCATAAATCGTTTTTCGGCTGTAATGATTGATCCACATTAGTGAATCCATTTTACGAGTTCAGCCTTTCTCTTGATCAGAAAAATGAAATGGTTAAAAAAACCAAACCAAATGTACAATCTTGTTCAAAACTATCGCATTTTTGCCATTATTTAAGGTTTTATACAAAAATGAAGCTTACTCGTACATTGCTGAATCAAATGCACTTAATTTTTTTTGATAAACAGTTTTTACTATTTCAGTAAATAGTTATTACTGTTTCTTTTTGCATGCATTCAATTCACCTTGGATAGTTACATACAATTCATGTGTAATTAAATCACATTTTTTTCACAATTTTGGTTAATTGTTTCTCATTTCCAACACTTCATTTACATTTGTTTCAAATCCACAAATGGTCCAAATTTAGCGAATATCAGATGTCGTTTTATTTCGCTTGCTTTCGGCGAGAGTCGGCATTTGATGGTTTTAGTTAATTTTCAAACAAGAGACTCTTTTATACATAACGTTAGAACGTTATGAAACAATGAGAAACATTGATTATAACTAACAAAAATGTTTTATAAAGTATTGATTAGTTTTTGTTGAAATAGAGTCTGTGAAGAGGGATGAAAAGTACAATAGTACAATGCACATTATATATCGGGTGATTTTTTAAACATCTGACACTTTAAAAAGTTTGTAAATTTTTATTAATTGAAATAAAAGCACGACATTTTTATTGTACCTTCTCTGCACATGGGGAATTAGTCTCTTATGCAAAACATGCTTTGTGTGTTGTCCTCTCAGCTCATTAACTCCTTGCGCACGAACAACAAAATTTTGCAGTATTTTGGACAGAGTATCTGTTGAAATCTGAGAAATTAACTTGTTCAGTTGTTGCTTTCAATTCTTCTATTGCGTGTGAGTTTCTATTTAAACACTATATCTTTTAAATAACCCCACAGATAAAAGTCACAGGGGTTTAGACCAAGTGATGTTGGTGGCCATGATATTCCTTTATTATAAACCGCGAGAAATCTGTTGGACAGGACACTTCCGTCGAAAGTATCGTGTATTGTGAGCTGAAAGAACATCACATAGAGCATTTTTTGCACGAAGGGACTAATTCTCCATGTGTAAATTACATTAAAAATGTTATGTTTTTATTTCAGTTAATAAAAAAAAATACGAACCTTTTAAAATGTCAACTATTTAAAACATCACCCGATACATATTCACGTTTGTTCATGGTCGAAATAATTTGCCTATGGACGATACATATTTTATATATTCGTGGTGTTTGTTTGTCCAAGATTAAGTATGATGTTGGGTCTCCATTACACCTTAGCTTCGTTAAGGTGTAATAATATTAAGGTCGCATATGTTCGTTTTTCTCCTTTCTTCGTTCTGAGAAGGTTTAGTATCGATGAGTGGGGAGGAGAGTTCTTACTGGTTACTCTCTGCAGATCTTTCGGGTCCCTCTCCGTTGTCCCTAAATCTCGTCAAAATAAATGAGCTTTTTCAGAGGCACATGGGATAAAGGGGTTCACATAAGCTGGTGGATCCAAATGGATATTCTCTTTTATAAACAATTATGTGTGAAAAAACAGATTATATAACTGAGGGTTTTACCAGATATGGTTTTTTCAAGCATCTGCCCAAGAAAACCTAGAAAACGAATTCGGATTATATTATGGTACGAAGAGAATATGTGTAATGTACTGTACACAGTACTGGACTGAAACACACATTATCAAATTTTAGAGCATGATATTTGATAACTTATGAGTGAATGGGCGGATAATTGAGATGCAACATTTTGTTTATAACGGTAAATGAACTTCAAAGGAAATTAGACGATGTTTATTTTGAAATTATTAAATTAGGACTTAAATTAGCAATTAGCACTTTTGATGTGCGGAAAGCAAAAAAATCTGTTTCTCTTATATTTTTTTTATGCAGGAAGGAGTGGCTAAGGGCAAACGCCCGCAAAAGCGCCCCTCCCCCATGGAAGAAGAAGAAAGCCAAATTCAAGGTCCAGGGTTTTCGAGATGCCTGGACACTCTGCGGTTGAAAGATGGGAGGTCATAGACAGGGGAAAAGATGGATTGAGGAAGATTGTTCCAGAGTTTACCGGTTGAGTAGGTGAAATATTGAAAATACCGATTAACCCTTGCGTTAGAGAGTTGGACAGAAAAGGAATGAGAAAGTGTAGAAAGTCTGGTGCTGCGTGCTCTCCTTAAAGGAGGAGGCATGCAGTTAGAGAGTTCAGAGGAGGAATGTCCGTTATAATAGCGATAGTAAAGAGAGAGGGAGGCAACATTGCGGCGAGGAGAAAGGGATTAAAGATAATCAGTAAGAGGCGGGGAATTAGTGAGACGAAAAACCTCTGATTCCACCCATTCAAGTACGGCTGTGTGGGTTGAGTCACCCCACACATGAGAAGTATACTACTCCATACAGGGACGGACAACACCCCTGTACAGAGACAGGAACTGAGTTGGGGTGAAGAAACAGAGGAGGAGGTAGAGCACACCTAACCTCTTCGAAGCTGTTTTGGAAAGAGAGTATATGTGAAATTTCCAGGAAAGATCACGAGAAAAGGAAACGCCAAGAATGTTAAAAGAAGAGGAAGGATTGAGTTGTGTATTGTTGAAGGTAAGAGGATAGTCGTGTGGAAGATTGTGACGAGTAGACAGATGGAAGAACTGAGTTTTTGAGGCATTGAAAGTCACAAGGTTTTTCTCTGCAGGTTTTTCTAGCAGAAAGATCAGAGGTCAGGTGTTCCACAGCCGTCCCACGCGAATCATGGAGTGACTGTTGACAGGGACCCTTTGGAAAGCGGGTGAAGAAGTGAAGAGTGGTGTCATCGGCATGGGAGTGAATAGGAGAGGCAGTGCGAATTAAAAGATCATTAATAAATAAAAGGAAAAGAGTGAGTGACAGGACAGAACCCTGAGGAACACCACTGTTCATAGCTTTAGGAGAAGAACAGTGGTCATCTACAACCGCAGCTATAGATCGGTTAGAAGGGAAATTCGAGATGAAGGCACAGGTAGAAGGATAGAAATCGAAGGCGGGCAGTTTCGAAATTAAAGATTTATTCCAGACTATGAAAAGCTTTTGATATATGTAGCGAACAGCAAAAGTTTCACCGAAATCCCTAAAGGAGGATGACCAAGAGTCAGAGAGAAAAAGCCAGAGGGAGACATTAGCCCTGTTCAAAAATCAACTTTTTCTTATTTTCATAGGTTTCTGTACTTTTTCCCATGCTTTTTGACCTGAAAAGGCCGCAAATCACAACCATTTTGACCTAGGTTGTTGGGAAGCATTGCCGCATGGAGCTTAAATTTTCTGCCTTGAAATCGGCCAAAAGCACCAGTTCCGGGGTCCCTTGAATCATGTTTTGCACTATAACTTTTTATCTAAACAAGATAGAGCAACAAAATAGGCACCAAATTAAAGTGTTTTTAATCCTCTTTCTAATTTATACAATTATGATAGTCTTGGAACAAGAAATGGCACATTGGTACATACAAAGATTTCAGAAATATCACAAAATTCGTTTTCTCACACTCAAGGCAGACAAGGCGCCTTATTCATGACACAAATTTGAGATTAACATTTTGTCACAAGTCTAATCGATCAAGAAGTGAAAGCATTACATGATGATTAATTTCATAATGACATTTACACAGTCAGTTGTTGAGAGTTTGTTTCTTGAAGCTGTCAAAGCGGCGTCTGTTGAACTCCACAGCTTGAAGGAGATAGTCCCTTTGCTTGGCATCTGTTGTTATGACATTTGCAAAGTCGCTCATCATCTTGACACCACGTTCAGCAATGTCATTCACCGCTTTCAGATTCTTAACATAGTCCAACGCTTTTCTGTAGTCCTCATTCTGTGGCCAAGACGTGACAGGTTCCAGAAGCCACTCGGATCCAATGTTCAGTGTGTCCAGCAGGAAATGTGATTCTGGGCCAATGAGATCAACCAGGGTGGTCTTAGCTGTGACTCTCTGGAATAGAGGCTTTCCTGTTCTGAAGCTGTCTGGCTTCTCAGTGGCATGTAACTGGGCAGCAATGTCATGTTTCAATGTGTCACTCAATCTACTGCTGAACAGGGCAAATGGCACGACTTCCTGCGTCAGGTACCATTTGTGGTTTTCCATCTTATTAAGTACTGCATCAGCAAGCTCTGGGTCAGTTTTCTTGTACTTCAACATGTCCTGGATTAGACTTAGATCATTCACGGGAGCATCTGCAGCAGACATTGACATCATCCATACAGGAGTGTAGAACAGCGTAAGGAAGGTGTTGAGTCTTTCCAGCTTTGATACAGTGTCTTCGTCGTACTCAAGTTGATCTGCAAACATCAGCATTTTCATGGAGTACAGGTTTCTGGCCATCCATCTGGCCTGATGAATGGCGCCTGGTCGACTCCAGTGAATACCTCGAGGAGGCGTTCCTCCAAGAACAATGACTGTCAGTTCAGCCATTTCCCTGTAGTCGGCTCTTGGAAGCCTTTCTGCTGTTAGAATGTCTTGGAGTATTTCTTCACTGTTCTTCTTCTTTTCCTTCAGCCATTTGCTGTTGATAGCCAGCATCTTTGGGTTTTCCTTGGACAAGTCCGTCCAAACATCCTTCAGATGCTCAAACCAGGGATTATCTGGCCCCTTCACCTTCCCAAACAGCTTCTCCCAAACTGCTCCTACTAGGATTTCCAGGATGTGATGTCGACAGGCCAGATAAAACACCTTTTTGTTCAGCATTTTCTCTAGCAGTTTGGCAGCTCCTCTGTGAACTCCACTGTTACTGGATGTGGTGTCAAAAACAAGGGCAGTAACATTATCCGTAAGTTCCCATGTCTCCAGTAAATCCATTGAAGCCTCAGCCTGAGCTGTGCCAGAAGAATTGTCGATGACAGGTACTCCCAATAACTTTCCTTCAGTGTATGAAGGTGGACCAGACACTAGCACAGCTAAAGTCTCTGAGGTACTTCCAGGTTCACTGCCCAAGACATCTTTGAGCAACTTTCCATCCCAGTGTAAGGCAGCGTACTGTGGGGGGTTTTCACAAAACTTGGACATGTGACTCTGGCTGATATTATACCTGGACAGCATTCTGTTGCGACGTGTTGTTCAGGTTGAGATGACGAAGTTATCCAGATCAGCCCCTCCAGCTTTCAAGGTGGCAAAAACCATGGCAGTAACTTGATTGTCTGATAAACCAAGACGATCAGCTGTATTGCAGATGACATCACATTCCATGACCTTCCTTGGAAACGTCAAAGTCACACTAGTCACAGTGTCTTGATGGTGAGAACATCCAGGACGAGGCTGATGGTAATCCATGTCCTCTGTGTTAGCGTCGTTGTCAGTTGAGTCACCCCAGGTAATGTCATCCACATGAACAACTGCCTCTTGTTCTGCTGCAGCTGTAAAATAGTACAACATGTTAAGACAGTAATTGTTAAGTACATGCTAAATATCGCAATGGAGTAAAACTTAAAACTTTTTGTAACGTTCAAAGTAATTAGTTTTACCTTGTTCTTGTCTATGCTGCAGTCTTTCATTCCTCGCTGCTTGCTGCAGGGATCTTGTCTCAAAAATCTTGTCATGACCAGACATATGACCTTTCCTCTCAGTCTTTTGGTCTTCGTAGAACCTGATATCCTCATCTTTCTTCTCTCTGGATAACAGTCTGTTGCTCTGTATTTCCTGGATTGCATCTGGAGCTCCTATATCGAACAGGCTGTCTAATTCCAGCACAAATGCTCTTCTTTTTCCTCCAGGGTTACTTGCTCTTCCTTTGCTTTCACCAGAGCACGATGTTTCTCATGTAGTTTCATGAAGAGCTTCATTGCGTTGTACTTGGTCATTGTCTTGATCCTAGCCATCTGCCAGAATGGGATGATAGATTCAACTGTTTCATATGCAAGGTCTTGAACCATGGGCCTCCCTGCATTTTCCGGTAAATTCTGAAGATTAAGGAAATACTGGAACGCCTGTCTGTTGGTGGGAAGCTGGGAACCACTGATAAAAGCTGAAGGGTATCCAACCAGGAAAGTTTCAGTGAGAGATCTGGTAGATGGCCCAGTTGACACCTGCCTGTGGACAGTACGTGGAGGTTCTGAGATATCAACTGTGCGCCCACGGAGCTCCCTCAGCTCCTTGCTTAATGCCATTGTGAAGTTGTAACTTGTAGATGGTTTTCTAGATTCTGATTGAGTTTCTGTTGTTTCCTGAAAAATGATAGATAATTATTATTATTATTATTATTATTATTATTAATTTATTTTATTTATTATTATTATTATTATTATTATTATTATTATTATTATTATTTATTAATTTATGCTCTTTCATTTGATACCTAATTTGTTGCTCTATCTTGTTTAGATCAAAGTTAAAGTGCAAAACATAATTCAAGGGACCCCGGAATTGGCGCTTTGGCCGATTTCAAGGCAGAAAATTTAAAGCTCCATGCGGCAATGCTTCCCAACATCCTAGGTCAAAATAGTTGTGATTTTCGGCTTTCTCAGGTCAAAATGCATGGGAAAATGTACAGAAACCTACGAAAATAAGAAAAAGTTGATTTTTGAACAGGCCTAGCCGGAGGAATGTCAGTTATTTCACGAACATGCCTCACTCTGCATTTTTCCGGAAACATGTAGCAATACCAGTTCCACCTTCTCTTGATTGATATACTGAGCCATGAATGTATCTTCTTTCCTGAAATATGTACAACTGACATTAGAAATGTGTTTGTTTCACTTTAAAAATATAATGTCAATTTTCACTATGAGTCCAGACTTCTTGGACACCCTGTACATTAAGAATTGTTATTTTTTATTCATCAGTAAATTCCGATTTTATAATCCCAACATTTATAAGACTGTCTTGTTGAGATTATGTAAAGGTGGAAATAGAAGACATTACATGTAAGATAATGACTATATGAATCTATATATACAGTATATATATATATATATATCTATATATATATATATTATATATATATATATATATATATATATATATATATATATATATATATATGGGAATGAACTCAGAATGGTCCCCTGAGTTTTTTATGATACACACAGACAGTGCATGGAACAAGGAACTCTTTGCGAGTGACCCGTTGCCCACGTCGGGCTAGCATCATGAAAAAGAAAAACTATGGTATTTGTCATTTACCATTACTTATTCGGACTATAGTGGATTTAATTATCCCAGAAGAGTTCCTTGTTCCATGCACTGTCTGTGTGTATCATATATATTATATATATATATATATATATATATATATATATATATACCTTTAGTAACCTTTAGTTAGCTTCCGCCCGAATTGTTCATTCTGACGAAGGTCAAGCTTTTCACTCCACCTTAGACCTACAGTTTAACGTGGAATCCGAACCACGCCCCATCAGCAGCCCAGCGTCTTAACCACTAGGCCACCTAGGGTACCCATTTATCTACCAACCACTTTCTTTACTGTGTGGAAGGATGAACAGCTGGGTTTTGCTGCGCGCCGGCTGCCGTCGGGGCTCGAACCCGGGGCCGATGGATTCGTAGTCAGCGACGCTAACCACTACACCACCGAGGCGCAAATATATATATATTTGTGATGCTTTATGAGGGTTTGAACGACGGTTCGGGATCGACCTGTGGTCGACCCCTCTGCAGCATCTCGCCTCATTTGTGGGAATTGGTGGAGGGAATTGCTTTCTGATTTCCTCCAGCCCTCGCAGCCAGCCACGCGTGACTGGTCCTGGACTTTGCACAGGAACCTGTCGCGTTGGTTCATGAAATTTTTCAGGTTGGTGTGTTGGATATATACAGGGCGTCCCAAAAAAATGTATACACACTTTAACAGCTGATAGCTCAATTGATGTTTCTTTCTTTCCAAGTTAAACCCATTAGAATTAATAATGGCAGTCAGACTAAGCTTTGAACAAAGGAAATTCATTCTAAAATGCTACTGGAAGTGTGAAAACGCAGTTGAAGTGCAAAGACAGTTTAGGAGGGAGTTTCAAACAGATCCACCAACGCGACTTACCATCACTCGAATTAGAGATAAGTTTGAAGCCGATGGAACTGTTCAGAATGTCCACAAGAAGCGTTCCGGAAGACCACGGACATCGACAAGCCCCACAAAGCAAGAAAGAGTACTGGAAACGTATCACCAAAGCCCAAGAAAATCTGTGCGGCAAGCGAGTCGTGAGGTAGGAATTTCAGAATCGTCTGTCCAACGCATTTTGAAGCGCTGTCAATGGAAAAGTTACATTCCAAGATTAGTCCATGCTATTAATGAAGATGATCCGGACCGAAGAGTGGAGTATTGCGAGTGGTACTTGGCACGATGTGGATGTGGATTGGACGAAGGGGTTTCGTAGAATACCCTCCGCGTTCACCAGACCTCACACCACTAGACTTTTTTTTATGGGGATACTTAAAAGACAAAGTCTACGCTATAAAACCTGCAACAGTCGCTGAATTGAGAGCAGCCATTGAACGAGAATGCACACAAATACCAAACGAAATGTTTCGTGATGTTTGCGATTCCATTGCTTCGCGTTATCAGCAGTGCCTGGACCAGAACGGACGTCAGTTTGAAAACAGGCGTTGACAAAACAATTAAATAATGTCTGTAGATTCTATTACATTTTGAAAATGAAATGTATTTTAATAAACACTGCCTTTATAAGTATTTAGAGTGTGTATGCATTTTTTTGGGACGCCCTCTATATATATATATATATATATACATATATATATATATATATATATATATATATATATATATATATATATATATATAATATATATATATATATAGGGTGTCCCATAAGTCCTAGTCCGCTCTTATAGGAAAATTTATTTTAAATTAAATTTACAAAAATAATACATTAGAACTTAAACAAATGTTCAAGTTGATGTCTTTTTTGGGACCATTTTTTTGTTGTAGGTAGAATAACACATAGTGGCTAATATGGAAGTGAGTTACACTCCTGAGGAAAAGGCAGAGGCCTTTGTAAGTTTTAAATCCTTTTGTAAATTTAATTTAAAGTAAATTTTCCTATGACACCGGACTTATAAGACACCTTGTGTGTGTGTGTGTGTATATATATATATACTGTATATATATATATATATAATATATATATATATATATGATGCAAACCCACAAGGAAAAAGAAAAATCACCCCAAGGCCTTTCGTGTATTCAGAAGTACACCTCGTCAGGGAATGACGAGGTGTACTTCTGAATACACGAAAGGCCCTGAAATAATTTTTATTTTTCCTTGTGGATTTGCATCATTCATTCATTTCACGTGTTTAATTGTGAAATTCATCCCATATACATTATATATACACCAGAGGACCTTGGTGTAGTGGAGAGCATGTCCGACCGGCAATTGGAAGATCCCGGGTTCGATTCCTGGGAGGTGCCTCATTTTTCATTTTAATGCGCCTCGGTGGTGTAGTGGTTAGCGTCGCTGACTACGAATCCATCGGCACCGGGTTCGAGACCTGGTGACTGCAGCCGGCGTGCAGCAAAACCCAGATGTTCATCCTTCCACACAATAAAGAAAGTGGTTGGTAGATAAATGGGTACCCTGGGTGGCCTAGACGCTGGGCTGCTGGTGGGGCGTGGTTCGGATTCCACGTTAAACTGTAGGTCTAAGGTGGCGTGAAAAGATTGACCTTCGTCAGAATGAACAATTCGGGCGGAAGCTAACCAAAGGTAACGAAAGGTATATATATATATATACCTTTCAACCTTTCAACTGTTCCGCGCGATGATTCCTCATTTCACGAAGGTCAAGCTTGTCGCCCATCCTCTCGAGTTGGTTTCTTGTACTCTCCACCTCACATAGCCAGGTACGCCCGGCTCATCGGGGATTGTTCTGAACCAGGCGTCTAGTCTTCTTTTGAAGATGTTCACTGTAACCCCACTCGTTTTCCTTTGGTCTTTGGGCAGCTCATTAAACAGTTTTGGTCCTCTCACAACAAAACTATTTTCTTTCAGGGTTAAGGATGTTCCATGTCTAGCCTTTAATTTGGGAACACGACACAGTCTTCCTTTTCTACTTTCCACTGTTGTTTGGGGAGTTACAGGGTCAAGAGTAAGATTAGGGACTAGTTTCTCCATTATTTTCCAAGTGTAAATAATGGTGTATCTCTCTCTCTCCTCCTTTCCAGTGAATATAAGTTTAATTCGCATAACCTTTCCCAGTAATTTAGTTCTTTGCACCCCTTGAACTTGGCTGTGAAGCTTCTCTGAATCCCTTCTAGTTGTCTAATGTCTTCTCTTTCATATGGGCATGTTAGGACCGAGCAGTATTTCAATTTGGGTATGCTCAGTGTTTTCAGTAGAGGAATCATTATATTCCTATCCCCTCGTTTAAAGGTTCTCAGTATCTGCCCAGTTACTCTCTTTGCTCTGTTTACTGCTATATTATTTTAATTTTCAAATTTCGCATCATTTATCATTACAACCCCTAAGTCTTTTGCTTTAGAATTCCTCTGAATTTCCTGTCCATTTGGGGTATAATATTCCATGGATTTTAGGTCCTCTCTTTTTCCGTACCGTAACAGCTGAAATTTCTCAGTGTTAAACTTCATATTGTTGTCTTCCGTCCAGTTGTAGATTCTGTTCATGTCTGTTTGTAGAGATTCTATATCTTCTGGGTTTCTTATTTTTCTACTGATCTTTGTGTCCTCGGCAAAGGATGTTACTGTGCTGTCTCTGGTAACGTCCTCATCTATGTCAGTTAGCATGATTATGAAGAGTAGTGGAGCTAATACTGTTCCTTGTGGTACTGAGCTGAGGACCTCTGATGAAGATGAAGATGCTTCTTGTACTGTAACGACTTGCCGCCGCTCACTAAGGAAATTATATATCCATTTTCCTACTTTTCCTGTTATTCCCATATACTTCAGTTTATGCATTATGATTCCATGGTCACACTTGTCGAACGCTTTGGCAAAGTCTGTGTATATTACATCATAGTTTTCATTACTTTCCATTGCATCAATAATGTTGTTGCAGTGTTCCATTAGTTGTGATAGGCATGATCTGCCTGACCGAAACCCATGTTGGTTATCATTTAATTTTTTCTGAGTTTCCAAAAAACCATAGATTTTCTGTCTAACTATTCTTTCAAATATTTTAGTGAGATGAGATGTAAGCTGTAAGTGACACTGGCCTATAGTTTTTGGCCTCGGATCGATCTCCTCCTTTATATATTGGAACTATGTTCGCGCTCTTCAGGATGCCCGGTATTTCTCCAGTGTCTTGTGATCGTCTCCATATCCAATATAGGGGCTCAGCGATTACATTCTTGCAATTTTTGATCAGTGCGGCATTCCATTTGTCCGGTCCTGCCGCTGAGTGTGCTTTTAGTTTCCCTATACCCTGTGTAATATCATTTGTCGTGAAGTCGAAGTCCGTTATACTTTCCCCTTGTAGTTCTTTAACGATCGCGTTTCTATCGCATATCAGTTTGTCCGTTTTTGGGATACTGAAAGATGATTCGTACTGAGCTCTTAATATTTCAGATATTTCTGTTAGATCATCAGATAAAGCACTGTCTTCGTTTTTCAAAGGTCCAATAGTCGCATGGTTTTTCGACTTCCTTTTTGCAAAATTATAGAAGTACTTTAAGTTAACCTTTATCGCCTCTCTAGCATCGCCTTCTTTTTCTGTATGCTTCTCAATTAATTCCTGTATGACGCAATCGATACTCTGCAGTTTATCATTTAATATTTTTCTGATGTTGTTATCTTTACAGTTACTTAATTTTGCAGTCATTCTTTTTCTCTTTCGGAACAATGGCCTCTTTTGTCTCTCGAACCTGCTTCTCTTTCCCCTTTGTTGTATTTTTGGGACATGTCTTTCTACAATTTCCAGCGTCTTCTCCTCTAAGGTCGTTAGCATCTCTTCCGTTGTCTTTGCCTCGAAGATAGATTTCCAATCTATTACTTCCATGCTAGATGCAACATCGTCCCAGTTTATAGCTTTGGAGTGAAAATTAAAAATTTCGAATTTGCTTCTTTCTGTTGTTCGTGTTCTTTCCTTTCTTGCTACTTTTATATTGGTTATTTCGATAATGTTGTGATCCGTTATTATAGTTGGGGATATTTCTACATTATCACTTTGGTTGCTGTTGTTTGTGAACATCAAATCTAGGCAGTTGTTTTTTCTTTTGTTTTCTGTTATTTCTTGTGTTAACATAAATTCATCAGCCAGAACTAGTAACATTTTTACCTGCTCCTGGTCTTCCCATGTGCCCCCCTTTTCCTGGTGTACACATATATTTTTTCCCTATCCTTTTATATTTCATGAATGGAAAATTAAAATCGCCACAGAGAAAAATATTTGGGGTTGGAGAGTGTAGATCTTTTACCAAGTTTCTTACCTTTGTAATGGAATCAGAGAATTTTGAGATTGGCTTGTTCGGGGGTCTGTACATTACAATTAGCACCATATTTAATTTTTCAACTTTTGCTGCTACACATTCTACGTAGCTGTTTGAGGTACTTATAGTCATTTCTGCCATATGCATTTCGCGTGTGTAAATAGCACATCCTCCTTTACGTCTCACTGTTCTGTCGGCTCGGAGGATGTTATAGTTGTCAATTTGTATTGACCTATAGTCACAGAACTCACATGTTCACAGTTCGCCTGGCAGTCCTTTAGATGGATTTCCGTGAGGCATGTAAAGTGTGCTCCGGTTTCTTGCACGAGTCCTTTCAGTATAAAACTTTGTCCGGGGAATGATTTGATTTAAGGCCCTGAATGTTGGCTAGGATTATTTTTATTTTTTCTCTATCATTTTCACATACATTCGATTCGTTTTCCAAAAGTGGTGTCGATTTCATTGTCTTGTGGTCCTCAGAGAATTTGCCTCTCTTTATCTTTGCCGGTACCTGTTGTCCCGATAACGCATGAAGTGGCTTTGTGCTGCCTTCTGTCCGGCTCTCGGATTCCTATATTTGTCAGCTGACTTTGTATTTGCTGGATGGTATTTAGCAGCTGAATTGTGTTGGCTACGTCTAAAAAATTGGTACCCCTCTTTCATGTTCGTTTTTCCTGCTCACTTGTTGCGTTCCTTTGAGGGCGGTAGTAACGGCATTTTTGTCCGTATTTGCACCTCCCATATCTCGCATCGGTGTTGCAGACAGTAATATGGTGGAACTTGCACTTTTTCAAATTTGCAATATCCTCTTGTATAATGTGTGTTGCATAATGTGAGATATGCATAGATGCATTGCCCATCCCGATATCTGCAGTAACCTTTTGCGTAGTACTGTATTTACAAACAGTATTTTCTATATTATATACAGGGTGGGCCGTAAGTTTCCATACATAGGAAAAATAAACATTTTTTTATGGACAACCATTTTTATTTATATAATATGCTCTACACGATTGCCATTGTTTTGAAAACACATTTCAATACGTGTTCCCCACTGTTGATGAACACGCATTAGCACAGTTGACGTTATGCTTGTAATGGCGTTGGTGATACGTTCCTTTAGATGATTTATGTCTCGTATCTTTTCCTGATACACCATGGCCTTCAAGTGCCCCCAAAGATAGAAATCAAGGGGGATGAGATCTGGGGATCTGGGAGGCCACTCCACAGGACCACGCCGACCAATCCAAGCATCCGGAAACTGCTGATCCAAATACCGACGCACGTGAAGACCATAATGAGGTGGAGCTCCATCTTGCTGGAAGTAAACTGGGAAGTTACCTTCCTCGTTTAGCAGGGATGGGAAAATCTCTTCTTGCAACATGTTAAGATACCTTTCGGCATTAAGATTTCCACTGACAAAAATTGGTCCAATAATTCTGTCACCCCATATCCCGGCCCACACCATCACTTTACCGGCACCTTGCATCTTCGTCTGACTCAGCCAGTTACGGTTAGCATTACTCCAATAACGTATGTTTTGCCGATTAACCTCTCCATTGACGTAAAAATTTGCTTCATCAGTAAACAAGATCTTACGTCAAACGCATATCTTAGGGTATC
>JAJOZX010003356.1:85000-390000 GCA_023014485.1 Bathynomus jamesi | reverse complement strand
TTGGTTGGCTGAGTTGATAATTTTGAAATTGGAGGAAAGTAACGGGTGGTTGTGGAGGTGGCAGTGATCCCTTATTGCAGATTTGGAGGGTTTGTTCAGGGGCTGTGAAGTTCTTGTAGAAATCCCACGATGCTCGTCCACTCTTGTTTGATATTGGCGGATGGTACTGCCAATATAGTTCGCTTTGCAGCGAACACAATTAAAAGCGTAGATAGTGGACGAAGCAAGTGGCTGGGGTGTTTTTCTTTATGGTTGAGGTAGGATTTGATACTATTGTTGTTGGTAAAAGCGAAATGAAATTTAATTTGGGGGTAAAGCGGCGTGAGTAAGAGACGGAGTTCTGAAAGTATTTTGTGGCTAATATGGTCATAATAAGGGAATGAAAAATATTGTACTTGCTTTTAATTTTCGCTAATTTTAAGTAATTTTGCAATTCTGTTCTACCTAAACCATTTTATATTTTACTTATTATCCATACTTTTATTCTTTATATCATTTAACTTTTAATCTTTTAATTTATTACACATTGTAACTTGTTTTTGATTCTCGCTAATTGTTGCGCCATTTTAATTTGTTGTTCGTTTATTTATTATACTTATTTATTTTTACTTGTTTTAAAATTTTTAGCACTGATGATGGAAATTGAATTTTTCCGAAACGTCTGTTAATAAACATGTACCATCTTTTCGTCCTCCTATTCCTCGCTATATATATTATATATATATATATATATATATATATATATATATATATATATATATATATATATACAGGGTGTTTGAAAACTTTCTGTACAAATTGTAATGGGGGATAGGCAACACCAAGACAAACCCTTTTCGTCTATAAGTGTATGTCCGCTGACGTCACCATTCGGCGCGAGAGGGCGCCGCTGCAATTGGCTAAAAGGTGAAATGGGCTAGACTCGCGCTTGCCGCGGGCATTCTTAAATCGGACGTAGTACGCGTAACATGTTTATTTAAAGAAGGCATGTTTATTTAAAGAAGGTGCTGAAAGTTGCGACCGGTAGCATCAATGCATGCCCGACAGCGTCGAAGCATTGACCGACGTACACGTCGAAAGATTCCCGGCATTTCTGGAACAGTTCCAGCGGCGACAGCGATTCTTGCTACGAGGTCTTCTTCTGAGTAAATGGGAGTCTCGTACACGAGGTTCTTCATGTGTCCCCACAGGAAGAAATCGAGGCATGTTAAATCGGGCGATCTCGGTGGCCAGGCTACGGGCCCACCCCGGCCTATCCATCGGTCCCCAAAAGTGGCGTTCAGATAATCCCGCACATCGTTGCTGGAGTGTGCTGGGGCCCCGTCGTGTTGAAACCACATTCGTCTACGAATAGCCACGGGAACATCTTCCAGCAGTTCCGGCAACGTTTCTTCAAGAAATATCCGATAAACCCGCCCGTCGAGTCGGGCAGGCAGCAGGTACGGCCCAATCAACTTGCCATGGACGATACCCGCCCAAACATTGACGGCGAACCGTTCTTGATGAGCATGCACCCGTGTAGCATGTGGATTTGCGTGCGCCCACACGTGAGAATTGTGCATGTTAAACACACCCTCACGTGTGAAACAGGCCTCATCTGAGAACAGCACATAAGCCGGAAAATTAGGCTGCACCGCTGTCTGCTGCAGAAACCAGCGTGCGAATTCCACACGAAGAGGGTAATCCCGAGGTTGTAATGCCTGGACTCTCTGACGATGAAACGGATGTAACTGCTGCTCGTGCAACACTCTCCAGACCAGGTCTTGGTTCACACCGAGGATACGTGCAACACCTCGCGTGCTTGCGCTTGGATTGTCCTCAAATCGCCGTAGGATTTCTTCTTCCATGTCAGGAGTGCGCACGTTTCTCTCCCGACCAGTGTCATGCATGTTTGCATGGAATGTTCCAGTTTCTCGCAGTCGCCGATGCAAATGCGCAAACGTTTGGTGGTTTGGCACACGTCTGTTTGGGAAGCGCTGTCGGTACAACCTCACAGCAGCTCTTCCGTTTCCATTGGCAGCCCCATACACCATATGCATGTCAGCCATCTCAGCAGTCGTGAAGCGCTCCATGTTACGCGTACTACGTCCGATTTAAGAATGCCCGCGGCACGCACGAGTCTAGCTCACTTCACCTTTTAGCCAATTGTAGCGGCGCCCTCTCGCGCCGAATGGTGACGTCAGCGGACATACACTCATAGACGAAAAGGGTTTGTCTTGGTGTTGCCTATCCCCCATTACAATTTGTACAGAAAGTTTTCAAACACCCTGTATATGAAAATTATTTCACGAAAGTAACACGTGAAAAATATTTATGATGAATAAAACCACGAAGGAAAGGAAACACAATGGTGCTCAAGCGCTTTCGTCTAATGACATCCTCAGGAACACTTGAGCACCATTCTGTTTCCTTTCCTTCGTGGTTTTATTCATCATATATATATATATATATATATATATATATATATATATATATATATATATATATATATATAATGTTTGTGTGTGTATATATATATATATATATATTATATATATATATAGACAAGGAAAGAAACATCCATCAAGTTGGAAAGGGACTATATTTTGTATATTGCAACGTTTCAAGCACAAACTATGCTCATCCTCAGGCAAAAATTCTAAAAAGTTAAAAACATAATATTAAAAACCATAATGACATTAACAAATTAAAATAGGGAAAAAATCCACAAGCATTAAAAACAAAGTCACACTAAAAAAATTCTAAAAAGTTACAATTAAAAACCATAATGACTATTATGAAACAAAAGCGAACAATTAACAAGCTTTAAAACAATAAAAGTGACACTAAAAACGAACAATGAATAACAGCTATAAAATACAAAAGGTAAAACTCAAAAAACTAAAAAATTCACAGGCTATCTTTTAAAACACTAAAAAATTAAAAACCCACACTAAAAGGAACACACCTTAAGTCTAAGCAGCACAGATTCCGAGGTAAAACTAAAAAAACAGAAACATCTAAAACCAAGTAAAGGTTGGTTGTTCAAGATGTTCAGTTTAGACGGAGGGGAACGGATGAAATATCAGAGTTAAGCGAAGGGGAGTTTTTTTTAATATACAGGGATTATATACACACAGGGTAGTTCATTAAAATGTTACCACTTGATATGTCAAGGAACGTTATTTATAATAATAAAAGGACGTGTGTGTGTGTTTGTGTGTGTGTGTGTGTGTGTGTGTGTGTGGTGTGTGTGTATGTTCCAGCCATAGGTCCAAAATGGAAGCAGTTACAAACATGAAACTTCACATACATATTGATTAGGTCCCGAGGTTGTGCACCTGGGTGTTGAATGCCCGGTTAGGTTAATTGAATGCCCGGTTAGGTCAACTGTACGCCCTTGACGATTGGTTAGGTTAAGTCGTGATAGTTTCGTTAGCTTTAACGAAAATATCACGACTTAACCTAACCAATCGTCAATGGATTACAATTAACCTAACCGGGCATTCAATTAACCTACCCGGGCATTCAATTAATCTAATCAGGAATTTAGTTGACCTAAAATGGCATTTAATTAACCTAATCGGGCATTCAGTTGACAACAGCTTTCGAACTACAAAAAATATTCCGCGTCGGCTGGAATATTTTTGTCACCCGCCGCACGAAGGGCGGGTTCTCTGCTAGTATATATATATTAGGGTGTGACCGTTGCCCTCCAAAAATCAAAAAATGGTCCTACAATGCTGTTCAAAGTTTTAGTGTTGTGTATTTATCTAGGAAACACCCCTGTAAATTTTCTTGGAGATCGGTGCATGTTTGAGCTAGCACCGTCGTACCAGCAAGTATTGCTATTTCAGCTTATGAACTTCATAAATAAGTGTGAAAATAGCACATTTTATCAGATTTTCATTTCCGGGTCTGGAACGCTGACCCACAAATTTTCCACGTATTATTTTATTGCATTTAATTTTAATGATGCTCTTTTCTTTTCCCTTGACAGTGATTTGATGTTGTGAATAGAGAATTTAATCATGGATACACGGCAAGATGATGAGTATGTCAGAATGTTATTGGGCACCGTACCCCGAGAAGAAGAAAAGGAAATAAAGGGCTGCAAACTGCCAACTAATAGGCAGGTCTTACTATGTCTGTTAGCAAATCTTCGGGATATGCATTGGGACCAGGCTTTATCTGCCACCATTGACAATGTGCTTTTGCATTACCAGAAGGCAAATGTCCCGACCATTACAGGCAGAACAATATTGGCCGAGTGATTAAAACTTACTATGACAAAGACTACATGATGCTTATGAAAAAGAATGAGGATAGAAGACGGGCTGATGATCCTGGAATTATGAAGTTTAAATCAGAATTGAGCCTGACGATGAAATTTTATAAGAACACAGTGTTGAAAGACATGGCGGCTGCGAAAAAGGGGAAAACTCAGGCCGAACAAGATGCCATCGATACTGACATACTCTTTATGAAAAGCATGCTAAGTGACAGAGTAGCTACCTACTCTGGGGTAAACAAAGTACTCACAGAAAAGGTTCAGAAGCGACAGAAAAGGCAGATGCGAGAAGAGAAGCGACAAGAGAGAGAGAAATGTGATCATGCTGAGAATGTACAGGCTGATATTGATTCACCTATTAGCTCTGATGAGGACGATGACATTGATGAGGCCAGCACTGCTGAACCAAAGAGAAAACATCGGAGAACAGTGAAAGAGGGAGTTTCAATTTTTGTGCCCCATGATATTCTGAAGTCGGCAGAACTTGTTTCATGCAGTGTTCGAAACAACATCTCGCCGACCCAGCTGAGTGCAATTGTGTACTCCCTTGTATCTGCATGTGGTGGAGATACATCAAAGCTGAGTCTAAATGCAAGGACGGCCCACTGATACCGAGCTTCCATCGTGTTAGAAATAAGTTTAAAAATCATGGATGAATGGCAACCATCAGACAAAGTACTGGTGCACTGGGATGGTAAACTTATGGACACGCTGGATTCCAAAGGCACTGATGACCGCCTGCCCATTCTTGTGTCTGGTGTCAATGGCACAAAGCTTCTTGGAGTCCCACCTCTTCCGCATTTGACTCAAAAAGCTGGCCTGGTTCAAGGAGACTTGATATCAACAGCAATCAAACAACTTCTGGTCGATTGGGAGTGTGAACAGAATGTCGTTGGTATGGTTTTCGACACAACTTCATCCAATACAGGTAAACCTATTTCAAACATCAGCGTGAATTTATCACGACATTAATACCAAAATACAGTGAATGATTTAACAGAAATCTGCAAAAAGCACGTGCCTGAAATGGTGGCCTTAAACTACAATTACATTTTTTTTTCAGGACAAAAAACAGCTGCTTGCGTCTCCCTCCAAAAGGAATTAGAGCGTGCCGTATTCTGGTGCGCCTGTCGCAGGCATGTGGGCGAAGTCATCCTAGGTGTTTGCTGGGATTGCTTGAAAGTGGAGGGCTCTTCAAGTCCAAACATAATGGTTTTCCAGAGGTGAGTCATAAGCTTTACAAAATAACAAGGAATATTATTATCTAATGAACAAATTTAGTGGAATTTCTTTTATTAGACTTATAAGATATACTAACACCAAGCAAATGATCGATCATATCAATCTTAATACTCCTAAAACAATATTATAGATTAGTACGAAATACAATAATCCCAATAATTGCATTTCTAGGTTCAAGAACCATTTCTCTCAACTGGCGTACAATGAAAAAAAGAAATACTACTACCCCGCAATGCCTGGAGTGGTTGAGGAGCGCCAGCAGGAGATGGCTGACTTCTTCCGTGAATCTCTAGCCCAACCATTTACACGTGGCGACTACAAGGAGCTGGTAGAGCTTTGTCTGCTGATTGTAACTAAAGGATCCGAGCCAGTGAACTTCACAATGGTCTACCCCGGCGCACTTCACAAAGCAAGGTGGATGGCTAAACTGCTCTATACCCTCAAGATTGTTCTTTTGTCAGGCCAGATCAAAGAGCAGTTTCCCAAAGCCGAGGTTGTGACTAAAAGTCAAATCAGCAAGTTAGAACGGTTTGCTGTGTTCACAGTCGCTGTTTATGTCCCATGGTGGATTGTTTGCCCCGTTCCAGCAAGTGCGCCACTGAATGACTTGAATTTGGTCGAAACCTTGGCTGAATTTGCCCCATATGACGCCACAATAGTTGACAAAGCACGTGTGGCACTCGGTAGACACACTTGGTACCTAACTGAGGAGTTGGCCGAACTGGCTTTGTTCTCGTCCCAAGTACAAGAAAGGACAAAAGAGGAGATGAGGAAGGCCCTTCTTTGCCATGAAGGCACTGAAGTTACTAAGAGAGTGGGGCTCAATCATGGGGGCTATGGAAAGCCATATCTTCCCCCTGTCCCAGAAAGTGGCACTGCCCTGGTGGACCTAATTGGGCCTGACTCAAGCCGGTTCTTCACCATTTCAGGCATGCCCTATCAGTTTCTCCACAGTCCAGCCAGTGAATGGGCGGATCATGACGACTACCTGAACATGAAACGGGTTGTGGACAAGCTTCAGGTCGTCAATGAGGCTGCAGACTGCAGAGCGTGGTGTAAAACTTTGCCATGACTTTCTTAATGTTGCCAGGGATGAGGAGCGCTTTCAAGAAGTCCTTCAAGTAGTTGAAAATGACAGACTCCGCGTTCCTAATCAGCGCAAACGATCATCTGTTTCCGAACAGAAATCATGGTTTCTTGCTCTAGAGAAATAATACCTTGTGAATATATGATAAAACCCCTTAATGTACCATGAGAGAATAAGAATGATTAACTTTTTTGTGTTAGTGATAACAGCTTTTAATTAAGACAGGCAAATGATTTGTGTTAATATCCCTTATGATGGTTGTGTAATCTCATATATAGGCGCGTATGCCGTATAAGCAAAATCGCTTTTTTTCAAATTGCTGGTGCTCACTCGAATATGCATGAATCTTCAAAAATTGCACGTGGGTATTTTTTATGTCAATATACAACACCAACATTTTGAACAGCATTGTAGAACAAAGTTGGGGCAACTGTCACACCCTAATATATATATATATATATATATATATATATATATATATATATATATATATATATATATATATATATATATATATATATATACAGGGTGTTTCAGGAGGAAAGGTCAATACTTCGGGAGAGGTGATAGTATCGGTCATTGTGAGAAAAAAAGTTCATATGAACATGTCCACTGCCCAACTAGAAAAAATAATATCCTAGATTTAGTGCTGACAAATAATGCAACTACAATTGACCACATTGTTATAACACCAACTATACACTCCGACCACAATGTCATGCACATATTCACAAACTTGTCCCTCCACAAATGTAAGCAAGACCCATGCCAAACGAACTTGCCATACTCTGACCTAAACCTGCACAAGTCAGACTGGACATCAATAAATAACTGTCTGGGAGAAATAAACTGGGAAGATGAATTAGAAAACCTAAAGCCAGAAGAATGCTGGAGTAGAATACAATACCTGCTGTCATCAGCATTATACAAACACACACCAAAGAAAAACGATAGTGCACAGAAGCACCGGACAAAAGAGCACAGATACAGAAGGACACTTATGAGAAAGAGAACAAAGCTATCTAAACAACTGACAAAGCAATTAAGTGATACAAGACATAGTAACATCCGGAATCAGATACTGATGTTAGAACTTAAAATAAAGGAGTCAACCATAAGAGAGAATATTGATAATGAACACAAAGCTATTGGCACTATAAAGGAAAATAGCAAATTCTTCTTTAGCTATGCTAAACGCAAAGCAGTTATCAAAACGAGCATTGGCCCATTGCTTGCTAAAGATGGACTAACTCTCACATCTAATACACAGGAAATGGCAAACATTTTACAATCTCAATATGCTTTAAGCTGGAGTACCCCTGTAGTAGCAAAGAAAATAAAAACTACAGCATTTTTGATAGAGAAGAAAATGACCAAGACAGACCATTATTGGAAGATATACAAATAACCACTAGAGATATACAACAGGCAATAACAGAGCTACCGGGGAGTTCAGCCCCTGGTCCAGATGGAATTGGAGCCAAGATTCTTAAGGAATGCAAACATACTTTATCTCTGCCTTTGAAAATCCTGTGGAGATCCTCACTAGACACCAGTAGAATACCACCAATCATGAAACAAGCAAATATTACCCCAATCTACAAAGGAGGCAAAAGAAAGGAAGCCAAGAACTATAGACCCATATCTTTGACTTCCCATATTATTAAAATATTTGAGAAAGTCCTGAAAAGGCACATTGTCAGTTTTATAGAAAATGAACATCTCTTAGAAGACTTTCAACATGGCTTCAGACACAAGAGATCCTGCCTTAATGAACTTATAGACCATTGCAATACAATCCTACAATACTTGGGAGAAAACCACAATGTTGATGTCATCTATCTAGACTTTGCAAAAGCTTTTGACAAGGTTGACCATGGTATATTATTCCATAAACTAAAAGAACTTGGTATTTGTGGAAAAGTAGGAAAATGGATCCATGCCTTTCTCTCTGACAGAAAACAAATAACAACTGTAAATGGAGCAACATCTATAGAAAAAGAAGTGATTAGTGGAGTGCCGCAAGGCACAGTACTAGGACCAATTCTATTTATTATAATGCTAAACAATATAAACTGTAACCTAGGAAGCTCTCTCCTGTCATTCGCAGATGATACCAGAATACTAAGACCAATTACAGAAAAAGAAGACTGTGTAGAGCTACAAAAAGATCTACAAACTATATATGCATGGGCAGATGCAAACAATATGGCCTTCAATGAAGACAAATTTGAACTAATTAAGTATGGACCAAATAAATACCTGAAAGAACAATTCAACTACACTGGACCCACAGGAAAAGATATTGCACAAACTGATCATTAGGGTGGATCGATTTTACATTTTTTTCGATTTCCATATTCTAATAGAGACAAAAACTTGCGCATGCATGAGAAAATAGCCTCTGCAAAATCTTAGCTTAATAGATAATCATCTTCTGCCCCCGGCAGAGCGATGAAAATCATATTTTAGTAGTCAAAAACGTATTTTTAAACCCTAGCCTAGAGTCATAAAATTTTGCGTGTGTGTTATTTCATGCCTAAGCAACGATATAAATGCTATAGGAAATATATAAATGCATTATTTAAGACAAAGAGCCGATCTGAAAATATGTATATTATACATATTTTCAGATCGGCTCTTTGTCTTAAATAATGCATTTATATATTTCCCATAGCATTTATATCGTTGCTTAGGCATGAAATAACACACACGCAAAATTTTATGACTCTAGGCTAGGGTTTAAAAATACGTTTTTGACTACTAAAATATGATTTTCATCGCTCTGCCGGGGGCAGAAGATGATTACCTATTAAGCTAAGATTTTGCAGAGGCTATTTTCTCATGCATGCGCAAGTTTTTGTCTCTATTAGAATATGGAAATCGAAAAAAATGTAAAATCGATCCACCCTACAGTGATCATGTCAGGGATCTAGGGATTATATTATCTGAAGATGCAACATTCAACAGGCACATTGACAAAGTAACCTCATCATGCAAACAACTAATAGGATATATACTGAGGACATTCAGAACTAGGGACAGTATGACCATGCTTACCCTGTGGAAATCACTTGTCCTTCTACGCATTGACTACTGCTCTCAATTATGGTTTCCCCACAAACAGAATGAATTGCAAAAAATTGAGGACCTACAAAGAATCTTTACCTCGTATATTAAACAACCTGATGGGCAACAGATGAGTAAAAACAAATTAAACTACTGGGATAGGCTTAGAGGCCTCAACCTTTATTCCATAGAGAGAACGTTTGAGAGATACATCCTAATCTACACCTGGAAAATTCTAGAAGGGCTTTTAGTTGCCCCCAATACTGAACCAATTGTGCCCACCTTAACAACAACTGGCAGAATGTGTAAAAAATATCACCTCCCACCAAACAGTCTGAGAAGGATTCAAACCCTTCAATATAATAGTATCTCTAGGCAGGGTTCTCGCCTGTTTAACTCCTTGCCTCAGTACCTTAGAGATATAAGTGCAGTCCCAGTAGATACTTTAAAAAACACTTGGACATGTTTTTAGCCAACATACCCGACCAACCCACAGTGTCAGGGTATTCCTCTGCCAGACCAGCCCCCACAAATTCAATAGGGGACCAAATCGTATGGCAGAGGCAAGAGAAAAGAAGGGTGGCGACCCCGTCGTGGCCCCGCCTCAGGAGGCGCTGAGTGGACTTCGTGGGAGCAGCGCACCCTTGAGGCAGAAGCGCTTTAAGGTAAGGTAAATGTGTCTAATTCTGAATGGTTACGGAGATAGAGCTGTTTGAATCTGATGCGCGCACAGCTCTTCCTTCCCCTTCCCTCCCCTATAACCTTGAACCATGTAAGCTGTAATGTAAGCATGTAACATAAGCCAATCGACAGCTGGCTGTTGTGAGTGACATTGTTTGGTGTTTGAAGCAGTGTTAAGAATGCCACACACCTTCACACATGCCGAATATGCAGATATGGTGTATGTCTATGGTTTTTGCGATGCGACTGGAATTTTGTCATTGGGTAAATGCTAATCGCCGATTGCTTCGATTAATACTGTTCACCGATGAAGCTACTTTCACCCGTGACGGTATCAACAACACTCGTAACTCTCATCCGTGGTCAGACGAAAATCCAAATGCCACTGTGGAAACAAATTTTCAACATCGCTTCTCTGCCAATGTGTGGTGCGGTATCATCGATGATCAGCTGATTGGCCCCGTTACTTTAGAGAATCGTCTTACAGGACAAAGTTACCTAGAATTTCTGCAAAATGAATTGCCAGGACGATTGGAGGATGTTCCTTTGGCTACACGCGCTGGTATGTACTTTCAGCATGACGGAGCTCCTCCACATTCTACCCGTCTGGTGATGCAATACCTAAATCAAACTTTCACTGGTCGATGGATCGGCCGCGGTGGTCCCATTCAATGGCCACCAAGGTCTCCAGACCTCTCTCCGTTAGATTATTGTTTGTGGGGGTGGATGAAAAGTCAAGTTTACAAAAGAAAGGTGGATACACGAGACGAATTGCTCGCGCGCATTTTGGATGCTGCTGCCCGCATAAAGGAACGTTAAGATTAACTCAGACGAACAACACGCGATCTTCGCACACGAGTTGCAAAGTGCATTGAGGTTGATGGTGGGATTTTCGAAAACGTATTGTAAACTGTAACAAATTTGTCATTTCTGTATCTGATACCATTCAAAATGCCAATGTTTAAACATTAAATGTTAGAAACGGTAATTGGTTTCTCTTTCTTGATTACCATTAACAATGTTTTTGTATTTGTAGATTCAAACAGCTCTATCTCCGTAACCATTCAGAATTAGACACATGTTCATATGAACTTTTTTTCTCACAATGACCGATACTATCACCTCCCGAAGTATTGACCTTTCCTCCTGAAACACCCTGTATGTATATATAATGATTTCAAATACATCAATATTAACTCTTGTGCCATACAAATTACACTGCCCAACAAAAAAAACATTTTTTGCTGCTGATTTAATTCTAAGACCTGTTTCTGGATAATATTGATGTGCTGATTTAAAAAATCACCTTCGATTTTGTCCATCACATCAGGTTTTCGTGCAATGCAATATGCCTATTTTGGGTGATCCATGAAGGGCGCTTATCAAAATTGATGATTTTTGAGACCTGTTAACAGCTGGTTTGCTGTTAAAATTTTATCTGTGGAATACGCAAATCTGTGCATTAAATCTAAAGGTCATGTACAACATATTAAAATCTTGGGTATCTGTGATTTCCCCAGGTGTGGGCGTGACGTCATGATCTGAGAGAGATTTCCCATTGGCGGAGTGAGAGCAGCCGGTTCCGCTAGTGACGTTACTTGTAAACTTTCAGCAGTTGGGTTGCAACATGAGCATTAAAGTTCACTATCTCAACAGTCATCTGGATAAATTTCCAGAAAATCTTGGTGATGTTAGTGAAGAGCAAGGTGAAAGGTTCCACCAAGATATCAAAGTGATGGAAGAACGATACCAAGGAAGATGGGATACCCATATGATGACTGACCACTGCTGGAGCCTGCAAAGAGATTGTCTTGACATCTCTCATTCTAGGAAGTCCTATAAGAGAAAATTTATCAGCACTGAAAAGTAAGAAAACAAGAAAAAGACAATGTTAAGAAAACTGGTCCCGTGCTTGCTTTAATATGGATTCATTTTTTGCTTATTTAAACACTTTTAATCACTTTATGTGTCAATATTACCATTGTATATAAAGTTCACTCCCTGCACAATTGTTTACTTTTCCATGCTGATTCTGAGTATGTAAAAACTTATTTTTTGAAAAGAAAAAAAATTGGGCATAACCCTGCCAAAATGCGATATCTCCAAAATATCCGTATTTGATTGCTCGAAAACCTGACATGATAGGCAAAAACTAAGGTGATTTTTTAAATCAGCACACCAAAGTTACCTAAAACAGGTGTTAGAATTAAATCAGCAAAATTGGTGTTGGGCAGTGTTATTGTTAGACAAAGAAAATTTACCGAAACATAAAATCTTCCTCTTATTTACTTATGTAAAGTAAAGGGTGGATAAACATAAAGGAATTTCACATAGAATAGACACACTCGTTTCAAAACCAAAATTTTCATCAGTACTCAACCTTTCAGAACAGTACTCCCATTCTACTGTATATCTCTGGATAATTTTAAGAGTCTTCCCAATAATTCGTTTAATACAGGACCTAAAATCCTGAAATCTGTCTGCATACACAATCTAAAACCTAAACACAATGAATAATCAGTGAACATACATCCTTAAATCCTCAGTCAAACTCAGTACAGTTTAGCAACCACTAACATTTAATAATAGATAAATTTATCAGCTAACTACTACTCTCTCTCTCTCTCTCTCTCTCTCTCTCTCTCTCTCTCTCTCTCTCTCTCTCTCTCTGCTTCCCACATTTTAATTTTAACATCTCAATTTAACATCTCAATTTAACAATCTCAATGTAACGATACTTGGGCCAAAATGTAGCGACGCTACCGCTACAGCTACTCATTTGGAAAAGTAGCGCGCTACAGTACTCATTTGAAAAAGTAGCGCGCTACCGCTACTTTTGTAAAGCATTCAAAATTGGAATTATGATTCCTTAATACGTATGTGTAATTTGTGCAAGTATTAGAAAATAGCATCAATGTACACATCTGTAAATCACAAATTCAGTAACTAAGTTGTTGCTTTTAGTTACTGAGCAACTGTGCGAGGAAAAAAAGGTGTATACTGTATAGAACAGTAGGACGTGAATAAATCAGGCAAAAGGAAGACACTAATATCTCGTTACATCTTCTATAGTAGTGAGATAGTAAAAATTGCGTTCATTCAATTCACAGTTCTTTTATTTGATTGCTAATAAGTAGGAATAAGTGCTACTAGTAGAACTGGACTATTTCATGCTACTTTTTGACCACACTATTGAAAATAATGAAAATAGTCAAATGCGCATTATTTACAGTATTTATAATAAAACAGTAAGGGTGACTACATGTATGCGGCAGGATCAGGAACTCGATATTGACCAAGCTAAATATAGCCCATTCCAGCTGATAACGCAGGCCAGTGGCGGTCCTTGCTTACATGACGCCCTGGGCGAACCTCACCTTCAGCGCCCCCCCCCCTGTTCGCCAACACACACACATTCGAATCCCCCCAAAATAAAGGACAGCCATAACTCTTTCACAAAATAACTTTTTATTGGACTAATTGTTGGAACTTCAGAACCAAAACAAAGACTCAAATTTCTGAATTTTACAAATCCTTCATCACGTAAATAGAATAACTCACTTAAGAGAATGTAATTATGATACTATGAACAGGAAAAATACAAATTAAATTGCACAACTGCCATAAATAAACTAGAGAATCAAATTTCTAAATTGTACAAATGCTCTATCACATAAATAGAATAAGACACTTAAGAGAGGGTAATTATTATGCTACACTTTGAACAAGAAACAAAATAAATTGCACCACAGCACAACTGCCATCTAAAGCCTGACTCTTCTTACCTTCCTTGATGCAAAGTCATGAATTAAATCATCATATGAAATCTGCTCAGCAATTGTATGATTTATACTGATGATGGCCAGACCGAGGTAAGGCGTTTCCTGTGACATAGTTGACCTCAGGTAGGATTTGATGAGCTTCAGCTTTGAAAAGCTCCTCTCTGCTTCAGCAACAGTGACTGGAAGAGTAAGACCAATTCTGAGAGCAGTCCACAAATTTGGATATATTTCAGAGAGCTCCCTTTCATGGATAAATGTCAGCAGTTCAAGCAAGGATATGGTCTTTGATGGCAAGTCAGGCAAGTTCTTCAGCTCCTGTGCAAGCTCTCTGCCATCCAAGTCAGATTGTCCCTTAAAGTGTAGTGTAGTACTAAGGTTCACACATTGTTCTGTCAGCTCCTCAAATGTGAGATTTTGGAAATGTGTCAGCACTCCAAACTTCTCTCCCACAATTTCCAACGTGGAAAATCTTTCCTGAATGGCTGATGTTGCAGCATCAACCACTGCATTGAAAAATGTCACCTCCAGCTTCTTCAAAGCATCAATCAAGGGCTCATCAGATGCTTCATAGGAGAAGTGCCGCTTTGTGGACCTCAGCCGTTTTTTTTTAACACAGCCTCCACATTCATTTGTTCACAGATATCTGTGGCTGCCATTTGTGCAGCCACAAAACCTGTTGCCCTGTAATTGCGGAGACCTCTCTCTGTTTTTTTTAGGAGATTTACTGCAACATCAACGTGCATGCTAGGAGACTGCATCTGCTTGCTCACATGCTGAATTTGGCACAACAGGTCATGCCACACCACTGAACAAATGGCGAAGCGGTATGACCCAACCTCCTCTGACAGAGATTGAGCCTCGACCTTTATTACAGAGTCTTTGGTGTGGTCCCTCACCTCGATCAGTGCATCTCTCACTGCAGCTGCCTGATATCTCAGGGGCTCCACACTCTTGATCTTGCTTTCCCACCTTGTATCAGACCACATCTTCAATGTGATGTTCACATGTTTTTTCAAAATGGCCCATCGTTGTGTGGAGGCTGAAAACAAGTTGTAAAGCTTCTGCAAGATGCCAAAGTAACTTGTGGCATCAATAGATCCCTTAGCAGCATCGGCCACAAGCAAATTCAGAGAATGAGCCCCACATGGAACAAACAGAGCTCTGGGATTAATTTCTAGGAGCCTGGATTGAACACCCTTGTTTTTTCCCCTCATGTTGGCCCCGTTGTCGTATGATTGTCCTCTACAGTCCATGAAAGGAACTTTTAGCTCCTCCAGTCTCTTCAGAATCAGAGATGCCAAATGTTGACCAGTGGACTCCTCTGCCTCCAAAAACCCCATGAAATGTTCCTTTATATGGGGCTTCCCCTCCAGTGACACAACCCGAATCACAACTGACAACTGTTCAGTGTGGCTGATATCTGGAGTGCAATCTAGAATTATTGAAAAAAACTTTGATTGTTTGATGTCGCTCACCATTGCTGAAATGGTCTTGCTGCTCGACAAATCAATGAGTTCGTTTTGTATGTGGTGGCCGAGGTAGCTGGTGTGACTGGAGGTCCCTTTTTGGACACGGTTAATGTGCTCTTGCATTATAGGATCAAATTGTGCCATCAGTTCAACTTCTTTCAGAAAATTGCCATTTGATGGTGAGAACAATTTTTCTGTATGTCCCCTTAGTGCCAAATTCCTAACTGCCAGAGAATGCACAATAGCAGTGAGACGTGTCAGCACCGCTCTCCATCTCAACTTCTCAGCCTCCAGAAGTGCCATCTCCTGCTTGTCAATGGTCTCCCCCTTTCTCATCCTCACTGCCAGTTCTTTCCAGATTTTCATAGAATTTAGGTGTTCTGAACTGTTGTCATGTGATGTGAGCAATGAGCTTGCATGCTTCCAGTCCGAGAGTCCCAAACTTGTTAAATTTATTTTCCTCTTGGAAAATAATGTACAACAGAAACAGAAAAGGCTGTTGTTTTTTAAGGAATAGACCAACCAACTTCTGGTTATATTTTCCCCACTAACCAATGACTTCCTGAAGTATTGATGGTGGAAACTTCTTCCGTCACTGTCGTTTCTAGGGAATACAAAGTCAGATGGTACTTGACTTGGTCCCCTGGAAACCAGTTGTGTCCGAATTCTCTCAGTCAGAACTGAAGGCCAGTTAGCAGGGTCGGTGGACAGAGACTCATCCTCAGGAGGCGATTCTGCTCCAGGCCTTTCTAATAGAAAGAACAAGAGCATTACTCATTAGTATACACACCTAAGTTAGATAACACATTATTCACAGCACTTTGTTATGGTGGTGGTGTTATGGAATTATGGTGGTGAAACACCACACATACCCAGTAACCCAGACCCAGTGATAATAACATTATAATTTATAACTGTTTGCAAAATGCTTTGCAGGGATGCACACACACATACACATACACACACGCACACACTCACAGACATATGTGCACACAAACTCACCTGAAGAGTCCTGCCGGGGAGAAGTAGAAGCAAATGGGTCTTCATCCTCAGGATCAGACTGCATTTGTGGAGACATATGTGAGGCTGAGGAGGTAGATGGCTCCTCAGCCTCAATAATGGCAGAAGTAGACGGCTTCTCATCCTGGCTAGTGGCAGAGGGTGTTCCAAAATATTTCAAAAGTGCCCCTGCAAATAGTAAAATAGAACATAACAGACCAATGCATGAATAGGCTAGTACAATTAATTTAACATGTTATTAAGCACAATTTATTAAACTTTTAGAATAGGAAACAAATGAATAATACAACCTCCTTGGTTAATGGCTAATTATATACATAATAGTACACTTCAAATGACTCAGAAAGCTATATCACAAAATAGCAGTGCAATATAGCAGTGAAGAGTAGATGACATAGCTCTATACCTTTATCTTTTGCTCGTTTCTCCTTTTCTTCTTTCCTCTTTTTTCTAAACTGAGCACCTGATAGCTTTGACCTCTTCTTATCCATTTGCGGTTATTTGACAGACCTTAGTGGCTTAGTGTGAAGATTCGTTCTGTAATAAATAATATACATTTCACTATTTAACCAAACCCAGAAAAATAACATTACATATGTTAAAGTATGGGCCTTTATTCCCAATAATATTAATCTGGAAGCATTTTGCATTGTTTAGGTCTTTTATGGGAAGGTTTATGGAAAATGCAATAGATGGTTTTTTATTAATAAAAATATATTTATTGATCTTTTATTATTTATTTTATTTTATTTTTTATTTTTATTTATTTCTTTATTTACTTATTCTTATTTTTATTTTTATTTTTTTTGCAGGCGCTCATGCCGCCCCTCCACAAATGCCGCCCTGTGCGGCTGCCCATATTGCCCATATGAGGAACCGCCACTGACGCAGGCAGACTTCCAAGCACCACCACTCTGCGATTTAACTTTCATTTTAATTGTTTTATTCAGTGGACATTTTATTTCAGTTGAATATGACTTCTGCAATTTCAGCTATTAAAAATGAAATTTTTGTTTCCGAAGGCCTGTTGCAGCAATAAATGATCACATACGCCTTGATTCTTCTTTTCAAGGTAGGTCTTAAATCACAAACTCCAAGCCTGGACTCGATCCCGCGGGGCACCGCATATAAGAAGAAGTCCCCAGTCCCTCTACAGATCCCACCAAACACTCACTGTTTTGGGAGCATACGACCGCGATTATATTTTCTCTTCGAATATACCTAGCGTTTCGTCAATTTCAAGAGTTGTGTTCGAGCCGCCTATGACTACAGGATTCTACACTATGGAATGAGCACAAACCTGGGATATTAAATTTGGTTTAGGTTAGGTTGGTTAGGTTAGATTTGGTTAGGTTAGTTGCGGTTAGGGTAGGTTAGGTTAGGTTGGTTAGGGTTAAGTTAGGTTATGTTAGGTTAGGTTGGTTAGGTTAGCTAGGTTATGTTAGTTAGGGTTAGGTTAAATTAGGTTGGTTAGGTTAGGTTAGATCAGTTAGGGTTAAGTTAGGTAGGTTAGATTTCTTGAGAAAGCAGCGGGGTAGCCCATCGAATTTTTCATCATAGAATCAATCCTTAACACATTTATTTAGTCCATTTCGAAATTTTAATTTTACGATGCTCAAATTACGTTTCTCCACGTTAAAATGTACTGAATAGTAAATAAAAAGGTGAAGAGAAGTAGAATAATGTGGATTTTATTTGATTTTAGTGGGCGCCATAGAACGGAAAAGGTCCATTTGGCGTAATATTGTTTATCATAATATATGGGTACCGGAAATTATGAAACACGGCTATTTTTAGTGGAGGAAAAAATTCTTAAAATTTTTATCATGTTGTTTCCACATTTTAGTCTTTCTTAATTTTTTTTTTTTTATGCAGTTAATCAGACTAATAGGAAAATAATTTATTTCATATTAAAATTTTGTTTGACGTTAGCAATTTCTTTTATGCAGAAAGGGAGGGCCAGGGACGAACTCCGGCAACCCCCCCACCCTGACAGTGGAAGAAGAGAGCCAAAATCAAGATCCAAGCTTTTCGAGATGCCTGGACACTCTGCGTTTGAAAGATTGGAGGTCATAGACAGGGGGAAAGATGGACCGAGGAAGAGTGTTCCAGAGTTCACCGGTTGAGTAAATGAAAGCTTGAAAATACCAATTAACCCTTCCATTAGAGAGTTGGACTGAAAAGGAATGAGAACACTGCCGGATTTAGCACTGTGGGGGCCCCTGAGCTGGGCAGTGATTTCTAGAGACCACGGGCAGGGCCGGGTTTAGGATGGAGGCCACTGAGCAGTAATTGACGATCATCTAATTACAACAGTTCTCACTTCTCCATGCCCGCTAGAATCTAGACTTCACAGCACGACTTTTTATTATTTTAAACACAAACACAAAAGTATTCCATAATATATGCCTGCAGATACAGAAGTGACTTACAACTGAACAAGAGCATGCCAGACAACTGAGAAAGAACATTATGCTTATTACAATGTACGTATGACAAAAGCAACAGCAACTACAATTTACATTTCAGTACAGCATACTGGCAATTTTTATAGACCAGACATTTTGTTAAAGACCCAGCACCTTGCGAGCCTTGAGTCTAACAAAGTCATTGATGAACTCATCGAAGTCTACCTCACGCAAAATGTTATATTCTACACTCATTAGTTGGAAAGATGAGCCGTTCCTGTATCATGGTTGTGCGAAACCTATTCTTGATGTGTTTCATTTTCGAAAACGAGCGCTCACCACTGCAGTTGGTAACCATCAGCACGAGATACATACGAAGTGCTATTTCTACATTAGGAAATACATTTTTAACACGTTCATCAAGAATCAACTTATACAGAACTTATGCCTATATTATCGTCTTTCTCATCTTTGAACATCTTGAGAACTCAGCAAAGTGGACAAGCTCAAAACCAAGACATTCATCCAGATCATCTTTGTAGATGTTGACAAGTTTCGTCTCTGCATTATAGATCTCCAGGACTGAGCGTTTCTAGTTGACCCAAGAAACCAAGCAACCAGAAGAAATTAGTTTATAAGCAGAGAGCCGTTGTGCCAGAGAGCTGAGGAACTGATCGATAACCAGTATGTAATTTTCAGCATGAAACTTCTGCAAAGGAGAGACCTCTGCTTCCGGCGCTCGACCATAATAGAGTGGATTTAGCTGCCCTGTGTCAATTATTTATTTTATTTATCATAATTTATTCATAATTATGTTTGATACTGATTATGACTACGAGTCTGACCTATTACAAACACCATAACAAATATTTTTTGGAACAGTTTTGTGAGGGGTGCACTTGGGCAGCTGCCCAGTCTGCCCCGCCCTAAATCCGACCCTGAATGAGAATGTGCCGAAAGTGTGGTACTGCGTGCTCTCTTTAAAGGAGGAAACATGCAGTTAAAGAGTTCAGAAGAGCAGTGCCCGTTATAATAGTGGTAGTAAAGAGAGAGTGAGGTAACATTGCGGCGAAGAGAGAGAGACTGAATACAGTGAGTAAGAGGCGGGGAGTTGATGAGACGAAAAGCCTTTGATTCCACCCGGATGTGTTGTTTCAGCCGCACCACACATGAGAAGCGTACCCCATACAGGGGCGGACAAGATCCCTGTACAGAGACAGCAATTGAGTGGGGATGAAGAAACTGCGGAGACGGTACAGCACACCTAACCTCTTAAAAGCTGTTTTAGAAAGAGAGTATATGTGATCTTTCCAGGAAAGATCATGAGAAAAGGAAACGCCAAGAATGTTAAGAGAAGAGGAAGGATTGAGTTGTGTATTGTTGAAGGTAAGGGGATAGTCGTGTGGAAAATTGTGACGAGTAGACCGATGAAGGAACTGAGTTTTGAAGCATTCAAAGCCACAAGGTTTTCTCTGCCCCAATCAGAGATAGTAGAAAGACCAAAGGTCAGGAGAATCATAGCCGTCCTATACGATTCATGGAGTAACTGTTGAGAGGGACGCTTTGTGAAGCGGGTAGAGAAGTGAAGAGTGGAATCATTAACATAGGAGTGGATAGGACAGGAAGTGCAACGTAAGAGATCATTAATAAATAAAAGGAAAAGAGTGAGTGACAAGACAAAACCCTGAGGAACACCATTATTAATAACTTCAGGAGAAGAACAGTGGTCATCTACAACCTCAGCTATAGATCGACCAGAAAGGAAATTAGAGATGAAGGCACAGATAGAAGGATAGAATCGAAGGAGGGCAGTTTCGAAATTAAAGATTTGTGCCAGACTCTATCAAAAGCTTTTGATACTTTATGTTTAGCGCAATAGCAAAGGTTTCACCGAAATCCCGAAAGCAGGTGAACCAAGAGTCAGAGAGATAAGTAAGAAGATCGTCAGTAGAGCGTCCCTTGCAGAACCCATGCTGACGATCTGAAATAAGATTGTGAGAAGAGAGATGTTAAAGAATCTCCCTATTTAAGGATAGATTAAAAAACTTTAGAAAGGTAAGAAATCAGGGCAACTGGACGATAGTAGAAGGTTGAGAGCGGTCACCCTTCTTTTGGATAGGCTGAATGAAAGCGAGCTTCCCAGAGGAAAGAAAAGTACCAGATGAAAGACGAAAACAAAAGAGTTTACCTAGGCAGGATTTCAGCACAGAAGCACAGTTCTTAACTAATACAAAAGAGATACCATCATGACCGTACGCATTCCTAGAGTTGAGCGCATAAAGGGCAGGAAAAAACATCTTTGGAAGAGATTCTAATTTCAAATATAAATGAGTCAGAGGGAGGAGGAGATGGAGGAACAGCACCGCAATCGTCCAGAGTTGAGTTGGGGGGGGGGAGTCTGAGCGAAGAGTTCAGCTTTATCAGGAGAAGAGAAGGCAACTGAGTTCTCAGAATGGAAAAGAGGAGGGAAAGAAGAAGAAGGAGTAAAGTTGTTGGAGAGGTTCTTGGCTAGGTTCCGGAAAGAGTGAGAAGAATTAGAATTGAATAGGTTTTCACATTTTTGCCTGATGAAGGATTTTTTGGCTAGTCACAAAACAGATTTTGCCAGATTCCAGGCAGAAATATAAGCAAAGTGAGAGTCAGGAGTTGGATGGCGACGGTATCTTCTGATAGCATTAGAGCAAGCAAAGTTAAACCACGGTTTATTTGCATTTGTGTTAGGAACAGAATATGGAATGTACGCCTTCATGACCGAGAGAATCACCTCCGTGATGCGCTCAGCGGACCCGGAGGTGCCCCGGTGTCTGGGCGCAGTTATCATTCCATGAGAAATCAAAAAAGTACTGCCTAAGAGCCTCCCAATCAACAGCGCCAATGTGCCAAGGTCACCTCCTCTTGGGAGGATCCAAAGGCCGAGTTCGAGCGAAAGGACAGGAAACAGATACAAGATTGTGGTCGGAGTACAACGGAGAAAAAGTTTGACAGAGTAAGAACAAGGAGGAGAGGTGAAAAATAAATGCAGAATGTTGTGCCTATCTACAAGAGGATCGGGGATACGAGTAGGGTGTTGTACAATCTGTTCTAGGTCATTCAGGATAGAGAAGTTGTAAGTTAGTTCACCAAGGATATCAGTGAAATGAGAGGAAAGCCGAAGATGATAGTGAACAATGAAATCTTCTGAAATGGAGATTTCAGTGAAATGAGAGTGGGATAGAATGTATTCCACTTTGGAAGCGAGGTAGTCAAAGATTTTAAGATAGTCAGTGAAATTAGGAGACGGTAAACAGCTCAGATGTATTTAGTTTGAGATTGGCATGTAAGCCGTAGCCAGAGGGTATAGAATTCGGAGGAGTCATGTTCGAGAATATGAGAGCAAGTTAGGTTGTTGCGTACATATATGGAACATCCACCTTTGGAATGAAATTGAGTATAGAGAAAGTAGGAGGGTACAGAAAAGGGTTGCTGTCAGTTGTCCCAGACACCTGGGTTTGAGTGAGGAAGAGACCGTGAGGTTTAGAAGAGGAGAGGTAGTGTTCAACAGACTGGAAATTTGAGGAAAGGCCACGAATGTTGCAGAAGTTAATGAAAAGTGAATCAAGCAGAGACTCAGGATATTTCGAATAGGCAGTAGCAGATCCAGTCTCGCTGCCCGGGTCTGCGTTCACGGAATCGGCAGCGGGGAAGCCAGAAGTGGGGACATTTATGGTCCCCTCCCCACGGGACTGCGAGGCTCTTGAAGTCGCTGCCATTTTTTTTTTAAGTTTGAAAATTTTTTGTAATATGTAAAATGCATGTATGTGTAGTGAAGAATAAGAAGAGAAGTGTATGTTTGAGAGCATGCTTGACTGCTCACACGGTAAATGAGACACGGAAAAAGATTAGCGAAGGATGACAGTGACAGGAGAAACGGGAGTTTCAGCACTCCTTGTCTCCTGCCTAACGTTCCCCTCTCCTCATAGAGTACTTCCTGGTCGATTGTTGTCTTCATTAGTGTCTACACTGGAATGGTGAGATTAATTTAAGCATCTAAACCATATATTGTGCATCAACTAAATAAAACCATACCAAATTAGCTATCCCTAATAGCATCAGTTTTCTATTTTGTGCATTCATATAAGAAAATGAGGGCTGAAATGACTCCAAAAAATTCGAATCTATCACAGTGATTTAAAGCAGCAGTACGTGAATTAAATTATGTAGTTCGTCATATATTTCTATTTTGTTCATTTGTATGATATATGGAGGTTAATTAGACTTATTGGTTTTACTGTGTTAACCTGTAAATTGAAATAAACTTAATTTTGAAGGTAAAATGTAGGTAACACGCCTAAAATTTAGTATAAAAAAGTAGCCCATTGAATTTAAATATCTTTTATTAAAATATCCGAGTGCTTCACCTAGATCAGTTCACTCAGAAAGGCTTTTTAGAGCAGCAGAGAGAATCTACTCAGATAACAGAAATCGTTTGTTTCCTGAATAGCCGCTTTTTTATCATGAAAAATTTTAAAATTTAAAATTTTCATTATTAGTTAATTGTAATTCATAGTGAAACGTAAAGGTCTTTTTTTTTATTTATATTTTAGTTTAAAAATAGGAAGTTTTCTTCTCATTTTATTAGTATTATTTTTACAATGAAATGAAATGAAAATAAAATTAAGTGAAATAAAAATGAAATGAAATGAAATAAAAATTAAAATGTTTATTGGCAAACTATTTACCTCTCACTTTAAGCCATGAAAAGCATTAAATGATGAAACTAAATCAATCTGTAGTTGTATAGCTGTTTATTTTTTATGCCTTTCTCATTTATTATAAACAATATATTATTATAAACAATTGTACAGATATTACCGGATATCCAACCGGACACCAGATATCCTGCTGGATATCTGCCACATTCCTACATTTAGCTTTTAAGTATCATTTAGACTCTCGCAGATAATTGTTTCGCCCTTCTCATTATAAAACGGTCTGCGTAAAGTCGTATTTAAATTATAGTCTATTATGCTAGAATGTACTTCTTATTACAAGAGTGTAAAGTCAATAAAGCTTATCATTATCATTATCATTATTATAATAGTGTAAAGCGTATTTCATATATCGTTTACAAACATACTCTCTAAATTTGGTCCTTTAGGAGTACTTTAAGTAATACTTGTTACATTTTTTTTCTATTTGTACTCTTGACAGTTACGAGAAAAAGTTCCCCCAGAGGCATAACATTTCTAAAAAAAAGCACAAAAAATTACTTATTGGAAATATTCTGTTTTTCTTTGGATATTTTATTTTTGGCGACAGTATTAAAATTTGGAAACAAAACACAATCATTACTGACTAGTATTTTTTTTATTTTTTACAAAGTTTACGTTGCAGGCAAACTTGTATCTAAAACCACATTCATTGCAATTCCATTATGTTCAAAGTTATCAGTAAAATTCAATATACTCGTACATCACCATTCAAAGAGCAATCACCTCCCATCAAATACACCATCATTATAACGCCAGGCTGCCCAATGATTTTATTCGCAAACCTAACTATACAATAGCAACTGCAGGAAATGCACTCTCTTTCAAAGGAGCAGATATATGGACTGGAATTCCCATGCATATCAGGCAGGATTCACCACTAAATGTATTTCGCAAATCACAAAAAAATGCACTTCATTAGCTCTTACTAATGTACAGTATAAATTCACTATTGACATTTTTACCATAGTAATCAATTTTATAATTAACTATTTAGGTGCTACTATAGCGTGATTCCTACCGGTGACTTCGATACTATAGGGTGATTCCTACCCGTTTTGGTTCGAAACTACAGTACTGTAGAGTGTGATTCCTATCCAAGGTATAAATAAAAATATAATAAATATAAAATGCTACTTATTATTCAATTTTATTTATTTAAAAAATAGTTTCGGTGCTACTATAGTATGTGGTCTACCTACGATTGGTTAGGTTTAGTCACGATATTTTCGTTAAAACTAACGAAAATGTCATGACTAAACTTAACCAATCGTCAAGGGCGATGGACATTGGAATGTAAACAAGCAATTAGTAAACAAGGTAAGAAGCTATAATTAAAAGGTAGACGGCCGAATCGAGGTAGGAATCACGCTATAGTAGCACCACTATTTAAAAAATGCTAATTTCACTAAGCACCTTAATTTTGTAATCTATTCTTTTTTATACTTTTTATTAAGCATCATCTATTTTCTACTAAATAAACAATAAATCACTTAATTTAAAATTATGTAACATTGTGTAAATTTTATATTCTATTTATTATTATTATTATTGACATTATTAGTTTTTGTTTTCACTATTACTATCACTTGCCACTTTCACTATTTTTATATAATAATAATTAAACTAAATGCCATTATTTTTGCCTAAAAAGCCTCCATGCTTCTAACGGCATATTCAGATGAGAGTACTGTGAAATATACGAGTATTAATGTCATATCAAATATCTAAAAATTATAAAACTCCCTCACTTGTATTCATTTCTGTATAAAGTTTTTTGAATTTTGAATTTTGAATTAGTTTATGTGTACAGAGCGTTGACAAAAGTAAATAAAATAAACACCAAGATGATTGTCATCAAGAACAAATGGCAAAGCTCATCAATGGAGTGCCAGAACGTGTGTCAACTTTATGTAATGCAAAGGGGAAAGTAACACGATTCTAAATATACGCGTGATGATGAAAAAGTTCTCGGCCTGACCTAGATATAATGCGTATTTTGAGATCAAATTTACACCATTTCTAGTACAACTATTATTAAATATGTGTAGGCTATAAAATATAAAAACGCTAATCAAAATATTTTTTGTTTTACAGGTTATAATGTGAAGCAGTGCGATAAACTTTATGAAAATGGACAAATTTGAAATACACGCCATCATTAAATATCTCTCTATGAAGAATATGACTCCCCAAAACGTTTTTGAAGATATGCAGCACACATAGGAGACTCTGTCCCATCTTATTCTACTGTTAAAAAGTGGTGTGCGGAATTCAAATGGGGCAACACGTCGATCAAAGATGATGAACGGTCTGGACGGCCATGAACATCAATTTCTGAAGAAAATGTCCAAAAAGTCAATGATCTTTTCATGAATAATCTCCGACTTAGTGTTCGATTTATAGCTGAGAATGTCGGCATGTCATTTGGCAGCACACATTCAATATTAACAGATAAATTAAAGCTTAAAAAAATGTCTGCAAGATGGGTGCCACGAATGTTGATTGGCAACCAGAAGAGAACTCGAGTTCAAATTTCAAGACAATGTTTGAACCTTTTCTAGCAAAATCCAGAAAAATTTGTACCTAGGTTTATGACTATGGATTAAACATGGATTCATCATTTCGATCCAGAGTCAAAACAGCAAAGCATGTCTTGGAAACACCCGTTTTCACCAACTCCCAAGAAGTTTCGTGTTGCAGCATCAGCTGGCAAGTTAATGGCCTCCGTTTTCTGTGATGTAAAGGGAGTTGTGCTCATTGACTACCTTGATAAAGGAGCCACCATTATGGGTGATTACTATGCACGGCTAATAAGAAAACTGCGCGAAGGCATCAAGCAAAAGCGACGAGGGAAACTCAGTCGAGGTGTCCTGTTTCACCACGACAATGCTTCTGCTCACAAATCTGCAGTTGCGATGGCTGCCATCAGAGAAATAGGCTTCGAATTGCTTGATCACCGTCCATATTCGCCAGACCTAGCTCCTAGTGATTTCTATCTGTTTCCTAAATTAAAAGAACACCTCCGTGGACAGAGATTTTTGGACGATGATGAAGTCTTGTCAGCTGTAAATGTCTGGTTAGAGGACCAAACTGAAGACTTCTTTTTCAACCGTATCCAGAAGCTGGAAAAAACGCTGGATCAAGTGTATATTCCTAAAAGGAGACTATGTAGAAAAATAATAATAAAAACTATGAACTTGACTTGTCTTTCATTGTCAGGCCGAGAACTTTTTGATCACCCCTCGTATTGAGTCAATAAAGCTATTATTATTTATTGACTTTTATTATCAAATCAAAAACTATGGAAAAGCCAAAGATGCCTAGTTACTTTCGTGTTTCTGTATAATATATATATATATATATATTTTTTTTTTTTATAGAGGAAGGAGTGGCCAAAGGCAAATGCCTGCAAAAAGCGCCCCTCCTATAGAAGAAGAGATCCAAAATCAAGGTCATGGGTTTTCGAGATGCCTAGACACTGCTTGAAAGATGGGAGATCATAGACAGGAGGAAAGATGGATTGAGGAAGATTGTTCCAGAGTTTACCGGTTGAGTAGATGAAATATTGAAAATACCGATTAACCATCCCATTAGATAGTTGGACAGAAAAGGAATGAGAAAATGTAGAAAGTCTGGTACTGCGTGCTCTCCTTAAAGGAGGAGGCATGCAGTTAGAGGGTTCAGAAGAGCAATGTCCGTTATAATAGAGAGTGAGGTAACATTGCGACGAAGAGAGAGAGATTGAAGACAATCAGTAAGAGGCGGAGAATTGATGAGACGAAAAGCATTTGATTCCACCCGGTCAAGTACGGCTGTGTGGGTTGAACCACCCCACACAGCAACTGAGTGGGAATAGAGAAACCGCGGAGACGGTACAGTACACTTTGTCTCTTAGAAGTTGTTTTAGAAAAAGAGTATACTGTATGTGATCTTTCCACGAAAGATCACGAGAAAAAAAAAAAACGCCAAGAATGTTAAGAGAAAAGGAAGGCTCGAGTTGTGTTGTTGAAGGTAAGGGGATAGTTATGTAGAAGATTGTGACGAGTAGACAGATGGAGGAACTGAGTTTTTGAGGTATTGAAAGCCACAAAGTTTTCTCTCCCCGACTCAGATATAGCAGAAAGATCAGAGGTCAGGTTTCCCATAGCCGTCTACGCGAATCATGAAGCGACTGCTGTGAGGGACGCTTAGTAAAGAGGGTGGAGAAGTGAAGAGTGGAATCATCGGCATAGGAGTGAATAGGACAGGAAGTGCGAATTAAAAGATCAATAATAAATAAAAGGAAAAGAGTGGGTGACAGGACAGAACCCTGAGGAACACCACTGTTAATAGATTTAGGAGAAGAACAGTGGTCATTTACATCTGCAGCTATAGATCGGCAAGAAAGGAAATTAGAGATGAAGGCGCAGATAGAAGAATAGAAACCGAAGGAAGGCAGTTTGGAAATTAAAGACTTGTGCCAGACTCTATCAGAAGCTTTTGATAAGTCAAGCGTAAAAGCAAACGTTTTACCGAAATCTCGAAAGGAGGATGACCAAGAGTCAGAGATATGCAAGAGGATCGCCAGTAGAGCGTCCCCTGCGGAATCCATATTGAGGATCTGAAAGAAGATTGTAAGAAAGGGTGTTTAAGAATCTTCCTATTAAGGATAGATTCAAAAACTTTGGAAAGGCAAGAAATCAAAGCAATTGGACGATAGTTGGAGGGTTAAGAGCGGTCACCCTTCTTTGGGACGACAGGCTGAATGAAAGCAAACTTCTAGCAGGAAGGAAAAGTACCAAATGAGAGACAAAGACGAAAGAGTTTGCCTAGCCAGAGAGTCAGCACAGAAGCACAGTTCTTAAGAACAACAGGAGGAACACCATCAGGACCATAAGCCTTCCTACAGTTGAGCCTAGATAGGGCAGAAAAAACATCTTTGGAAGAGATTCTAATTTCAGACATAATAAAGTCAGACGGGGGAGGAGATGGAGGAACAGCACCGGAATTGTCCAGGGTTGAATTGTAAGCGAAAGTTTGAACGAAGAGTTCAGCTTTGTCAGGGGAAGAGAAGGCAACTGTGCCGTCGGAATAGAAAAGAAGAGGGAAAGAAGAGGAAGTAAAGTTGCCGAAGAGGTTCTTAGCTAGATGCAAGAAAGAGCGAGAAGAATTAGAATTGAATAGGTTTTCACATTTTTGTCGGGTGAAGGAATTTTTGGCGAGTGGAAGAACAGATTTTGCACGATTCCGGGTAGAAATATAAGCTGAGTGAGAATCTGGAGTTGGATAGCGACGGTACCTTTTGAAAGCCTCCTCTCTGTTCCGGATAGCATTAGAACAAGTAAAATTAAATCAAGTTTTTTTGCATTAGTAGTAGGAATAGAATATGAAATGTACGCCTCCATGCCCGAGAGCATCACCTCCGTGATGAGCTCAGCACCCAGAAGGGCCCCGGCCATGGAAGCAGTAATCATTCCATGGGAGATCAGAGAAGTACTGCCTAAGGGCCCCCCAATCAGCGGCGCCAAAGTGCCAAAGGCCGAATTGGAGCGATAGGACAGGAAACAGATATAATGTTGGGCCTATCTCCAAGGCGATCGGGGATACGAGTAAGGTGCTGTACAATCTGCTCAAGGTCATTTAGGATAGAAAAGTTGTAAGCTAGTTCACCAGGGATGTCATTGAAATGGTAGGTGGTGAACATTGAAATTTCCTTATATATATATATATATAATATATATATGTGTGTGTGTGTGTGTGTGTGTGTTGTGGTGTGTGTACATATATACTCTTTACCTATATATATAATTTTGCATATACTTAAAATAATGGGTGTACTTTATTAATTAAATGCCAAGAGTACAATTAGACAAAAATATATATTACTTAAATTAGCCATGAAGGAACCAATTTATAGTATATATATATATATATATATATATATGAGCCGAGTTTGGCTGGCTATACGATGAAGACCGCAAAAAGGAACTAACTCCTCCATCAGACCAGGCCTAGAAATGGGTCCACCGGCTTCACCTTTGAGTGAAGAGAGACTGACGCATGGAACTTTTACCATGTTCATCAGGTATATATACAATTATACATACAGTATATTTTTATATATTTGTGACAGAAATTACTACTCAATTACACTATCAACTATGAGAGCAAAGACATAAAATCAACTCCTCGGACTACTTTCGGCTTCATGCCTTCATTAGATAGTCTGCATACTTATAATAATTAATAACTAGCGACAATATGTTGTTAAATAATGTTAAACTAATGTTTTTAAATGCAAGTTTAAAGTTACATTCTAAATATCAATTATTTCGAAGTCACTCAAACAACTCTTGAAAGACGAAAGTGTATAATATAAATTGATATACAAATATTCGTGGAACTTATTTTCAATGAGAAAGTTTGGTCGGAAAACAATGAAATTCAGATTTGAACTTTGGTGGGCAAGATTGAGAGAGAGAGAGAGAGAGTTACTTTATATGGAAAAAAATCAGTTTAGAAAAATTAAACAAAGGTATATATATATATATATATATATATTAGGGTGTCACTTAAATGCAAAGTTTGAAATTTTCATCCTGACACCCCGCGAATCTATTCCATTGGTAAAAAAAACATGGTGACTGAAAAATCTTTTTATTTGAATAACTATAAAAGGTCGCCCCCGCCTTCCAAAGTTTAATGCTTGCGCGGCGTCTCCATAATCGTTCATTAGATATCTATATATCTCTATATGTGTGTGTGTGTGTGTCTGTGTGTGTCTGAATATCTGAGAAATAAAGTGAACAATACTTAACGATTCACCGTTTCTCATTTCAGCTACGTGATTTCTGGTGATGGAAACCCCGAAGTGTATATACCTATTAGGGGCAGCGGTTGATGAGGTGAAAGGATGCAAGCTTCCTTCCTACAGGCAAGCATTCGGTTACTTCCTTTACCTTCACCATGAAAAGAAAATGACAATACGTGACGCGTTGAGGAAGTCACTTCGAGCAGTGATGTCCTTCTGGGAGAAAGCTCACATTCCAACCAGACTCGAGACACACTGCGTCAGCAAACTGGATAAAGTCTTCGAGGAGTGGAAAGGACTCAAAAAACACGCCTCAAGGACGAGCGATTCACACAAGACGAAAGAAAAAGAATTCATTGAACGCCTCGATCGTCTCTTTAACATCGCCCACGCTGATTGTGAGAAATTGGTCAAGTACCCAGAGGATTGGGAGTTCCTTCAGCAGCAGCGCCAGAAAGGACGTCCAGGTTCAATGGCAGGTTTGGACATGACCCATCAGCGCCAAGTCAAAGATTGTACTCGACGTCGGGAGGAAGAGGGAGAAACGAAGAAAGCGATCAGCAGCTGAAATGGAGGCAGTATCCAACGAAGCGGTTTTGGAGTCCTCATCCTCCAGCTCAGATGATAGCGAAGAAAAAGGAGCATGTGGTGGTTCGTTAGCGTCTAAACAAAGAGCAACGAAGAACATCATGACATCGGAATTGGCGGCAGCGCTTGATCGCACGCAACTCTCGTCAAGAAAGGCCACATATCTGCTGTTTGAGGCAGCTTCCAGCTTAGGGCATGATGCTAGCGACTACAACATCAATCGTGGATCCATTCATCGTCAGCGTGAAAAATTCCGTACCCTTAAGGCTCGGCAACTGAAGAGCGAGTTCCAAGGCAATAGTCCGTTGACTGTTCACTGGGACGGAAAACTCATGCAAGATCTGACGTCACGAGAATATGTTGACCGCTTACCTATTCTTGTATCTGGCTCCGGGACAGAGCAGCTCCTCGGGGTGCCAAAACTTCTGTCAGGAACCGCGCTGGCACAAACAAATGCCATCATAGATTGCCTGAATGAATGGGGAGTGACCGATCATGTCAAATCTATGTGTTTCGACACAACCGCGACAAACACAGGCCACCGTGGAGGAACTTGTGTTCTTCTGGAAGAAAAAGTTGGACGTGACCTGTTACACTGCGCGTGCAGACACCATGTACTGGAGTTGGTGCTACAGGCGGCATTCGCAGCATCGCTAGATTCAGTATCTACCGGTCCAGAAATTCTGCTTTTCAAGCGCTTCCATGATTATTGGACCCGCATTGACCAGCAACAGTTCCAAACTGCGGACACAGATGCGTTCACCAAAGCAGCTATTTTTAAGCATAGAACGGAGCTCATTGAGTTTGCAAAATCACAAGCACTTCAAGTTCGTGATGACTATCAGGAATTCCTCGATCTTTCCGTCATCTTTCTTGGAGGAGTTCCATACAAGGGACTAAACTTCAGTGACGAGGGCGACCTTTAAATGATGACCAATCAGGACCAAATTTCTCTTCCGTATGTTTTACACCAAATGGAACAATTTTAGGGGGTGTCATAGGAAAATATCCATCGTTTAATTTTCCCCCTATTACCTAGTGACACCCTAATATATATATATATATATATATATATATATATATATACACACACACACACACACACACACACACACACACATATATACAGGGTGTCCCATAAGTCCGGCATCATAGGAAAAATAATAAAAAAAGGCAAAACAAAAGCTTTTATTTACAGAACGTGCTTAATATGTCCACCATTGTTTTCAATACACAAATTCAGACGTGATACCCAGTCAGCAAGCACACGGTGAATGATGTCAGGAGTTATGGTGTTACACTGTTACAGTGTTACATGCCCCAATAATGCGCTGCCGCAAATGTTCAACACTCCTAATTTTCTCTGCGTATACCAGCGCTTTCAAGTGGCCCCAGAGATAAAAATCTAGTGGCGTGAGATCCGGGCTTCTAGCTAGCCATTTCACAGGCCCTCGACGTCCTATCCAATGACCATGGAATTGTTGGTACAGGTATTCCCTTACTTGGGTGCTGTAATGTGCAGGAGCGCCGTCTTGCTGGAACCATGTTGGGAAATTTCCTTCTTCGTTGAAGACACTGGGAAATGCTTCTTCCTTGAGCATACGTAGGTAGGTGCCTCCAGTGACATGTTCATCGAAAAAGAGGGGGCTTATGATGCGATCCTTCGAAATGCCACACCATACCATCACCCGAGATGCACCTTGTTCCTTTGAAGAGGTATACCAGTGAGGGTTGTTTTGAGACCAGTAGCGGGTGTTCTGTCGATTTACCTCACCATTTCCATAAAAAACAGCCTCGTCACTGAACAGAATGGTGGACGGGAAATTGGCATCCCGAGCATATGAATTATGGTTTGTAGAAATAGAAAAATATGAATTTCTCCCATGATGCCGGACTTATGGGACACCCTATATATATATATTATATATATATATATATATATATATATATATATATATTATATATATATATATATACACACACATGGTGTTTCAGGTCGACCTAAAAATATGGAAATTGGTGGAATTTGTAGTTTGTATTTGATATTTGGTATTTGAAGTTTGTCTTAGTAATTTCCTAACTAATATGAAATGTTTCTTTTTATTGCAGGTGAATGTAAATGGCCGATAGAAGAAGTGGATCATTTCGATTGTCTAAGCAGCAACGAATAAAACTGGTGAAATTGATGTATCTTTGTGTTGAAAATGTGAGTGAAGTACGTCGAAGATTTTATGCAGAGTATGGTTTTCCGCCGGCATATGCAACTGTCAGTGATTTGATAAGAAAATTTGAAGAAACAGGAAACGTTGACACAAAGTCCTCGGGATCAAGAGAAACAGTAACTGGTGTGGACAATCAACAGCTAGTAGCAGAAGCCTTAGTCAAAAGTCGAAATAAATCAATGCGTAAACTTTCTTCTAAGTCACCTGTTTATGTCAGTACAATATCTGTTTGGAGGATTATACGGAAGCTACATATAAAGCCCTACCGCCCACATGCAGTTCATGCTTTGTCGGAAGATGACCCTGGCGGACGAAACCAGTTTTGTACCATTGCGCTTGATCAGTTAAAACAGGACCCACAGTTACTGGACAAAATTGTGTGGACTGATGAGGCAAAATTTCTTCTGGATGGCAGTGTCAACCGTCACAACTGTTACATCTGGAGCGATACGAATCCACACTGTGTCCTGACTCACCAAGTGAATGCACCTGGAGTAACAATTTGGGCAGGAATTTCTTCCAATGGTATTGTAGGACCATTTTTCTTTGAAGAAACAGTGGTAAATGGAGAACATTATCTGGAAATGCTGCAAAACAAAGTCTTGCCCATTCTTCCTGAATATGTCCAGGATGTTAATGAAATCTTTTGGCAACAGGATGGTGCACCGCCACATTATCATCTGAATGTTCGTGCATTTCTCGACTAGACATTTCAACAGCGGTGGATTGGAAGACGTGGTCCAATTGAGATGCCAGCGAGATCACCTGATCTCACCCCTATGGATTTCTTTCTTTGGGGCTACATTAGAGAACAAGTGTACAGGACGAAGATCTAATGGATCTTCAAGAGAAAATCGAGGTTGAGATGCATTCTCTCCCACGCGATTTGTGTGCAAAAGTATACCGCAGTACTGAACACCGGATGCAGGCATGCATCAATGCAGATGGAGCTCAGTTTGAACAATTACGCACGTAAACCACTTGTAATGATATGAACATGTAGAACCTATCTTGTATAGTATTATACGCAAACAATAATAACAATAAAACAACATATTATACTTCGTCGCTTCTTATAGGGTCGACTTGAAACACTGAATTACTATCTACTTGCTACAAATTCCGCCAATTTCCATATCTCTAGGGTCGACCTGAAACACCTGTGTGTATATATATAGTCTGTTGTGGCAACAGCAACTGGGACTTGGTCGATCATATGTTTTTCCGTGCTTGTTGAGAGTAATGAAAAAGGTTAGATCGAGGTTGGCGAGAACTCTGAGACTCACTTGAACGCCAATATTTACAAAGTGGATGCTCAGTTCAAATCAAGGCGGCGGTGGGAATCGAACTCTGGTTCTTCAAAATCCGCGTTCAGTCTCCAGCAAACCGAACCAATGGAACTCTCTCTCTCTCTCTCTCTCTCTCTCTCTCTCTCTCTCTCTCTCTCTATATATATATATATATATATATATATATATATATATATATATATATATATATATATATATATATATATATATATTATATATAAAGTCGTGGTCAAAAGTTTGCGTCCACCTTATAATCACCCAATTTATTGTAAATTGTACAAATATATATGATAATTATAACAAAATTTGATTTTTTATTGTTACATTATTTGCTTCTAAATTTAATTTTTAAAAATTAGTAAAGAAATTAACAATTTAATGGCATAATCTTATTAATAATCGATATGACCTTTTGCTTTAATGACAGTTTCCACTCTGTGAGGCATAGATTCGGCAAGTTTCTGGATAACATCTTGTGTTATGCCGTTCCTGCATTCGTCTACATTCTCCCAGAGAAAATCAAGAGAAGTTATATTCTTTTTAGCTTTCAGACTCTTCAAATGGTCCCAAAGATGCTCTATTGGATTGAGATCAGGACTTTGTGGAGGAAACTTCATAATTTGTAGAACACCATCTTTTTTCTTGTTGAGATAGTTCATGCAAAGGTTAGAAGTGTGCTTTGGGTCGTTATCCTGCTGGGAAATGAATCCTTGAACACAAAGCCTCAATCCTGATGGTATTGCTTGTCTCACCAGTATGGAGTGGTACTTCTTCTCTTTTGTAAGAGTGTAAGTGATTCTGTGAAGATCTCCAACTCCAGAATAACTGAAACTAAACTTGAATGTTGCCTCCACCATGTTTTACTGAATGTTTTATGCAGGGATCTATCAGGTTTTCGTTGATTTTATGTCTAACATAAACTCTTCTATGAGACCCAAAAAGTTCCACTTTTGATTCATCAGTAAAAAGAACTTTTTTCCAGTAGTCTACAGTAAAGTTTCGATATTCTCTTCCCCACTCCAATCTTTTAGCCTTATTTTGTTTCCTCAGTAGTGGTTTGGACACAGCAACTCTGCTGTGGACGGCCCCTTTTGAAACGTTAATGTTTTCCGAGATCTGGCGTTGGGACATTCCCTCTCTTGAAAGGGCAATTATTTGTCCTCTCTGGGATAAACTTAGTTCCTTAGACATTTCAATTACGGCCTGTAAAGAGAGAATAGAGAAAATGATTAATTATTTTTAATCAAATTGCTACAATGTCATTGACTAATTGTTTTTATCAGTTATAATAGACCAGTCGTTAAAATTACTGTATGAATACACTATTTTGAAGATTAATAACATTTGGTTATGGTCTGTCACCTTGGTTAAAATCGGTGTTATTATACTGCAAAGAAAAAAACGTAACAGTACCAAAAAGGACCAGTTTCATTAATGCGTCCTTTCTTATGAAATAAAAGCTACATTACTTACACATGTAGTACAATATATGAAATACCATTTCTTGTAAAAGCAAATACCTTAATATAGCGGACATACTTTCTCAGAGTTGTATTATTTTAGAAATTGTCTAAAACTGAGGTGGACGCAGGCTTTTGAACGCCACTGTATATATATATATATATATATATATATATATTCCTATACGGAACAATATGGCTGAACCCTCAAACAGTGATGCCGCGTTTGCAGCTTGAACAAAAATTAAGATTGTTGAGGGTTTTCATGTGGCAAATTTTGTGACGCAGATGCAGAGGAGCTTTTCCAGAAAATATGGATCCATCCAATAGAAAAACAATATCATGAATTGTAAAAAAACACATCCACTTCACTGACGAGTGTTATTTAGGCCTACTTCTTTCTAGGGCGACTGAAAAGCAAAAATTTCGTTAGTGGGAAAGTGTTGCTAAACTCAACATTTCGGTCGCTGTTGGGTGATATGATGTCAGGGCCGCCGCTTCCATTAGGCGAGGTTAGTAAATGCTAAGGGCGCCAAAGATCTGGGGGGCGCCAGCGCCTCCCGCCCTGTGCACGTCTGATAGTATTATGTAAGAACAACATGAAAAAAATAATGAAGGAATGAGAAGCATAGACAAATGATGAAATGTTGTACGACGTATGTACACCAGTTTAGCTTGACTGATATTTACATAATTAACTTATTCATCTTATTGGGTCATTATAGAACTTTCACTATCACGACCTTTAACCCTTTAGGGACGGGAGTCGTAAATAAGCGATTTAAAAATGTTGCGCGCACAGACGGGAGTCGTCAATAAGCGACTCGGCTTATTTACGGCTTAATATGAGTTCCGGGAGTCGTCAATAAGCGAATAACTGTTTTTATGTGACATATTCCCTGCTTGCTTGGAAAAAACAGTAGATATGTCCTTTTTGCACGCATATTTTAGCACTTTTGAGCGTTCTGATTTGTTACTACATATGCCTCGCTTTACTCGCTGTTTTGATTGGTCATGACACTTTCTTGAACTGTGAAATGATTTTATAATTTTATAATAAATGTATGTATTAGCAAATTAAAATAGATCAGTGTAAGGCAAATAGTTTCTTCAATATGGTACCTTGATTACTTTGTGGGCAAACCCAATCGTGAAGTGGGAGGCGGGTGGGGGCGCCAGCTGCAGTCCTGCTAAGGGCGCCAAATAGGCTGGCGCCGGACCTGTATGATGTAGTAGCTCCTTACGTTTTTGAAAATGAAACTGGAAAAGCAGTAACGGTAACGCGAAATTCATATCGTCAGATGCTACCACATTTCTACTTATCACAACTAATTTGTTTGTCTCATTACCCCAGATTCACAGTGGTTTCAGCAGGATGAAGCACCTCCACATTCTGCTTGTGAAACTCCCAACTTTTTGAGGAAGCATTCTCCCCGGCGACTAAGCTCCCTTCATAAGCCAGAGGAATGATCTCCTCCCCCCGCCACTACTCACCAGACCTCACACCCTCTCACTTTTTCTCGTAGGGTTAAATAAAAGACGGGATCTATTCTACCAAGCCTAAGACATTTGAAAACCTAAAGACCAAAGTCTATAAGGTAATCAACAATGTCCCAGCTGAGTTATTTCTAAAAATTATGTCAAATATTTGTGTAAGGTTGAATATTGTAAAAGAAAAAAAATGGCGATTGCACGGAACATATTGTTTAATTAAGGTTAATAAATTCTTACGTTTTACGTACGTGCCTATTGTGTTTCTTTTTTTAGCTTAAAACATTTATTTAAAATAGGAAGATTTTGGGGAGCCACCTGATATATATATATATACATATCACACACACACACACACACACACACACACACACACACACACACACACGTGCGCGCATGTTAGCATGACGCAAGAATTATGACGTTCAACGCCTCTCTCGCTCTTAAAATCGACTAAGTTAGAATTCAGAAGCCGACGTTTTTATTGTGACATGTTTTGACGTCATATTACACTTCAGATATATATATATATATATATATATATATATATATATATATAGGATCAAGTAAAGATAAGCACCCCCAGCCTTCTTTAATTAGCCTTATAAGGCTAACTAACGAAAATATCACGACCTAACCTAACCAATCGTTAAGTCAACTGTACGCCCTTGACGATTGGTTAGGTTAGGTCGTGATATTTTCGTTAGTTAGCCTTATAAGGCTAATTAAAGAAGGCTGGGGGTGCTTATCTTTACTTGATCATATATATATACACACGTTTATGTAAGAGATGATACTGATAATGTCTCTCTCTCTCTCTCTCCTCTCTCTCTCCTCTCTCTCTCTCTCTCTCTGTTCTATGTTCGTTTATACATGACAAAACGGCGAGGGTAATCCGAACCAAATTTAGTATAAACATTAAGAGAGAACCAGGGAAGGATTTCGAAACACACCTGCACCTCCCAGTCCCACCCCAAGGTTATGTTTTTTTTTTTTCTGCTGCACAAGGCGTAGGAGGCATTGTAGTATGTATATATATATATATGTATATATATGTGTGTGTGTGTGTGTGTGTGTGTGTGTGTGTGTGTGTATTAGTAAGTAGTGCAAAATGAAACTGCATTTTAAAATGGTTTCCATTTTTAGCCTTAAATTAAGTTTATCGTAATATCATTTTGTGAAAGGGAGTAATCCATTAAGGTCTCAAAAAGACAATGTCTGCCGTATCTGAGTGCTCAATCATTGTGACTCGGTAGGCCTATAAAGTTAAGTGCCTTTCCCCTACTCGAAGGCATAACAAAGAGATAAAAACGGGCGAGGAGATAAAGAAGGAAGCGGAATGAGGGAGATGCGACGAGGGGAAATGAGAGGGAATAGAGAAAGAGCGGAAGAAAAAAGGCTGGAGTAGGAAGGAGGAAGTAAGATACGAAGACGAGAGAGGTTCGCGAGGTTCGCAAAACAGAAGCGTCGTTTATGAAGATTAATTTGCACGAAAATGGCGACTGATTTACCTAATTTATAAATTTTGTTTCGTAAATTTGTTAATGGAAAATTACGAGAAGGTTCACTCACTAGTTTCTTATTTGAAGTGTTTTAATATAAAACCTAGTTTGATCGCCAATCATTTGTTCAGGATGATAAATACATTTCTGTTGATAATAGTCGAAAAAAAAAAAAATAAAAAAAAATAAAATAAAATATATATATATATATATATATGAAAAGAAGGATCAACACAACGGCAAACATTTTCATTTATTTGTACATCAGACGTTTCGACAAATCTTTTGTCATCATCAGTGAGTTAAGTCTTAAAACCTTAAAACAAAATTGAAAAGTGAAAGTTACATCAATACAATATTAAGACCATTAAAATTAAAACCTTAAAGCAAAATGAAAATTGCATCAATACAAAATTAAAAACATTTAAATTTCATCACTATAAAACTAAAATTAAATTAAATTTCATCACTATAAAACTAAAATTAAATTACCTCAATAGGTAAATACACAATGTTTCATCCACCTCCATACTTGGCAAAGTCTAAGTGAACACTAGGTGGTCAGAGGATTAGGAAGGGTATATCTGTGAAACACGGTTGGTTGTCAAAAGAGTCGTAATTTGTAGGATGAGCTATTATTATTAAGGGAGGGTTTGTTTCTATAGATGTACAAAGATTCTAAAATTCGGAGTTCTGTAAGGTTATTGGATCTAGTTAAAATTTCAACTGAGTTTTGTGAAGGGGATGGTCGTTTTCATCACTGTGGTTTCTAATTGCGGATTGTGGAGGGCTACTGAGGGGACGGGGCAATTAGAAAACCACAGTGATGAAAACGACCATCCCCTTCACAAAACTCAGTTTGAAATTTTAACTAGATCCAATAACCTTACAGAACTCCGAATTTTAGAATCTTTGTACATCTATAGAAACAAACCCTCCCTTAATAATATAGCTCATCCTACAAATTACGACTCTTTGACAACCAACCGTGTTTCACAGATATACCTTCCTAATCCTCTGACCACCTAGTGTTCACTTAGACTTTGCCAAGTATGGAGGTGGATGTAAACATTGTGTATTTACCTATTGAGGTAATTTAATTTTAGTTTTTATAGTGATGAAATTTAATTTAATTTTAGTTTTATAGTGATGAAATTTAAATGTTTTTAATTTTGTATTGATGCAATTTTCATTTTGCTTTAAGGTTTTAATTTTAATGGTCTTAATATTGTATTGATGTAACTTTCACTTTTCAATTTTGTTTTAAGGTTTTAAGACTTAACTCACTGATGATGACAAAAGATTTGTCGAAACGTCTGATGTACAAATAAATGAAAATGTTTGCCGTTGTGTTGATCCTTCTTTTCATCTGTAAGCTCCGGTTCCCTAAGGAGAAGTCAATAGCTTTGATATATATATATATATATATATATGAAAATGAAAATGAAAAGGTTTATTGGCAGACTATAGTCCATATGACAAATATTATTAATACAATAACAGATCATATACTAAGGATAGAAATATATACAGTTGATTAGAAATAATACAGTAATCTCGGAGTTAAGTGGAGCTACAGACAGATGTTTTCGTACCAAGAATTCCATAGCTAAGAGGATAAACGGCAGGACTCATGGATAGCTTGGATAATCGGGTTGGTTGATTTTTTAATTCTTTACATTAGACTGTATTGAGCACATGTTGTTACCTCCCGGAAGCTCGGGACATTGGAGGTAGCAAACATTTGCGAAGGTGAGCATCTCGGGGGGTAATTTATGTAAGAGTCTGAAAGACCTGTTGTACGGCAAATTTATAATTCACCCAGAGTTGCTGTCCGTATATATTACTGCAGAAAGTATGAAAAAGAGTGTCTTTAGCTTCACTTGTACAGAACCGGAAGTTCATTATAGTCATATTCGCTTTAACACAAAAGCTTTGAGATTATTTTCTTATATCTGAGTCATCACTCAAGGAGTATTTGTTTGAACCAAATACTTAGACTCTTGTACTTCCTCAATTACTTCACCTCTCATTTTAAATCTAATATCAGCCGGCTGATTACAGCTTTTAGGATGGAACTGTATACCCTTAGTTTTTGTAACATTAAAAAGAATATCATGTTTCTACGAATACACTTCGCAGACTTTTAGTAGCCAATCCAGACCTTTAACAGAGGGACTTATTAACATCATATCATCGGCATAAACTAAATTATTTATCCTTGTGTTATCCATACAACATCCCACTGTTGCTTCATTAAGTGAAGCAATTAATCCATCAATATACACATTCAACAGCATAGGAGAGAGCAAGGAGCTTTGCCTCACCCGGCAAGAGGAGCCAAAACATTCGGATAGTACACTGCCCCACCTAACGGTAAAAGATTGGTGGGAATACCAAAATTTCAATAAATTTATATATACATGGGAACCTTCCTGTCTTCTAGTTTTTGAAATAAAATATTGTGGTTCACTCTATCATATGCCTTACTTACAGTATATATATCTAGGAAACAGCAGTAAATATTTGAATTACTCTCAGTGTATTTAGATATTATTTCCTTAAGTACATAGATACACAGGTCAGTTGAGCGAGACCTTTTAAAACCAAACTGATTTGGGGATGTCCATAGGTGATCATTTAATCGGAGTAACAAGTTTTTCTAGTAGTTTCGAGAAGCAGAAAGCGACAGCAATAGGCCTGTAATTATTGCTGGACAGAATGTCTTCATATATATATATATATATATATATATATATATGCATTTAACTGCAATGACCACGCAGTATATAAATGAATAGAAACGACATAATATTAAGGAACGTTTCTGCACACGCGGAAGAGAAATAAAGAATAAATGAAAAATGAGGCGAACCGCCCGGGAATCGAACCCAAGGCCTTCCAATTGCCGGTTGGATGCGCTACCATTACACCACGGACCTCAATCATTCACAAATCGAAATTCTCCTACATAGGGCAGAAACCAATGCCCTGAGAGGGCACCCTCGCAAATCGTGAATATGTGCATTTAACTGCAATGACCACGCAGTATATAAATGAATAGAAACGACATAATATTAAGGAACGTTTCTGCACACGCGGAAGAGAAATAACGAATAAATGAAAAATGAGGCGAACCGCCCGGGAATCGAACCCAAGGCCTTCCAATTGCCGGATGGATGCGCTACCATTACACCACGGACCTCAATCATTCACAAATCGAAATTCTCTTACATAGGGCAGAAACCAATGCCCTGAGAGGGCACCCTCGCAAATCGTGAATATGTGCATTTAACTGCAATGACCACGCAGTATATAAATGAATAGAAACGACATAATATTAAGGAACGTTTCTGCACACGCGGAAGAGAAATAACGAATAAATGAAAATGAGGCGAACCGCCCGGGTGTAATGGTAGCGCATCCAACCGGCAATTGGAAGGCCTTGGGTTCGATTCCCGGGCGGTTCGCTCATTTTTCATTTATTCGTTATTTCTCTTCCGCGTGTGCAGAAACGTTCCTTAATATTATGTCGTTTCTATTCATTTATATACTGCGTGGTCATTGCAGTTAAATGCACATATTCACGATTTGCGAGGGTGCCCTCTCAGGGCATTGGTTTCTGCCCTATGTAGGAAAATTTCGATTTGTGAATGATTGAGGTCCGTGGTGTAATGGTAGCGCATCCAACCGGCAATTGGAAGGCCTTGGGTTCGATTCCCGGGCGGTTTCGCCTCATTTTTCATTTATTCGTTATATTCTCTTCCGCGTGTGCAGAAACGTTCCTTAATATTATGTCGTTTCTATTCATTTATATACTGCGTGGTCATTGCAGTTAAATGCACATATTCACGATTTGCGAGGGTGCCCTCTCAGGGCATTGGTTTCTGCCCTATGTAGGAAAATTTCGATTTGTGAATGATTGAGGTCCGTGGTGTAATGGTAGCGCATCCAACCGGCAATTGGAAGGCCTTGGGTTCGATTCCCGGGCGGTTCGCCTCATTTTCATTTATTCGTTATTTCTCTTCCGCGTGTGCAGAAACGTTCCTTAATATTATGTCGTTTCTATTCATTTATATACTGCGTGGTCATTGCAGTTAAATGCACATATTCACGATTTGCGAGGGTGCCCTCTCAGGGCATTGGTTTCTGCCCTATGTAGGAGAATTTCGATTTGTGAATGATTGAGGTCCGTGGTGTAATGGTAGCGCATCCAACCGGCAATTGGAAGGCCTTGGGTTCGATTCCCGGGCGGTTCGCCTCATTTTTCATTTATTCGTTATTTCTCTTCCGCGTGTGCAGAAACGTTCCTTAATATTATGTCGTTTCTATTCATATATATATATATATATATAATTGTTTTATGGGCTATGGAATTCTCAATGAACTTTTCTTAAAGTGAAATAACGAAATTAAACGTTTACCAAATTGATGATGGAAGGATATTAATCTTTTCAAATTTTCACAAGAAAATCCCACAACAATGAAAATTGAAGCAGAGTAAGAAAGGAAAAAAATTAATGAGTGATAAATAGATACATAAATAGATACACCGATAAGCGCGCCCGCGCACACACACACACACACACACACACACACACAGAAATGAGGAAATGAAGCCTTCCGCTCCATTACAATGTGAGACGTTTCAAAGAGCAGAAACTCCTCTAAACAGATAAAAGATGACAATAGACGATAATGAAGGGCAGAAGAAATCCCAAATCAAAACATTGGATTAAGATTTGTACTTGCATATACAAAGATATCTTACATACTTTAGTCTTAACACACTGTAAATATATATATATATATATATATATATATATATATATATATATATATATAATATGTGTGTGTGGTGTGTGTGTTTGTGTGTGTGTGTTTTAAAAGAATAATCGATTCATTGTATGATTAGATTAGACCTAAAACACCTTGTCCGTCCCTACGAATGACATTTAACTAAAAATCTAATTTACCGAATTCGCCAAAACAGATGACCATTCCAGTCGAAGTCGAAAACAACTATAAATTTACGTCTTCACCAAAGGATGTTCCACGCAACAAAAATCAATTAATCTCATCTAACATTATTTGGTTTAAGCCTAAAAAGGATGGATGCATCATTAGGCTAAAATTGATCAGCCAATTTAGTGACGTTCAACATATTTATGCAATCCACGGAGCTTGCGCCTGATGTGGAAGTGATCTATTACTAAAACACTAAAAAGCGTAAAAAATTACTAATTATTAATTATTCCATTTTATTTCTGAGATTAAATTCTAAAAGAAGAAGTCACATAGAGGAATAAAATAGCCATAAAAAGAAAGATTAGTACCAATTAGAAATATTTTGTGCTTTTTAAACATTTTAAAGTAGGTGAACTTCTCTCAAAAGTTGTACTCCTATAATAAATTATATGGACAATCTATATATATATATATATATATATATATATATATATATATATATATATATATATAGTTCCAATAGTTATGAGCTATTTTAATCTATTTTCCAATAATTAATAAGTTTATAAGATTAATTATAGAATAATCTTATTGTATTAATTTTAAAGCCTACTTCAGTAGGCATTTTTTAATCTAAGAAATATTGACTTTTTTGTGTCATTTGCCACGTCTTATATTTTTTAAATGAAATGAATAACCTTTATTAATAATAAAATAATTACATGTGTCTTGCAATTTACAATGACATATATACAGTAATTGTGAAGCTGGACTATTTATTTTATGATATTTTATTTATTTATTTTATTTCATAAAGTTATTATATGGAACGAATAATATATATCATACATACAGTATATACGTGTGTGTGTGTGTGTGTGTGTGTGTTTCTTACTCCGTCTTCTTTGTGCGTATTGTGTTACTGGTTGTTTACTTGTTGGAACAACCTGTGGTGATTTGAGTTCCTTATTATGTGATTCTCAATGTGTTCAGGTATCGCATATTTTAGTAGATATCATCATGTCGTCTATTAAAAATACGGTGTGTGTGTGTGTATATATATATATATATATATATATATATATATATACACACACCTCAGAAAGAACTATTTGTTTATTTGCCTATGTATTAACGTTTTTTACCGATTACAACAAAATTCTGTGAGTTTTGTATCCTACCCTGTGGATGTTTTCTTATTCTCAATGCTTTTATTACTGAATTGACGGACGCTACATTCGCTGCTGAGAATTATACAGGGTGTCCCAGAATTAACTATCTATTTCAATGAAATAGGACAAATTTTTTAAAAACACTTTTATTTATGTTTATCATGTTTAATATGTGTTAAAATGTATAAATTTCAAAATTTTTGTCATAATTTTATTTTCATAATTTTTTCATTATCTGGTCCAATGAAAGACCGTCTGAAGTCATAGAATGGCAAAGAGACTCTCCAAAAGTTAACGTGTGGCTTGGGATGACCAAATCCAAAATTTATGGCCCATTCTTCTTTGCGAAAGCAACTGTAACAGGTACCGTCTACCTTGATATGCTTCAGCAGTTTCTCGAACCACAGCTTCTTGATGATGGCATTCTTGATAATGTTGTGTTTCAACAAGATGGAGCACCATGTCATTATGCTCTAATTGTTCGAGAATACCTCAACAGACGCCTTCCGAATCGGTGGATTGGACGTGGAGGACCTCGACCTTGGCCTCCGCGTTCTCCGGATTTGACACCCCTGGATTTCTTTGCATGGGGTTTCATAAAAACAAAGGTTTATCGCCAAAAGATCACTAGTTTAGCTGAACTTAAAGAACGCATCCAGTTGGCAGTGCGGGAGATAACACCTGAAATGCTTCAAAATGTGTTTCGCAGCGCTGAGGATAGATTTGAAATTTGCAGAGATACAGACGGTGCACATGTTGAAACTTCTCAATAAAGTTTTGACTTATGATTTATAAATCTATTTGTTTTTGTATCATAATTTAGTAATAAACACAAAATTATGTCAGTTTTTATTAAATTTGTCCGATTTCATTGAAATAGATAGTTAATTCTGGGACACCCTGTATAATTCTATGGAATCTGTGACTAACATTTCGTTATTAAAATAAATTACATATTCTTATCGCAATTCATTCTTTCTTTGTCTTAATTTTTAGGCTTTTTTAGTTCTACCAGAAAAGATATTTTTTCTTGCCAGTTTAATATCTGACAGCTGTAAACCACAACAAACTACGACACACCAGAAGAACTGATGAATTAAAACGTTCTTTCTTTAGTTAAAGACTGCAACACACGGCACTACAAGTACCACATGACACTACACGGTACCACATGGCACTACACAGTACTACATGGCACTTCATTTATTTTTTATCTCGCCCTGTTCCTGGTTTTCTCTTGAATATATATGTATGTTTCCTACTCAACTGTCCAGCCAATCTAGTGGTAGTGCAGTAAAATATACACTGCGTGTCAAGAAATTATACAACAATGTTTTTTTAAGATAACTTTCTAATGAATGATGCTATTTAATTGTAATTTTTACCAATCATTTGTATGCATTATATACATAATCTGTGACATTTTCAATTCAATTGACCAAACCGTTGTTGAATTACGAGATGAAATTAATAATTCAGGTGTGTCAAGCAATTATCACCGTGTAACAAAAAAAATTTTTCTTTGTTTCTGGGCAATAACCTTTATTTTCTGATTCATTATGCTTCAAATCACTAGAAAAAAGCTGTCAGTGATTTTAAACTTCGGGTTTGTTGTCAGTACATCGATTTTGTTGAAATAAGAATATTATTATTTTTTAACCCTATATGGACATCTGCGACAGATCTGTAAACGCTTCAAAATTTACTATATATTTACCGAAACAAGTACATTTTAACTTAAATGACGATATCGTCAAATTTGTAACGGTTCAAGGAGTTCATATCACGAATTGGCAACTCCTACTGCAGAAAACCGAGCTTTAATGAAAAAAATAAGTTAGTGCGTCAGTAGAAGTAAAAGTGTATGGTTACGCAGTTCGTTTTTTATTTTTTATTACTTTATTTGATTAAAGGTAAGTTGAATAATTTTTTATTGCTCAATATATGTTGTTAGAGTGGCTGAAGTAATATAAAACAATTCTGATAAACTGAGCACTAGAATATTTTATTGAAACGTAACAATATTGATGGCTCTGACATCCATGCCTTCTTTGCCACGTGGTATAAGGTTGTCCAATTTGTATTATATATATTACATTATATATATATTATATATATTATTATATATATTATATATATATATTATTTATATATATATATTATTATATATATATATATTACATTAAAAATCACATATTTATGTTCAAAGTACTCTAAATGAATGTTTAATATAGGTAAAAAAAATTTTAAGACAAAAATAAGAATTATATCCATATAGGGTTAAATTAATCCATTATTTTTACTTTTTCAGACGTATGACGTGTGACGAAGTTACTGTTATGGCTGCTCGTGGTTGTAAATACCCAGCGGATTCCTTCTGCTACGTGTGCGGCGAGTTCTTCGCAAAGACGGCTAAAAAACACTGCTTGGACAGTTGCACCCGTGCAAAGGAAGCCTATCATGCCTACTTCGGAATGCCAGTCGGTGACCAAGACAAACGCTGGGCACCACATGTCATCTGTGACTACTGCCGCCGCACTCTTGAAGGTTGGTTTAGAGGAGAGAAGAGGGCAATGCGTTTCGCTATCCCCCGTGTCTGGCGTGAGCCCTCAGACCATCTCACGGACTGCTATTTCTGTATGGTGGACCCAACAAAACGAAGAAAGGGGAAGAATGCGCCTCCCATTGAGTACCCTGACATTCCGTCATCTATTGCACCTGTTCCCCATAACGCGACGGACCTACCTGTGCCACAGCCTCCCTTGAGAGATCAATCTTGTCCAGTAGAAGAAGCAAGCTATGATGATTCCGAGGAGGAGCAAGGTGCGTCATCTGCTGCGCGCCGTCGACGCCGGGTGGCCGGTGAAAGGTGCCCCTACTACCCCAACCAAGAGGACATCAACGACCTCATCAGGGAAATGGCCTTGACAAAGTCCAACGCCGAGCTGCTCATTTCCAGACTGAAGCAGTGGGACTTACTGGACGACAGCGTTCGAATTACTTCCCAGAGGAAGCGGCATCGCGGCTTTTCAGTGTTTTTCACTCTTAGAGATGGGTTGTGCTACTGCCATGACATCAGAGGACTCTTCGACGCTGTGGGCATTCCCTGCAACACCTCTGACTGGCGGCTCTTCATCGACAGTTCATCTAAAAGCCTCAAGGCTGTTTTACTGCACAACACAAATCAGTGGCCCTCGATTCCTCTGGCTCATTCAGTGCACATGAAAGAAGAGTACCAGAACGTCAAAATCCTGCTGAGTGCACTGAAGTACGACCAATTCAGCTGGGAGGTCATTGGCGATTTCAAGATGGTGGCCTTCTTGATGGGGCTTCAGGGAGGCTTCACCAAGTTCCCTTGCTATCTGTGCCTCTGGGATAGCCGAAATACAGCCCTTCACTACGAGAAGAGGAACTGGCCCCTCAGGACCGGCTATGAGGTTGGGGCCCATAACGTGAAGCAATAGCCGCTGGTGGAGCCAACGAAAGTGCTGATGCCACCCCTGCACATCAAATTGGGCATCATTAAGCAGTTTGTTAAACAGCTGGATCCAGAGGGTGAGGTCTTGAAGCACATCCAGGAGCTGTTCCCGAAGTTGTCGGAGGCGAAGATCAAAGCAGGAGTATTTGTGGGCCCTCAGGTGAAGCGACTTATTGACTCCGACAGCTTTCCTGAGAAGCTGTCTGAGGTTGAGCGGGCAGCTTGGACAAGCTTCGTTTCTCTAGTCAAAGGTTTCCTCGGAAACCACAAGGCAGAGAACTACAGGGAAATCGTTGACGAACTTGTGGACACGTACCGGAGCATGGGCTGCCGGATGTCGCTGAAACTGCACGTACTACACGCCCACCTTGATGAGTTCAAAGAAAACATGGGAGACTACTCAGAAGAACAAGGTGAAAGATTTCACCAGGATGTCAGCTCTTTCGAGGAACGCTACAAGGGACAGTACAATGAAAGTATGATGGGGGACTATATCTGGAACCTTTTGCGTGAGAGTGAACTGAAATACAATCGCCAATCTCGTAGACAAACTTCTTTTGATTAAACTATAACGCTAGAATTTTTGTATCAATTCTGTATCAATTCTCCGTAGCAATACTCTTTATCAACGCTCTGCATCACTGCACTGTATCACTGTCTGTGTATTAACATATTATAATACATAATTATTCCCTACTCGTTTCCTTCTTTTTATTTTCATTTCTAAAGACGGGGCCTGGAGAACTTCATTTTTCATCATTGATTTATCATAATAATCGTGTTAACATCAATTAAAATTATACTTAACAGGATTCATTTGATTTAAAAGCAGATAGTGTGAAAAACCCTTAAATTAATAAGCAAAAATGGCAAAAAATCAATAAATCGATCTCATGAACTCAGAACCGAAGTCTGAACTTGGTGACTGCTCATTTTTACTTATTTATGCCCTAAAAAATCAGAAAATAATAGTTTTAACTCATGGACAAATTTTGTGTTACACGGTGTTATGCAACACTTGTATAACATGATAAATTGTCAATTCAAAGGAGAATGAAACAAAAATTCTGCAAGAAACCAAAACCATTATGTATTTTGAACCAATCAATCAGCAATTTAACATTTATATTAAGTGTTCACATACATATATATCCTCCTTTCTTCTAAATAACTTTAATGACTCCTTCAGCAATAGATTTGATGAGATTAGATATTTCTGTTGAATCTAAGCTCTGACATACACATTTGATTGCTCCCCATAGCTCCTTTTTACTTGTAAACTGCTTTCCTCCAAGATATATCCTCTGTTTGACAATAGACCACAAGTTTTCTATTGAGTTTAGGTCAGGAAAAGCTGGAGGCCACTGCATTAATTTATTTCGTTTGAATCCTTTTGAGGCTAAATTTCCAGTTGTAAATCTAGAGGCGTGAGAAGGTGCATTCACGCATGAATATACATTTCTGCTTGAAACTTCGTGGCTGATCCTTATACCAACTAAAGAAATTTTCATTTAAGAAATTTGTATAGTTTCCACCATTCAGCTTCACTCCATCTTCTACCTTGAAGGGCCCTATTAACGTACTTCTAACAATGTCTGCCAAGAACATTATTCCTCCTCCTTGCTGTCTTCTGAGTCTCGTTGGTCCACTTCTATCTAAGAGAATCCATCCCTTTGACCACCCATCTGGCCCATCCAAAGTGGTACGACATTTATCTGTAAAGATAACTAGATAAATCTGTTTTTAGGTATGTTTTAGCCCAATCTAGTCGTTTCATTTTGTGTTGGTTAGTAAGAGGAGGTCAGGATTTAGCTTTCGTGTTCTTTGCAACTTCCTTGAGAATACAACAGCGTGTATTTCTTGATAATTTTTCAATTCCAGCTTTCTCAAAAATTGTTTTGCTGTCAAGCAAAAGGTTTTTACTGACCACCAGCTTAATTTTTCTCAAATCTCTTGATGTTACATTTCTAAAACCTTTGTTCTTAGATGGTCTTCTTCCCTTGTTAATGTTTCCAACAACTTCTTTGACGGTTCTGTGGTCTCTTCCAATCTGTTTTGAGATCTCCAAAGTTGTCAGCCCTTCACTCAATTTTTTCACAATGATCTTTTTCTCATTTCGTGTTAAATCCTTTTTCTTCCCCATGGTTTACAAAAACATCACTCTAAAATACAAAAAAAATGAACATGAATAAGCGAATAAACTTCTGTATTATCATAAACATCCCCTGCATAAATGCTTGACACACCTGAATTAATAATTTCATCTCGTATTTCAACAACGGTTTGGTCAACTGAATTGAAAATGTCACAGATTATGTATATAATGCATACAAATGAGTGGTAAAAATTACAATTCAATAGCATCATTCACTAGAATGTTATCTTAAAAAACATTGTTGCATAATTTCTTGACGCAGTGTGTAGATATATATATATATATATATATATATACTGTGTGTATATATATATATATATATATATATATAGAGAGAGAGAGAGAGAGAGAGAGAGAGAGAGAGAGAGAGGAGGATTCGTCTCCGCCCAGCGTGAGCCACAACATTGTACGTTTTCACCATTACATCGTCTGGGAAACAAAAAAATTTCTGACGAAATGCACCTTGATTCATTCTCGTTTCAGCTGTTTTCAGAAAGGTGTTAGTTACCCTTCAGCATATTATCACAAAAACCTACAATAACCGTAGGTAGTGGTAATTTTATTTCAATTTCCGTAGTTCTCTCTCTCTCTCTCTCTCTCTCTCTCTCTCTCTCTCCATATATATATATATATATATATATATATATATATATATATATATATATATATATATATATATATATATATATATATTATATAAAACCTTTGGTTAGCTTCCGCCCGAATTGTTCATTCTAACGAAGGTCAAGCTTTTCACTCCACCTTAGAACTACAGTTTAACGTGGAATCCGAACCACGCCCCACCAGCAGCTCAGCGTCTTAACCACTAGGCCACCCAGGGTACCCATTTATCTACCAACCACTTTCTTTATTGTGTGGAAGGATGAACATCTGGGTTTTGCTGCGCGCCGGCTGCTGTCATCGGGTCTCGAACCCGTGACCGATGAATTCAGTCAGCGGCGCTAACCACCACACCACCGAGGCGCATATATATATATATGCGACCGACTCTTTTCGCTTCATCTATGAGGTTTGATGATTTTTGTGGTTCTCGAGGGAGGATCTTTAAATGATTTTCGTCTTTATATGCTCAGTAAGTTTTATATATTTGTTCTTAAGGCTCTCTGTCCAAATGAATTATACACTAGACCAGTGGTTCCCAACCTGGGGTCCCCGGACCCCTGGGGTTCCGCGAAGGTAGTACTAGGGGTCCGTGAGCTTTCAATGTTTCGAGAGGTTCCAATAGAAATCGTACATTTACCCACGATAAGGGCGCTTAGGCTAAAATTTCAAGTTTCCTTGCTCTTGGCTGTAATTATTAATACTATTTTAATACGCTGTATTTTAATTGCATACTCTTGTAGTGAATACTCTTATTTTAGTTTCAAGTTAAATGTTAATTTTACCGTCTTGAATTTCGGAATAGTATAAATTCATTTTAAATTAGTTACCCCATTATAATTCAATTGTGAACCACATTAATACTAATTTTATGTATACTATATTATTTTATTGTATGTAAACATAATTAATTATATATCACAATTGTCAGTTAATTATTTATATTCAAATATTTATTTTAATCTAATACCATGTCCATTTTACAAATAAATAATAGAAAACCAAAGGTTATATTTTCCACCTTTGGTACTGTCGCAGTTTCGCCTAACGGACTCAATACGGCTAGTGAGATAATCACTGGTTGGCACTTAACTAGCGGCAGTGCTTATGGCTACATCATCCAGGTTAACCTATACCGGATAGATGCGCTACGGTCCCAAGCCGTAGCTTGCCTAGGCCGACGACGACGACGTAAACCAACAATTGGTGACCCCGGAGCTGGATTACCCCTTTTACCCGAACGACTAGGACTAGACTGTAACGTCGTTCGTGCCCACCACCCCCTTCACCCGAGCGACTAGGACCAGACTGTAATGTCGCTCGTGCCCTCTGCCCCTCACCCCTGCCCGTGCGCTCTGTGCCTGCGCTCGTCTCAACCTCCACTCCTCGTTGGTAACTTGTCGTCTTGCTTGTACGTCAGCAAGCATAGGAGAAGATGCCTGACGACGCTGGTGCCATCTCCCACTTGAGCGTAAAGCTCCCCGTCTTCTGGCCGGGTGATCCATTTATTTGGTTCCACCAGGTGGAATCACAATTCAACTTGGGAAGGATCACCGCTAGCAGGACAAAATACGATCATGTTTTGTCCTCTCTACCAGCGAGCATCATCTCTGAAGTCCGTGACGTCATCGTATCTACTTCCACGAGTGAGGACCCATACAACGATCTGAAGTCTGCCATCCTGTGCCGCACCACTGTCTCCGAGCGTGAGAAACTACATCAGTTAATCTCAAAAGAAGAACTTGGAGACCGTAAGCCCACTCAAATGCTGAGGGCTATGCAGTGCGCTCTAGGCGAACGCGCACAAACCTTCGATAAGGACATCTTTAGACAGTTGTTCTTGCAGAAACTTCCTCCATCAGCTCAGCGTGTCTTGGCCACTATGGATCCTGCTACTCCAGTTGATAAACTAGCAGAAACTGCCGACAAAGTAGTGGAGATTGACACAGCTCCGGTCAACAACGTGAACACACAATCGGAACTGGAGTTGAAAGTGAAAGAGTTAAGTCAACAACTCAACCACGTTTGTTCTCTGCTACAAAATCAACGGCAAAGAAGCCATTCTCGGTCAAGATTTACGAAGAGGCATCGTTCGAGTTCCGGGAAGATCTGCTTCTACCACTCCAAAATTTGGAAAGAAGGCTAGGAAGTGCATCTCCCCTTGCAATTTTTCGTCGGAAAACCCCAGCAGCGAGTCCTAATGGCGTCTAGTACTCGCACTGCCAACCTGTTATTCATAAAGGACAGGAACTCTGGTGTCAATTTCTTGGTTGATACCGGAGCGTCAGTCAGTGTATTCCCTCAAAAATCTGGTCATACGCACTCGGAATCTCCGCCTCTATACGCTGCTAACGGTTCACGCATACCCACGTACGGTACTCAGTCGCGTGAACTAAACTTGGGCCTTCACCGATCCTTCAAGTGGATTTTCATCTGTGCTCAAGTGCGGCATCCCATAATCGGCGCTGACTTCCTCCAGCATTTCAAACTCCTGGTGGATCTTGACAAGCGACGCTTATGCGACCAGGCCACACTGCTTTCTGTTCTTGCCAAACAGGTTGCCCTTCCGGACGCCTCGAACTCTGCACTTTCCCTCGTTCCCCCTAATTCCATGTACCAGTGCCTTTTCCAGCGATATCCAGGAATTCTTCAACCGATGCAGATGGGTGATACCATTAAGCACACCATTACCCATCACATTACAACAAAAGGTCCCCTGTGTTTGCAAAACCCAGACGTCTTGCCCCGGACAAACTGAAAGCTGCCAAATCGGAATTCCAGCTTATGAAGATCTTGGGATAATAAGACCTTCCAAAAGCAGTTGGTCCTCTCCCCTACACCTGGTCCAGAAGAAGTCAGGAGACTGGAGACCATGTGGGGATTACCGATTTTTGAATTCGACAACCATCCCGGACCGATATCCGGTACCAAATGTCCAAGACTTTACTTCTCTTCTCCACGGCAAATCTATCTTCAGTAAAATAGATCTCGTTAAGGCTTTCCACCACATTCCCGTAGAGCCTTCGGATATTCCCAAGACTGCAGTTTGTACACCATTTGGGTTATTCGAATTTGTGAAGATGCCGTTCGGGCTACGGAATGCTGCGCAAACCTTTCAGAGGTTTATAGATGAGGTCACCAGAGGCTTAGACTTTGTTTATGCCTACATCGATGATTTGCTTGTGGCCAGCTCAACGGAAGAGGAACATAAGGAACATCTTTCACTCCTCTTTCAACGCTTAGAACAATACGGTGTTACTATTAATGCATCTAAGTGTGTGTTTGCACAGCCAACCTTGGAATTTCTTGGTCACACGATTTCGCAGCACGGAATTACCCCCCTTCAGGACAAGTGTGAAGTGATAAAAAATTACCCTATGCCAAATAATCAGCGTGAGTTACGTCGGTTTCTAGGTTTGGTAAATTATTACCACAAGTTCATTAAAAACTGTGCCAGTGTTCTTGCTCCTCTACACGCTATGATCACACACAAACGCAAGGTAACGAAATTGGTATGGTGTAGCGATAGTGTACAGGCGTTCGACAATGCCAAAAATGCTATCAATAGTGCATTGTCTCTGTCATTTCCTATCAGTGATGCCCCCCTAACTCTGACGGTCGATGCATCAGATGTTGCGATCGGTGGAGTGTTGGAACAAACCATTAACGGTCAACAAGCACCCATCGCGTTTTACTCGAAAAAGCTGCAGCCAGCCCAAACGCGTTATAGTGCTTTCGGACGTGAACTTCTTGCTATTTACTTAAACGTGAAGCATTTTCAACATTTCCTTGAAGGCCGAGAGTTTTGTGTTTTTACCGACCACAAACCTTTGGTCACTGTCTTCAATAAAAACAGCTGTAACCACTCTCCCAGAGTCATCAGGCAACTCGATTATATCTCGCAATTTACCACAGATATCCGCCACATCAAAGGTGTCTTGAACACTCCAGCGGATGCACTTTCAAGAATAGAGATTACTTCTGTTACCCTCAGCTCTACACTGTGGAATGCTATTGCACAGGATCAAGATAAGGATACGGAACTACAAGACCTGCTCAGAGAAGACTCCACTCACTCACTTTCCCTCAAGAAAATGAGTATGCCAGGATTGTCTGTGCCCCTCTATTGCGACGTATCAACAGCTGCTATTCGCCTTATGTCCCTCCATGTCACAGAAAAGCAGTCTTCATGGATCTTCATAAGCCCTCCCATCCTGGTATCCGTGCTTCGCAACACCTGGTTACCTCTCGCTTTGTTTGGCCCTCGATGCGGAAGGATGTCAAACATTGGACCAAAACGTGCCTTGCCTGCCAGCGTGCCAAAGTCCAAAGGCACACCAGGTCCCCCTTTGACGCATTTCCGCCCCCATCCCAGCGATTTGAGGTAATTCATGTAGACATTGTTGGCCCTCTTCCAGTGATTCAAGGCCAACGTTATCTGCTCACCTGTCTCGACCGCTTTTCCAGATGGCCTGAAGCCATCCCACTTCCTGATATCCAAGCGGACACTGTTGCAAGAGCCTTTCTTCATGGATGGGTATCAAGATTTGGATTGCCGACAAAAGTCATCACTGACCAAGGTCGCCAATTTGAGTCTTCGCTTTGGAAGAAGTTTACCAGCTTGTTGGGTACAGTACATGCGCATACCTGTGCGTATCATCCGCAAGCTAACGGCCTCGTCGAACGTTTCCATCGCCAGCTGAAGTCATCCCTTATGTGTCACGAAGACTCCCATTGGATGGATAAGCTTCCACTCGTGTTGCTTGGTATTCGCTCTGCATTTAAGAGTGATCTGAAGACTACAGCGGCTGAACTAGTCTATGGAACAACACTGCGGCTACCAGGTGGCTACTTCACTGCAGGGGATAAGTCATGTGATCCTACGGAATTCGCTCAGACACTTTCCTCTCACATGCAGTCCCTTCAGCCTGTTCCCCCTCGATTGACTAGCCAACAGAACATCTTTGTTTCCCCAGCCCTCCAGTCTTGCACCCACGTTTTCGTTCGTGTACCTGTCCCAAAACGGCCTCTCCAATGTCCATATGACGGACCCTATGAAGTTCTCCGACGTACGCGCAAATCATTTCTCATCCAGCGCGGTTCCAAGGTCGACAAGGTTTCTATCGATCGTCTTAAGCCTGCGTTTTTGGAATCAACCTTAAGTGAGGTACAAGTAGCTACCAAAAAGGTTCAGCGGAAATCTGTGTCGTTCGGAACTCTTTGAACTTCCTCTCTGGTGGGGGAGTGTGTAGTGAATACTCTTATTTTAGTTTCAAGTTAAATGTTAATTTTACCGTCTTGAATTTCGGAATAGTATAAATTCATTTTAAATTAGTTACCCCATTATAATTCAATTGTGAACCACATTAATACTATTTTATGTATACTATATTATTTTATTGTATGTAAACATAATTAATTATATATCACAATTGTCAGTTAATTATTTATATTCAAATATTTATTTTAATCTAATACCATGTCCATTTTACAAATAAATAATAGAAAACCAAAGGTTATATTTTCCACCTTTGGTACTGTCGCAGTTTCGCCTAACGGACTCAATACGGCTAGTGAGATAATCACTGGTTGGCACTTAACTAGCGGCAGTGCTTATGGCTACATCATCCAGGTTAACCTATACCGGATAGATGCGCTACGGTCCCAAGCCGTAGCTTGCCTAGGCCGACGACGACGACGTAAACCAACACTCTCTTATATGTCCTTTATTTGATAGCGAAAAATGAGAAAACGAGTTAATTACACTGGGCAACAAAAAAAAATTTTTTCGTGTCCCAAGAATGAAAATACCTTATTCTTATAGTATTTTCTGTGCTGAATCCAAATAAGTTTGTAAAATTTCTCTATCAGGTCTGGTTTTTGTGTGACATGCAATTTAATTTTTAAAAACCCATATAGTTACATACTTATTAAAATATGATCGAAAAGACATACCTCTAGTTTAAAAAGTAGCTTGTTTTGATTTTCTGCTGTGCTTTGCCTCAGGCATGTCTCTCTTAAGAGTCCAGCAATAGTCAGCCAGCATACTGGGGCTCCATTTGCCTTGGTAACGGTTTTCCATGGCAGAAATATCCTAATGAAAACGCTCACCATGTTCGTCGCTTACCGCACCCAGGTTTTCCGGAAAAAAGTCCAAGTGAGAGTCCAAGAAATGAACCTTTAATGACATATTACACCCAATTGCTTGGTAAGACTTAAGAAGATCTCCTACTATTTCAGGATAGTTTTCGGCCTTGTGATTTCCCAAAAAATTTGTGCAGACACTTTTGAAACTCTGTCACGCAGCTTTCTCAACTTCATTCAACTCTCCTTCAAATCTCTCATCTCTTAACAATTCTCTGATCTGAGGGCCTACAAAAATGCCTTCTTTAATCTTGGCATCACTGATCCGGGGAAACTTATTTCTCAAGTATGTGAATCCTGTTTGCGCTTTATCCATCGCTTTAACAAAGTTTTTCATAAGTCCAAGCTTGATATGCAAAGGAGGAAGGTACACTTTCTCAGGGTCAACAAGTGAACTATTCACAACATTTTTCTTGCCTGGAACAAGTGAGGTGCGTTTTGGCCAATCCTTCTTAACGTAGTGGTTTTGCTTGTCCCTACTGTCCCACTCACATAAAAAACAACAGTACTTGGTGTAACCTAGCTGCAACCCTAGCAAAAGTGCAATGACCTTCAGATCTCCACAGATATTCCACTTATATTTCTGATACTGAAACTTTTCTAAAAGCAACTTCATGTTGTCGTATGACTCTTTCATGTTTGCAGCATGTGCAATAGGTACAGAAGGAAATTTATTTCCGTTGTGAAGAAGGACTGCTTTCAAGCTGACTTTTGAGGAGTCAATGAACAATCGCCACTCATCCACGTTATGTTCATGACCAAGAGCCCCCATGACTGAATTAACATCTTTACAAAACACAAGTCCATCTTCATGGGAGAACCATTCTTTGAATTCATCATGGCGGCTGCGGAAAAAACAAACTTTAGTGTCACGTTGCAGTAGATTCCAACCCTTTAATCTTGAACCTAAAAGTTCAGCCTGCTTCTTAGATAATTTCAAATCACGAACCAGGTCATTTAGATCTCCATGTGACAGTAAATGTGGTTCATTGGAGGAACAGGTAGCCTGGAATGTTGGATCAGAAATGTCTTCATCTTTTTCCTCGTGATATGCTACAGCTACGTTTGATTCCTCATCACTTAAACTTACATGTTCAGGAGGATTTGGTACTGGAAGTTGAGCACTGTGGGGAACTGGTCTCATTGCAGACGGTAGATTAGGGTATTTCATAAGGCTCTTTGTTTTTGAAGTGATCCCCTTTGTATTTACCAGGCAGAAATAGCAGTCTGTTGTGTGATCTTTGGGTTCCCTCCAAATCATTGGAATAGCAAATGGCATGTGACGTGAACCGTTTAGCCATCCTGTAAGTAGTCTTACACATGTCACACAACAAATGTGAGGAGCCCAACTCTTGTCCTGATCGCCTACTTTACATCCGAAATAAAGTTCATAGCATTTTTTTACTAATGGTGTAAAGTTACGTTTCTGGGATTTTAAAGTTAGATCACCACATACATAACAAAAGGAATTAGGATGATTCAGACAGTTCCGCGGCATTACAAAACATCTATATGAATACAACACTGGTGTAAAATTAACAAGAAGCAACAGACACTAGCTGTTAACACTGTGACATTTACAAGCAGACTGACTTGGAGCTGCTCTACACACAGAACTAGGCTCATGTCTGAACAGGTACAAACATGTTTCAACCTGCACAGTCTGCTGCTCCGACCAAATTTATCCTGCCAGCATTATCAGAACTTTCTCCCCAAAGGAATAAATTGTACTAATTTTACAGAAAAATTAATACAACATATATATTAATATTAATATATTTTATTATAGTTTATTAATTATATAATATATTATTATATTTATTATTTTTATAATGTTTTATATTATAATATTGTTATATACTTAATTATATATAATATGTTATTATTTTTTTATCCGGTGATCATGCTAAATGAGGAAAAAATGAACATAGCGTCACAAGTAAACTAAGCCTGATAGAAAAAATCTGATTTCATATTTAGATTCAGCATGAAAAAGTACACTTAGAACACCTATCAAAACCCTTGTGACAAAATTGTTGTTGACCAGTGTTATTAGTTAATAAAAACAGTTTGTTTGGTAGACGGAATCTTTCAAAAACATGGGGTCCGTGGGAAAAAAATAAAAATAAAAGGGGTCCTTTGTGGTGAAAAGGTTGGGAACCACTGCACTAGACAATGCTCATGAAACAAGGAATAGAAATTATAAGAACTTTGTTTATGGAATTTGTAGGAGGAGATTGTAGACATCAATCGACCAGGGAAGTACTCCAGGGAGGACGTTAAGCAGGAGACAGGGAGTGCTGGAACTCCCGTTTCTCCTGTCACTGTCCTCTTTAGCTGATCTTCTTCCGTGTCTCATCTACCCTGTAAGCAGCCCAGCATGCTCTCAAACACACTTCTCTCTCTATTCTTCGCTATACATACATGCATTTTACACACTACACAATCTTTTGAAAATTTAAAAAAAAAATGGCATCGTGAGCCTCGAAGACCTTGATTTCGGCTCTCTCTTATATAGGGGGGGCATTTTTGCAGGCGCTTACTCTTGGCTACTCCTTCGTACATAAAAAACAGTTCTTTTCTGTCTTTACAAATGAAACAAAACTGCATCTCGTGTGTACTGAGTGCATATTTTCTTTGGTTCTGTTGACCTTAATAGAATGATCAAGCCAGAGACATTTAGCATTTATTTTGCACCTAACTTTCACAAACACACACACACACACACACACACACACACACACACACATATATATATATATTATATATATATAATATATATATATATATATATATATATATATATATATATATATATATACATATATATATATACAGGGCGTCCCAAAAAAATGTATACACACTTTAACAGCTGATAGCTCAATTGATGTTTCTTTCTTTCCAAGTTAAACCCATTAGAATTAATAATGGCAGTCAGACTAAGCTTTGAACAAAGGAAATTCATTCTAAAATGCTACTGGAAGTGTGAAAACGCAGTTGAAGTGCAAAGACAGTTTAGGAGGGAGTTTCAAACAGATCCACCAACGCGACTTACCATCACTCGAATTAGAGATAAGTTTGAAGCCGATGGAACTGTTCAGAATGTCCACAAGAAGCGTTCCGGAAGACCACGGACATCGACAAGCCCCACAAAGCAAGAAAGAGTACTGGAAACGTATCACCAAAGTCCAAGAAAATCTGTGCGGCAAGCGAGTCGTGAGGTAGGAATTTCAGAATCGTCTGTCCAACGCATTTTGAAGCGCTGTCAATGGAAAAGTTACATTCCAAGATTAGTCCATGCTATTAATGAAGATGATCCGGACCGAAGAGTGGAGTATTGCGAGTGGTACTTGGCACGATGTGGATGTGGAGTGGACGAAGGGGTTTCGTAGAATACCCTCCGCGTTCACCAGACCTCACACCACTAGACTTTTTTTTATGGGGATACTTAAAAGACAAAGTCTACGCTATAAAACCTGCAACAGTCGCTGAATTGAGAGCAGCCATTGAACGAGAATGCACACAAATACCAAACGAAATGTTTCGTGATGTTTGCGATTCCATTGCTTCGCGTTATCAGCAGTGCCTGGACCAGAACGGACGTCAGTTTGAAAACAGGCGTTGACAAAACAATTAAATAATGGCTGTAGATTCTATTACATTTTGAAAATGAAATGTATTTTAATAAACACTGCCTTTATAATTATTTAAAGTGTGTATACACATTTTTTTGGGACGCCCTGTATATATATATAATTTTTATTCAAAAATAGTGGCGGCTATACTATAGAACGGAGAAGATCCATTCTCTCTACCTCATTTGACCCCTGATTTTGTGCCACCCTATATATATATATATGATGCAAACCCACAAGGGAAAAAAAATTATTCCAAGGCGTTTCGTGTATTCAGAAGTACACCTCGTCAGGGATTGAAGGGAGAAGGCGAGATGACAAAAATATATACCTATGTACAGCGGGACAGAAAAATAAAAAGATTACCACATAATTAACAAGAGTTAATGAGAGGCAAAAGGAATTTTAACAGGATATTGTCAATTTTATACATTTTCACACTGTTATTGAAATTATTTTTAAAATGGATAAATGCACATTCTAGAATATTCCTTTCGATTATATCTCTGTTTTTACGAGCGCTTTAGAACTATCCCGCTTGATACTACTTATGATTACATCTATACATATGGTTAAACAATGCATTAGAATTATTTGCTGTTCTACACGCATATTTATGCTGTTTTACTCTAATATCTAACGTTTTACCCGTTTGGCCTATATATACTGAGTTACAATGTGTACATCCGATCGAATACACACAACCAACCAAATTATCCGGACTATTCTTTATTAGGCGTGTTTTAACAGTATTATTATACTTAAAGACTATATTGATACCAAATGCTTTAGTAAAGTCGGAAGATATTAAAAATTAACATGGTAAGGTAGGCTAAGGATACTTTTACGTTCAAATTCCTTTACAGTTACACTATTATAATACCTATTCTTGACTTTCCCAAGGCAGTTATCTAAAATGAAATAGGATAACATAATTTAGTACCAATATTCATGATATTGCATAACTCGGAATCTATAAACTCAGGACTGACAACTCTCAATGCTCTAAGAAACATAGCAGAGAAAATAGAAGATTTAATAGAGGGATGATGGTCAGAATAAAAATGCACATAAGAGTTATTATTAGCAGGCTTACGATAAACCTCAAATTTGAACTGATTAAAGCATCTTCGAATTTTTAGATCCAGAAAAGATAAGCTTCCATCATTTTCTTAATTGTTGAGCCTTCCAAGAAATAAGTCAACATCCAAATTATTAGGCCAAAGGCATAAAATATCATCTAGTTTATACCTGTACCAAACAAGGTTAAAATTAACAATAGTAGGCAAAATTCTGCTTTCAAAAAATTCCATATATAAGTTAGCTAATACAGGTGAGAAGGGATTTCCATCGCCAATCCAAACGACATAGCATAAGACTTATTTTCAAAGTGAAATTTACAATCTTTGACGCAAAGCTTAATTAACTCAACAAGAGTGTTGTGTTGAACAGGGAAAGAATATTCAGAGATCTTATCGTTTAAAAAATCAAGTCGGTCATCAACAGGAACTTTTGTGAATAACAAGCATACATCAAATCTTACCAATTTGAAATTAGGATCATTAGGAAACTTCAGTTTGTTAATAAAATCCATGCTATTTACAATATGTAACTTGGAAATAGAGCCAAATAACGGCGTTAATAAACTAACTAACCATTTAGCTAGCTTATAGGTTACGGAGCCTACTAAGCTAACAATAGGCCTCATGTGATTATTAATTTTGTGTTTTTTACTAAACCGTACAAATATGGTAGTGACGGACTGATACTAAGAAACTGCTTAGAAAGCCCAGTATAGTTATTTTTTAATATTTCTCTTAATTTTCTGTAAAACATTTTATTAACATCCTCCAGTGGGTCTCTGTTTAGAGGTTTGTACGTGTCACGGTCACTCAATAAAGTGTTCATCTTTTCAATGTAACTGTTTTTGTCCATGATGACGATCGAATTAGATTTGTCAGCTTTAGTATGTATAGATGTAATCACAGTATCAAGCGGGAGAGTTCTAAAACGCTCGTTAAAAACAGAGATATAATTGAAAGGAATATTCTAGAATGTGCATTTATCCATTTTAAAAATAAATTCAATAATAGTGCGGGAATGTATAAAATTGACAATATCCTGTTAAAATTCCTTTTGCCTCTCATTAACTCTTGTTAATTATGTGCTAATCTTTTTGTTTTTCCCTCCCGCTATATATATTTTGGGCATCTCGCCTTCTCCCTTCATTCCCTGACGAGGTGTACTTCCGAATACACGAAACGTCTTGGAATAATTTTTCTTTTTCCTTGTGGATTTGCATCATTCATTCATTTCACGTGTTTAATTGTGAAATTCATCCCATATATATATATATATATATATATACATATTGGGGTGGTCGAAGTTGGTACCAGAAAGTGAATAAACATCCAGTAGTTGTCGTTTCATCTATGAAATGTGAAAATCACAAAGAAATGCATTTTGATAAAAGATCAGATGCGAATTTAGCTTTTAAGTTTTTAAGTTTTTCTGTTGTCGCTTGATGCGTAAAATCCCGTATGCGGCATACGCGCAACCAAAACAAAGCAAACCCAAAATTATTAACTTGTTTCTATAAGCATAAATATCAACGTTTTGCTTGTATTTTTATATAATTATTAATTATGCTTCTTTATTAAAAATAATGGTAAAATATTATATTTCCTGTGACCGTTCACGCTTATTTCTTTCATATTGCTATTCGCATTAACACTTTTCATTATGTTTCAGATTTTCCGGTGTAAATAATGCCGAAAGCGAAAACAAGACACCTGACCCGAAAGGAAAGTGAAGAAAAGTATGGAGGTGATCCTTGTGAATTATTAATGACCGAACCAAGCACTTACAGGCAGCTGATTCAATACTATTATGACCATAATCATGCTAACCCTGGCGCAGATTTTTGGGTGTTAGTGCAGCAAGTTAGCAAGGATTTAAAATCCATTTGGTCTTCAGTGAATCCAAGGCTGCCTTTGATTAATGACAAATCCATTGACAGAAAGGTTAAAGACCTACTCACTCTTGTGAAAGACATTAACTGTTCTTTGGATATTTTGCTTTGCAGTGATTCAAGAGTATACTGTAAGAAGGACAAGTGTACACAAGAACACATCATCTGTGTTTGCCCTCGAAATGCAAAGGTGCCACTTGAAGAAAGAGCATACCTTCGTGATCAGCGATCCAAAACAGGTCCTAAGGGTGCATACCAGCTGTCTTCAGTGGACACAGCTGCTGCCAAAAGAGACAGGAAGGCCAAATAAGGACAGCAACATGTACTACCTCAGGAGGAAGTTCAGCTAGTAGGATCTTTCATACAGCCTACAGAGTTTCCTGGACTTACAAGCAGTTCATCTGGTGGCGAGGTTAGTTTCCTTTTATTTATATTAATTATATAGAATTATAAATAAATAAATAAATAAATAAATAAATTAAATAAATAAATAAATAAAACTAAATAAATTAAATAAATAAATAAATAGACAGAAAACGAATTAATATTTTCCATTTATTTTCAGGAAGGAGAAGATGAATGGCAGCCTAGGAAGAGGCCTTCAGGAGACTACAGCCTTTTAAAGTTTCCCAGATATGCTATGGAACTTGTCAGAGGTGAATGTTCATCAAATCTGGGCGCAGCTCTTGGGAATGCCTTGCTCCATGACATCAAACACCTACTGAGACCTGAAGTTGACATCAATCACATCATGATTGACAAGTGCAAATTAGACAGGGCCAAAGCCCAAATTAGGGTAGTTAGTGAGGGTGTGGAATCAGAGAAAAAGACACAGCTCATTTGTGTTGGTGTGGATGGGAAGGTTGACGAGAATACCATGACTTACAAAGAAATAGAGACACCTGAAGGGGAAACTGTTCTCAGAAAGTGTGTTGACGCAGAACATCACCTCACCTTCACCTATGAAGATGGAAAATCTCCTGGCGCCTACTTGACCCACAGAACAATTCCTGTTATAGGTGCCACTGGTGAGATCCTTGCTCAGGAGACATTCAGTGTTCTTGAAGAATATAATAGCCTTGAAAGTATCCGAGCCATTCTTCTTGATAATACCGCAACCAACACTGGCTGGAAGAGTGGTTTAGTGGTAAAACTTGAAGAAACTCTGGGGAGGAAACTGCACGCTATTAGTTGCGCACTGCATCAGAATGAACTCCCACTAAAAGCTCTTTTCAAAAAAATGGATGGAGTGACAACTGGCCCAAGAAGTTTCAGCGGGCCCCTTGGGCAAAGGTGCGCAGAAGATATCCAGGATGAACCTCAGGTACAGTTTGAAGTTGTGGAAACTCCAATCATTGAAGGGTACATTCCAGAGGAAGTACTGAAAGACCTCAGTCATGATCAAAGGCTTCTGTATGAGTATTGCAGAGGGATCGGATCAGGAAGAGTAGATGACAGATGGGCTGCTTGGAAGATTGGTCCACTTAACCATGCAAGATGGTTAACTCTTGCCATACGACTTCTTTGTTTGTACACAAGAGACAACAGACCAAACCTGAATTTGAAAAAGTTGGTCCATTACATTGTTCGAGTTTATGCTCCTGCATGGTTTGAGATAAAGGCATCCTCTAAGCTGCATGATTTTCCTCGCATCCTCTTCCCTGCTATCAGCCGACTGAGGCTGATTCCATTTGATGATGTGAAACGCATTGTAAAGCAGAACATCCAGGGTAATGTTTTCTGCCTCCGACCTGAGAACATCCTCTATGCCATGGTGAAAGATGATGGAGACAGAATCAGGAATCTTGGGCTTCAGACGATACTCACTCTCAGACACAGGTAAATTTTGCGCTTCTTGTAATTATTATTATTTTTTTTTTGCCAAAGCTGAGTTATTCTCAAAAAAATATGAAAAAAATATTATAATTGTCACTTTAAGTGGGTAATTTGTTTGTATTATTGAAACGGCAATATTTGAGTACTATTTTTCATTTATATTTATATTTTTATTTATATTTATATTTTCATTTATATTTTCATTTTCATTTTTCATTTATAGAATGGAGAGCAACCAGGAAGCAGGGAAGAAAATTCCCCAGGTGAATTGGAATGCAAATCACTGGCGTGAGCTCATTGACCTCACTGACCCTGATGTCGTGCAACCACCTACACAGCACCTATCTGATGAAGAAATCCAGTCATTCATGGACACTAACACTAAGCCAGACATTCCAGACTTGCCTTCTCACTCTCAGAGTGTTGAGAGGAGTGTGAAATTAGTGACAGAGGCTTCCCATACTGTGTACGGGTTCGAAACGCGTCACAGATGTATCCTTACTAAAGTACTGAGCAGGAAGATGCGTCCTGCATTTATGTCAAAAGGACATTATTCTCAATCTTATGATGATTTATATGAATAGTTTTTCTTTTTACATAAGAACATGTGATTTTTTTGGATTTATCACCGTTTGAAAGTATTTTTTCAAGTTTTGTAGCCAAAATATGTGAATAAATTACCAAAAATGCATGTTTTTTCAACGAAATTTTAGCATTTTACACTTAAAACACATGATATACATTAGGCATTGTCTCCTCTTGGGATAGAAAATGATATTGAGTTGCTACATCTATAATTAGTTAATATTATGTCTTCAAAAATGACGAGTTTACCTATCGCGTATGACGAAAATTGGGTAAAAAAACCATAACAAACTTTAACTGCAAATCCGCAAGCGGGCCCTTATCCGTTTGCTCTAAAAAAAATTTTGGGTTCATTTCTCAACCAAACCTAACTACTGGGCACTTATTCACCTTGCGATTTCAAAACATGTGGAAAATCGACCCGCCCTAATATATATATATATATATATATATGCAAGGGATGTATTCTTAGGGAACCGAATACCAAATTCTAATTGATAAAAACCTAATGTTTTAAGTCACCCCATTGCCCATCCTCACTAAAAAATTTTTATAGCAAATTGAAATAAAGCTGTATTTACACGATAATATAAAAAATAAACGTAACTAATGAAAAAATAACCTCTTTTGAAGTAAACTAAGTGGAAATCAAATATAGAAAAAATAATGTAAAACTACAGATATAACTGATATTAAGATAAGGAAACAATATTATAGACACTTTTACAGCTAGGCGCTTTACTTGAAATTAGAAGTGGAATAAAATTAGTAGGTTGGAAATTGAACAAATTGTTCGTCGTATATTAATTGTGATGGAGGCGTTTCTTTACCATTTTAGTACGGGATCAAAATTTATAATGTACAGTAATTCCATAATTATACGGTCTTTCTCATTACAATTAGAAAATGATTTATTATTTTAATTAATACGCTGATAACATTGAAGATAGTGAGTATTCACGAGGAATGTGATAAGTTAAATCCTGTTCGATGTGAAGCGCCCTATGTTTATTAATCCTGTTTCAATTGTTGGCTAGTTTGGCCTACGTAGCAGACGTAGGGAGGGACGGGCATTTTGCGGGCATTCGCCTTTGGCCCTTCCTTCCTGCATAAAAAAATGAATAAAACCAAACAGTTGAAGATCTGTAAGGAAAGAAGAAAGAAGAACAACCGGATTTTTTTTTCTAAAGAAACCTCTGAATTGACAGAATAAATGTTAATATATTCGTTATCAGATCACAGTAAAGCTTTATCCAATATATTCTTCAACATTCTTTATCTCAGAGTTGGCACATTAAGAACGTCTTGTTTTGGTTGGAAAATACTTTTTGGGAAACACACTTCTCTGCCAGTTCTGCAGAGTAAAGCTTAGATGAAAAAAATATATTTAAATATATATTTTTATGAGATTTTTGTCCTGTCAATAAAATTTATCATTATCATTATCGTTGAGATATTCAATCTCACTGTGAAATGACACCCGATCACAGCAAAGCTTAAAAGTTCTATTAATTCTACATTCAATGTTGGATAATTTAAATAAAAGAGAAAACAAGCGAAAATAATTAATTGGTACCAATTTGTTTGGTACTATTTTTTTTTGTATACAGAGAAAATTGTTTCTTTAAAACAACAAATCACGTTTAGTTAACCAATTTTTTGTTTAAATCAAATAAAACAATGGTTAAGATATAATAATTGTTTTAATTACAGTTTCCACGTGCATTTTTTTGGCTTCATTTTATTATTGTAAAGAATTATGATGTGAATATTAAAAACCAATAAATTATATTTTCGAACGACAACCTACGCATCCATATATATATATATATATATATATATATATATATATATATATATATATATATATGAGTTAGCAAGCGTAGAGCAGGAAAAAGATTTAGGAGTTATAGTCACTGGTGATTTAAGAGTGGCGAAACAAAGTACAGCAGCGTTCAATAAAGCGGACAAAGTGCTAGGATAGCTCGGAATTTTGAGTACAAATCGCGCGATATTATTGTTCCTCTTTATAAATCATTAGTTAGACCCCATTTGGAGTATGCGATCCAATTTTGGAATCCGCATATGCGAAAAGATAGATACAAACTCAAAAGAGTTCAAAGACGAGCAACTAAGATGATTCCGTCGCTTAGGTCGAAGTCGTACGAGGATACGCTTTAGGAGTTAAAATTGACTACACTCGAGACAAGGAGGCTGAGGGGTGATCTAATCCAGGTTTTTAAAATTATAAATGGGTTCGATAACGTAGATAGAGATAGGTTTTTCGAAATATCTCAATATAATAGGACTAGAAATAACGGGTGTAAGTTGACAAGTAGAAGGTTCGAGACAGCAGTTGCCAAAAACTTTTTTACGCATAGAATAGTAAATAGCTGGAATAATTTGCCGGTAGAAGTAATTAGTAGCACGTCTATAAACATGTTTAAAAATCGATTAGACGCATATGCTGATAGATTGGGTATAATTTAAGGTAGTAAAATTAAGGCCTTGTGGTTCGGAACCCACGTAAAATTGTAGGTCCTCTCCGCCACCACGGAGGACAAGCACAATACACAATTACAAACACAGTTAGGTAGATCAGCCATGAGTGAATCCTAGGGTCTTTGTTGGTCTGAAACATTATAACATTATAACATATATATGTATATATATATGTATATATATATATACCGGGTGGCCCAAAAAAAATGGCACCAATTTTGAGAAGTGATATCTCAATAACCATTGCAGGTAGGGACTTAAAAAAACAATCAAATGAAAGATAATTCTTTTCTCTTTAAATACTTATTCAATGGCTTGATGGTTATAAGCCCATATAATGCCCAAAATTGGCTTCCCAAAAAAATATACAAAAAAAAGTTGCGCATTTATATTTATTCCTTGATCCTAATTTTAAATGAAATTTTTCTATTCCAGACCCCTCAAGATGGGATTGAGAGAATCTGATAAGAACATTATACAAGCACTACGTGAAGAAAAAGGATATTCATTAAACATAATCCTTTACGAATTTCCAAATAGAAATTGGAAAAAAAGAACTGTGGCAGATTTTTTACAAAAACTTAAAGAAACCGGCAGCAGTCAACGGCGTCCGGGAAGTGGTCGACCAGAAACTATTAGAACGCCAGAAAACATTGAAAAAGTAAATGAAATGGTTTTAAGTCAAGAGGAACAACCGGGAACAAGTAAAAGTGAACGTGAAGTTGCGAAAGAAACCGGGATTTCACGTTCATCAGTACATCGAATAATTCGCTGTACTGATGAACGTGAAATCCCGGTTTCTTTCGCAACTTCACGTTCACTTTTACTTGTTCCCGGTTGTTCCTCTTGACTTAAAACCATTTCATTTACTTTTTCAATGTTTTCTGGCGTTCTAATAGTTTCTGGTCGACCACTTCCCAGACGCCGTTGACTGCTGCCGGTTTCTTTAAGTTTTGTAAAAAATGTGCCACAGTTCTTTTTTTCCAATTTCTATTTGGAAATTCGTAAAGGATTCTGTTTAATGAATATCCTTTTTCTTCACGTAGTTGTTGTATAATGTTCTTATCAGATTCTCTCAATCCCATCTTGAGGGGTCTGGAATAGAAAAATTTCATTTAAAATTAGGATCAAGGAATAAATATAAATGCGCAACTTTTTTTTGTATATTTTTTTTGGAAGCCAATTTCGGGCATTATATGGGCTTATAACCATCAAGCCATAGAATAAGTATTTAAAGAGAAAAGAATTATCTTTCATTTGATTGTTTTTTTAAGTCCCTAGCTGCAATGGTTATTGAGATATCACTTCTCAAATTTGGTGCCATTTTTTTTGGGCCACCCGATATATATATATATATATACAGGGTGGGCCGTAAGTTTCCATACATAGGAAAAATATTTTTTTTTTATGGACAACCATTTTTATTTATATAATATGCTCTACATGGTTGCCATTGTTTTGAAAACACATTTCAATACGTGTTCCCCACTGTTGATGAACACGCATTAGCACAGTTGACGTTATGCCTGTAATGGCGTTTGTGATACGTTCCTTTAGATGATTTATGTCTCGTATCTTTTCCTGATACACCATGGCCTTCAAGTGCCCCCAAAGATAGAAATCAAGGGGGGTGAGATCTGGGGATCTGGGAGGCCACTCCACAGGACCACGCCGACCAATCCAAGCATCCGGAAACTGCTGATCCAAATACCGACGCACGTATTTAAATTTTCCTCTGTATGGAAACTTACGGCCCACCCTGTATATATATATATATATATATATATATATATATATATATATACACACACTAGGGTGCCACATAAAAATAATTTTTTGATTTTTAGGACGGCCCTTCGTGGGATTGTTAGGTTGGGTGAAAAAGCCCTGAATATGAAATTTTAGCCAAATTGAAGGATATTTAGGGGTTCCGCATCGACCATCTCTGGCGTACCACGTGTCAGAAGTAATGAGTTTCTCCAAGAAATTGCTCCAGCTCCAAGGGGTAAAGGAACATGTACAATGTCAATATAAATGCTATCATATACCATGGCGTAGAGGACAGTCACAGCTATATTTCCATAGCATTAAGTTTATTCCATCTCCAATATTTTTTTTTATATTAATATTTTTGTCGGGGTTCAAAAGTTTTTTTTCAAAGTTTCACCTTAATACGTTTATGCTTTGTAATCCAAACCACACCAACCGGCAACCAGCTTATAACAACACAATACGCAACTAGCAAACAGTGCAAACACCTTAACAATATTGTTCAACATTATTTCATAATTAATTGGAATAAACTATTCTCTGTGTGTAATGTTATTAATAATACAAAATCATTAAATCAATTTCAATTTTATTGCAACAAAACAACTTAATATTATTAAAATAAAAAACATTTTATTCCGTATTAATCATAGTAATATACTGAGCCTACTGGCCATATAAATCAAAATAATAACTAAGAAATAAAGTACAGTATATACGATTATACATTGTTATACAGGATTAATAGGAGTAACACCCTATAAAAATGAAACAAATTCAAATATACCATAAAGTACTCCCAAACCCGTTAAGGATTTTCGCTGCGGGCTCTCGGGTGCTCTTTGCGGTGCTTCTCAACGACTTGCATCAAGTACTGCCGTTGCTCCTCGTCCTTGGTGAGTGCGAGATTGTAGTTCTGCATCAGCGCGACCCCTCGCTCCGCCCGGACATTGACAACACTCAACGTAGAGACACGGCGTTTCCCCGCCAGGTAGGACGCATTGTTCGACCAGGTAGCCGGCTCCAACTCTAGGAAAGAAGTATTGATCGCGAGCCGCTCGAAAAGAAGCGTGCTGGATGTCGTGCAAAAGTCTGCGACTGTCTTTCGCTCGAGCTCCTCCGGGCAGACGTCCAGGGCAATGCGCTTGGGTGGCTCCTCGGTGCCCTCGACATCCTTGATGGCCGTCGCAATTCGACTCTTCTCCTCCAGCGGAGTGTCGTCATCGAAGAGAGCGAGGGCGGCCAGGTGTTCACTCAGGTACCAGAGATGTCGTCGAAACACAGGGGAGGTAGCCTTGGACACGTCCTTGTCCACCTTGTCGTAGTCAACCAGCACCTTGAGCATCGCCAGGTCAGTTCGAGGGGCAGCGGCGGGAAGGGGCGCCGTAAACCAGGCCGGAATGTAAACCAGCAACGCAAAGTTTACGAAGCGCAGGATGCCCCGGGCCTCGCGAGCCTTAATGGGGCGCGGTGGAGTGCACCCGGTCGCATGAAGCGCACACCTCGCTGGGGGACGCCTCCAAGCGCTATGATCGCCAGCTCCAGGAGCTCTCGGTAGTCGTCCCGCGGCTGGCCCTTGGTGATGTGACCCTTGAAACGCGCGATCAGATCGTCTCGCGCCTTGAGCAGCGGCTTAGTAAGGTCTTCCTTGGAGATGGCGCTGAATTGGTCGGTGCAGACGGATTGCCAGCGCTCCTTCAGTCGCGAGAACAGTTTAATGTCAGGACCAGAGGAGGGGCCCATGCACTCGATGAAGGCTTTCTCTGCCACCAATTCTAGCATGTGGTGTAGCCCTGTTCAAAAATCAACTTTTTCTTATTTTCATAGGTTTCTGTACGTTTTCCCATGCTTTTTGAACTGAAAAGGCCGAAAATCACAACCATTTTGACCTAGGTTGTTGGGAAGCATTGCCGCATGGAGCTTTAATTTTTCTGCCTTGAAATCGCCCAAAAGCACCAGTTCCGGGGTCCCTTGAATCATGTTTTGCACTATAACTTTTTATCTAAACAAGATAGAGCAACAAAATAGGCACCAAATTAAAGTGTTTTTAATCCTCTTTCTAACTTATACAATTATGATAGTCTTGGAACAAGAAATGGCACATTGGTACATACAAAGATTTCAGAAATATCACAAATTCGTTTTCTCACACTCAAGGCAGACAAGGCGCCTTATTCATGACACAAATTTGAGATTAACATTTTGTCACAAGTCTAATCGATCAAGAAGTGAAAGCATTACATGATGATTAATTTCATAATGACATTTACACAGTCAGTTGTTGAGAGTTTGTTTTTTGAAGCTGTCAAAGCGGCGTCTGTTGAACTCCACAGCTTGAAGGAGATAGTCCCTTTGCTTGGCATCTGTTGTTATGACATTTGCAAAGTCGCTCATCATCTTGACACCACGTTCAGCAATGTCATTCACCGCTTTCAGATTCTTAACATAGTCCAACGCTTTTCTGTAGTCCTCATTCTGTGGCCAAGACGTGGACAGGTTCCAGAAGCCACTCGGATCCAATGTTCAGTGTGTCCAGCAGGAAATGTGATTCTGGGCCAATGAGATCAACCAGGGTGGTCTTAGCTGTGACTCTCTGTAATAGAGGCTTTCCTGTTCTGAAGCTGTCTGGCTTCTCAGTGGCATGTAACTGGGCAGCAATGTCGTGCTTCAATGTGTCACTCAATCTACTGCTGAACAGGGCAAGTGGCACGACTTCCTGCGTCAGGTACCATTTGTGGTTTTCCATCTTATTAAGTACTGCATCAGCAAGCTCTGGGTCAGTTTTCTTGTACTTCAACATGTCCTGGATTAGACTTAGATCATTCACGGAGCATCTGCAGCAGACATTGACATCATCCATACAGGAGTGTAGAACAGCGCAAGGAAGGTGTTGAGTCTTTCCAGCTTTGATACAGTGTCTTCGTCGTACTCAAGTTGATCTGCAAACATCAAAGTCACACTAGTCACAGTGTCTTGATGGTGAGAATATCCAGGACGAGGCTGATGGTAATCCATGTCCTCTGTGTTAGCGTCGTTGTCAGTTTGAGTCACCCCAGGTAATGTCATCCACATGAACAACTGCCTCTTGTTCTGCTGCAGCTGTAAAATAGTACAAAATGTTAAGACAGTAATTGTTAAGTACATGCTAAATATCGCAATGGAGTAAAACTTAAAACTTTTTGTGACGTTCAAAGTAATTAGTTTTACCTTGTTCTTGTCTATGCTGCAGTCTTTCATTCCTCGCTGCTTGCTGCAGGGATCTTGTCTCAAAAATCTTGTCATGACCAGACATATGACCTTTCCTCTCAGTCTTTTGGTCTTCGTAGAACCTGATATCCTCATCTTTCTTCTCTCTGGATAACAGTCTTTGTTCTGTATTTCCTGGATTGCATCTGGAGCTCCTATATCGAACAGGCTGTCTAATTCCAGCACAAATGCTCCTCTTTTTCCTCCAGGGTTACTTGCTCTTCCTTTGCTTTTCACCAGAGCACGATGTTTCTCATGTAGTTTCATGAAGAGCTTCATTGCGTTGTACTTGGTCATTGTCTTGATCCTAGCCATCTGCCAGAATGGGATGATAGATTCCTGTTTCATATGCAAGGTCTTGAACCATGGGCCTCCCTGCATTTTCCGGTAAATTCTGAAGATTAAGGAAATACTGGAACGCCTGTCTGTTGGTGGGAAGCTGGGAACACTGATAAAAGCTGAAGGGTATCCAACTAGGAAAGTTTCAGTGAGAGATCTGGTAGATGGCCCATTTGACACCTGCCTGTGGACAGTACGTGGAGGTTCTGAGATATCAACTGTGCGCACACGGAGCTCCCTCAGCTCCTTGCTTAATGCCATTGTGAAGTTGTAACTTGTAGATGGTTTTCTAGATTCTGATTGAGTTTCTGTTGTTTCCTGAAAAATGATAAATAAATAATAATAATAATAATAATTATCTATTATTATTATTATTATTATTATTATTATTATTATTTATTAATTTTATGCTCTTTCATTTGATACCTAATTTGTTGCTCTATCTTGTTTAGATCAAAAGTTAAAGTGCAAAACATAATTCAAGGGACCCCGGAATTTGCGCTTTGGCCGATTTCAAGACAGAAAATTTAAAGCTCCATGCGGCAATGCTTCCCAACATCCTAGGTCAAAATAGTTGTGATTTCTGGCTTTTTCAGGTCAAAAAGCATGGGAAAATGTACAGAAACCTATGAAAATAAGAAAAAGTTGATTTTTGAACAGGCCTAATGTGGTGCCGACAGGCCAGGTTCAGCAGCTGGCGGTGAAGGCCCTGCTCGATGAAGACGCAAGCGCCCGAAACGACGCCCGTGTTGGCAGCTGTCGTGTCAAAGGAGAGCCCGACGACACGATCAGCGATTCCCCAGTCATCCAACGAGTTCAGCACAGCATCTGCTTGGGCGCGACCAGTTCCAGCAGGCAGCTTCGGCACGGAGAGAAGTTTGTCGACGCCGTCGCCGGACACGACTATGGCGAGGCGATCGACCTTCTTGCCGCTGAAGTCGGAGACCATCTTCCCGTCCCAGTGAACGATGAGCGGGACACTAGGATCGAACGTCATCTTCACTTCTTTGGCGATTTCCCCTCGATGACGCAATCGCCAACGCCGAATCGTCTCGTGACTGAGAGCCAGTTCATCTGTGTCTTGAATATCCAGACTGGAAGCAGCTGCTTTTATGAGTTGAACGGCTCCACGGTTGCTTGTTTTGGTCCGGTCCAGTGCCGACGCTAGGTCTTGAGTCATAATGTTCTTTTTGCGACGGCGCTTTGTAGGTGGATTGGTTTACTCTTCTGTCGAGCAATTAGGCGACGACGACGAGTTTGATGATGTAAGGGTTGCTGTTGCCAGTGATTGCTCTGATTGCTTTTGGCGTTGCCTTTCTTTGGCAGCTTCACGCGCGGATGCACGTTGCTCAATTCCAGTGAGGATTTTGTCCACCCCGGACATGACACCACGTTGAGCAAGAAGGAAGTCGCGATCCTCCTGGATGGTGATGACGGAGAGGGCGTTGTCGAGAGCCACGTCAAAAATGTCATCGAGTCCCTCGGTGAGGCCGCCCTGGCTGCCTCACCTGTGGCGCCGGACCGCTTCCGGCTGCGCTGCAGTGCCTGCCAATTGTCGTAAAGTCTAAGCAGTTTTCGCGCGGCGCTTTTGGAGGTCATGGTCGGGATTCTGGCCATAGCCCAGAAAGTATACACCTCGACGATCACATACGCGCCGCCTCGGCTAGAAGTTGTTTTTGCACCTTATGAAACTGTATAAACCGGCGAAGCACTTCACCATTTGAAGGTAACCTGTTTCCCGTTAGGGGGCTTGGGTTGGCGTGTCCGATTAGCCATATCTCGGTCTTGGATCTCAGTGAGCTTGCGGTAGCCATCACGAGATGATCACGCGTTGAATGCGTGAAGGAGACTGATTGACTGAAGACTGTGACAGTGTGACTTACCACACTAACCCGGCGTTGCGCTGTTGCCAGATCTCAATGCTGAAAAGTAGTGAAAATATATACAATGAGAAGCAAATATTAATTATAAATATTTAAATTTATGAAATGCATAAATTATAGCAATATATATGCAGGGTTGGCTGGTTTAACCCAAATGGTTTAAACCATTGGTTTAAACCATGGTTTAAACCATTTAAAAAAAACATGTTTTTCTGTTTTTTTTGTTTTTTTATAATTTCAATTTTTACAACACACAAATTATTTAATTCATAAACTAATAGCTCTAAAACTAAAACTTATATTTATATTGATAAGACCTAAAAACCATCAGTTCAGGGTAGCCTAGTATGTACGGTAGTATATAATATAGCTACCTTGCACTAGCAGGCCTATTTAATAGTGGCATTGCACATAAAAGGATTGAAGTTACCTGTATCAATTACATTATAAACGCATGTAGCTACAAAATAAATGTTGTTATTAGGTTTATTTTCATTTTTCTGAAGTTAGCACTTCTTACATCTAACATCTTCCAATTAAAAAATGAGACAGTCAGCAATTCTAATTTCTGAGTACCAGTACCTAATTGAGTTATCTGAGTTAAGTTTTTTTTTTTTTAAAAAGCCATTGGTTTTTTTTTTTTTTTTTAAACCATGGTTTTTTTCAACCCTGTATATATGTAATAGTGCCATGGTTACAGGTTTCCCAGATAAATCCATTATTTCGAACACACGGTACAACAGAATCGGTCGATGCGGAACCTCTAAATGTACTTCGATCGGGCTCAAACATCATATTTAGGGTTTTCTCATCCAAACAAACAATATGACTAAGGGCCATTCGAAATTTCCAAATTCTAAAAACTGCCCCTATAGAGTGTGGCACCCTAATACACACCCTCCATATATATATATATATATATATATATATATATATAATATATATATATATATATATACATAATATATATATACAGGGTGTCCGAGAATTATCTGTACAATTTCTGGCTGTTATTAAAAGTCAACCATGAAGTGTAGAAATTTCAGTGTTATCCCATTTTACAGAGAATCTCATTACGTTTTTTCTGATACCAAGTTTTGACAAGTTTTTTAGAGATTCCAGTGTGTCCGAACATTATCTGTACAATTTCATCTTTTAATAAAATTCTTGATAACACACGTAAAATTCTTAAACAAGATTATTTAGAATCTGTATTTTCAAAAGTTTCTTTTATTAAAGTAACGTTGTTACAAACATTCGATATGTGCACCATTAGTGATTCGCAAAACATTCAATCGATACTCCAAATGTTGCCATGTACGCTGCAGCATATCCACATCAATTCGCTCAATAGCAGCTGTGATTCTTGCTTTTAAATCATCAATGTCTGTTACCCGCGTACATTTCTAAAAAACTTGTCAAAACGTAGTATCAGAAAAAACGTAATGAGATTCTCTGTAAAATGGGACAAAACTGGAATTTTTACACTTCATGGTTGACTTTTAATAACAGCCAAACATTGTACTGATAATTCTCGGACACCCTGTATATACAGGGTGGGGCACGGGAATCAAGTGTTTTTTGAATAGCTAGTAATCGGCCATTAGGAATGGGAGGGGCGTGCGGTAGGTAGCATTCCATTCCTGGGTTCATAGCATTTAACTTTAACTAACACTCACCTTTATCTTTCAGGTGCCATCATGGAGCAGTGGACGTTAGAACACCGCATGTTCGCGTATGATCATTTTGTTAGGAGTGGCGAGTCAGTGACAGCAGTTCAGCGTGCGTTTCGCCGCAGATTCAAATTCATCGAAATGACTCTGTTCCGCTCGTGACACAATCTTACGTTGGGTTAACAATCTTCGAACAGGAGGCTCAATAATGAAAACAAAACCGAAGGGGCCGCAACGCACTGTGCGTACTCCAGAGAACGTTGAAAGGGTCAGACAAGCGATGTTGCAAAGCCCAGGCCGCTCTGCTCGGAGACATTCAGCTGCACTCGGAATCAGCAATCGTACTGTTAGACGGATTTTGCATGAAGAATTACATTTTCACCCATACAAGTTAGCGATGGTGCAGGAATTGAATGTAAACGATTGCCCCCAACGACTGAATTTTGCACAGGAAATGCTTGCACTTTATGAGCAGAATGAAAACATGATGGTGGTAATGAGTGATGAAGCCCATTTCCACCTTAATGGGGCCGTCAACAATCAAAACTGTCGGTATTGGGCTGCTGAAAATCCGCGACAACTCCATGAAAAACCGCTGCATAGCCCTAAGGTTACAGTTTGGTGCGCGGTGGGAAAGTTTGGCGTCATCGGTCCCTATTTCTTCGAACAAAATGGGGTTACCGTTACCATAACATCTGGGCGTTACATTGAGATGGTGAACACCTTTTTCATCCCTGAGTTACGAAGAAGGCGTATTGCTCGTCGACATTTGTGGTTTCAGCAAGATGGGGCCACGCCACACACCGCCAGAGCGTCAATGGCTGTTCTTCGCCCCCTGTTTCCCAACCATCTCATTTCGAGATTTGGTGACATTGCATGGCCCCCTCGGTCCCCTGACTTGTCCACATGTGACTTCTTTCTATGGGGGTACCTCAAGTCACGTGTCTACGAGGACAAGCCCCGTACATTAGATGCATTGAAGGAAGCGATCCGTCAACAAATCATCCAAATCAACAGAGACCTGCTGGGAAGAGTGGAGGCCAATTTTCGTAAACGCCTTCAACAATGCGTCGACGGCCAAGGACATCATATGCCAGATATAATTTTCGGTACATGATTATTATGACATGAAATGCTATGTTCTTACGAATGTTGTTCTACCAATATATTTTCTTTACAAAAATAAATATCATTTTCCTGATTATTCCAAAAACACTTGGTTCCCGTGCCCCACCCTGTATATACAGGGCGTCCCAAAAAATGTATACACACTTTAAATACTTATAAAGGCAGTGTTTATTAAAATACATTTCATTTTCAAAATGTAATAGAATCTACAGACATTATTTAATTGTTTTGTCAACGCCTGTTTTCAAACTGACGTCCGTCCTGGTCCAGGCACTGCTGATAACGCGAAGCAATGGAATCGCAAACATCACGAAACATTTCGTTTGGTATTTGTGTGCATTCTCGTTCAATGGCTGCTCTCAATTCAGCGACTGTTGCAGGTTTTATAGCGTAGACTTTGTCTTTTAAGTATCCCCATAAAAAAAAGTCTAGTGGTGTGAGGTCTGGTGAACGCGGAGGGTATTCTACGAAACCCCTTCGTCCAATCCACATCCACATCGTGCCAAGTACCACTCGCAATACTCCACTCTTCGGTCCGGATCATCTTCATTAATGGCATGGACTAATCTTGGAATGTAACTTTTCCATTGACAGCGCTTCAAAATGCGTTGGACAGACGATTCTGAAATTCCTACCTGTTCAAAGCTTAGTCTGACTGCCATTATTAATTCTAATGGGTTTAACTTGGAAAGAAAGAAACATCAATTGAGCTATCAGCTGTTAAAGTGTGTATACATTTTTTTGGGACGCCCTGTATATATATATATATATATATATATATATATATATATATATATATATATATATATATATATATATATATATATATATATATATGCACCCTCCATGGAAGTTAATATTCTGTTTTAGTTTCAAAAAGTACATTTTTTATTTTCTAAATATGAAGTTTTTAAATGTAAATATAAACATATTTTCACCCAAACACTTATTTCATAAAACTGTAACGTAAATCAAAACTATAAATATCCAATCTGCAGGTGACATCGAGACAAGACGACTGTATAACGTTGCATGATGGCTATCTCAGGGACAACGATTTGAATCCGATAATTTATATTTATTTTTGTATGTACGGGCTCAAATGGCAATAAAATAAAACATTTTAAATGTATTTTATTGCCATTTAAGCCCGGACACTCTGTACAATAATGCCGTTCTCGTTTGATTGGGTTGTTTTAACCTCCTTCGTAACATCGAAGGTCGTATGACAGCGGGAGTGGAAGTTAGATCTTTAAGTGGAATCTGAACCACGAGTCTCTACATGATCTGAACGCAGAGGAAGGTCTCCCATCCAACTTCAAATCAGACCCAATGTCGCTTAACTTTGCTGGTCAACGGGAAGCGGTGTTACGACACTGGCCACGACGTAGCCCATGTGCATAATGTACATAACTAAATGCGAGCATGCAGTAGTTAAGCTACAGGTGAATAAAGAAATTCGGAGCAAGTGTAGTTTACGTACCCCTGTGGTGCCTAGTGTAGTTTACTTTCGCCTACATTATCCTAGTGTAGTTTGCGTTCCCCAACTTTGTCCGTGTATACCAAATAAAACGTTAAAACTAACGAAAATATTACGACTTAACCTAACCAATCGTCAATATATATATATATATATATATATATATATATATATATAATATATATATATATATGTGTGTGTGTGTGTGTGTGTGTGTGTGTGTGTGTATATATATATATATATATATATAAATTGACGATTGGTTAGGTTAAGTCGTAATATTTTCGTTAGTTTTCACGTTTTATTTGATGGATTCATTTAGAAAATGTCTCCTAAAGATCCTAGTGTAGTTTACGTTCCTCAACTTTGACTTAGTGTAGTTTGTGTCCCCTTTTGCTTGAGGGGGATGTAAACTCCACTTGCTCCAGAAATTCAAATAAAAAAATTAGGAAACTCGGTTAGATACGAGGTAAATCCAAAAATAATTATAATTTATGTTTAGTTTAAACAAAAAGTAAATTAAATTATTTTGTTCAAATTTAAAACACTTTTTCAACAAAGAAATTATATTTGTGAATTATTCAAATATGAGTTTCTGTTTAAAACAAAAGGATCACCTGAAGCTCAGGGCCATAAGGCTAACTAACGACACTATCACGACTTAACATAACCAATCGTTAGGTCAACTGTACGTCCTTGACGATTGGTTAGATTCGGTCGTGATATTTTCGTTAGTTAGCCTTATAAGGCTAACTAACGAAGGCTGGGAGCCCTGATCTTCAGGTGATCCAAACAAAAAAATAAATAAACTTGTTTAAAAACCAGATGCACAAATTATTTTGGTTTGATCAACTAAATATTATACAGAACTAATGGTTGATGAAACTCTGAATGTACCTTCATTTGCTCTTAATTTTTCCATGGAGTATTTGGTTTAAAAGCTTAAAATTCCAGAGACATCATGCAGTTTTCCATGCACGAATACACATTCTTTAAGTTTGTGAACGAGTATGCCATGATCGCATTTATCTGAGGCTTTCAGCAAAATCTCTCTCTCTCTCTCTTTATATATATATATATACTGTATATATATATATATATATATAAAAACATATATATATATATATATATATATATATATATATATATATATATATATGTGTGTGTGTACAGTGTATATATAATTTTTTTGGATCGCTTGAAGATCAGGGCCCCCCAGGGCCTCAAGAGGTACTGGGTTCGAATCCTCGTGGGGCCATTTTTGCTTTACAGTAAAACGTATGTGTTCACACATGATATTACACACACACACACACAAACACAAACACACACAGGCTTGTTCCTGTTTTGCAAAACAGGAACAAGCCTGTGTCTACAGCATTCCCTGTAAAAGTTGTGATTTAGTATACGTAGGAGAAACTGGAAGAAATATTGAAACCCGTATTAAAGAACACAAATATGCCTTCAGAAGTTGTAATACTAATAATGCCATTTTTTTATCACGCCAGCCAAAGTAATCATGCTATAGATTAGGAATCAAGTAAGGTAATTTATAAATGTAATAATTATGTCAAAGGAAAAATAATAGAATCTGCATGTATAGAACAAGTAGATAATTTTAATTTGTGCGAAGGTACTTATAAGTTGGACCCTTTAATGAGATTCTTCGTCAAAAAATCTCTTACGGAGTCGGGTGAGCGGGTTCTAACCTAAGTGTGAATTTATTAAAGGTCTCTGGATTGTTTCTTTACTCGCTTTTTGTTCATTCGTTTTTGTTTTTGTTTTTTCTGTAAAATGTAAATGGAATAATAAACGTAAATGTAAATGTAATAATGGCAATAATAAATGTGGAAATAAATACAAATGCAATAAATGTAATAATAAAGGTAATAAAATAAATGTAATAATTAGTGTAAAGGTAATAATAATAAATGTTAAAAAATGTAAATGCAATAATAAATGCAGTAATTATGTCAAAATAATAGAATCTGTATGTATAGAACAAGAAGATAGTTTTAAATTTGTGCGAATGTACTTATAAGCGGGTCCCTTTAATAAAAATGCCCTCCCAGTTTCGAGAGAACGGGATCTAACCTAGGTGCGAATTTCTTAATGGTCCCTGGACAGTTTTCCCTCTTGTTTTTGATTCATTCTTTTTTCTGCATCCACCCGAAGAGGATGCCAGTGGGCATCGAAACTGTTTTGGAAATAAACTCTGTCTATTAGAGTGGGTTTTTATTATCACAATTACTCTGATTTCGAATAAGGCATGCATTTTCCTATCACGTAAGGATTTTCTGCAAACTGGAAGGGAAAAGCAGCTACATAAATAAATATTATTTATTTCAATTTATATTAGGTACCTAATTCGTTTTGTTATGCTAATTACAAATGCAAACAACTTTAAAAAGAAACAATGCTATTAAAGTCAATTACATATCCATCTTTATTTAGCCTGAGTTTTCGTGTGGGCCTACACGCTGCTCCTTTTCTTTTATGTAATAATTCTGTAGCACCCCATTTCAACATCCAGCAGTAAGCAGTCGTCATGCTGACGTCACACCTTCAATGCTATCTCGGTAGTTTTTAATCAAAATTAAATTGACTCAGTTTTAATGAAAACTACTTACATGTGTAATATGAAATATGACATTTTGTGAAATTCTGTACGTAATGTCGAAAAATTAATATTATTTTCGGAACCAGCGTGCAAAAATTACTATACAGGTGATAAATTATTTCGAACAACAAAACCATCTACTAGCCATTATTATGCATTCATATTCAGAGATAACTGCAGACACGTTTCCTTTTATAGTGTTTCAAATGTAAAATTTAATTTCAAAGCGCTTTATCATGTAACATTGGAGGATATATTTTAAATATTTTTACTCGAAATGAAAATCGTTGATTTATTCCTACTGTCGTTAATCCATTATTTTTTTCGAATACCTAATTTAATTTTTCTTTCACTTATAACACGAATTCCATTACACGTAAATTTAAAACAGAAGCAATTTTATAATGCAGAATGTGTAGACGAAAACACGAAATGTAATATCTCTATAAGTACATGTTTATTTTAAAATGATTGAAATATGCAAGATTGAAAATTGATTAATGATTATAGGATCATCAGGCTCATTTTATAATAGTGTTACACTAAATGTTGCAAAAGTCGTTTTCTACACACATTTGCAATCCAGAAAACGAAATTTTGGTTTAGTGAGGGGTAGGACTAAATTAAATATATTTGTCTAGGATCATTGTATAAATTTAAAACATTTCTTATAAGCAATTAGCTTCCCTGATTAATATAATTTCCTTTCAATAGTTTACTAATCCCCATTTTCAGCAACTTCCCGGAATTATACAAACAGGCAGGGATTGCGAAATTTCCATAACGTTATATTACATTATAATACGTTATAATACTTTTCAAAACGTCTGGAATATAAGTTGCTGGTTATACTTACAGTATCTGTACATTGAAGGAAGATCCCTTATTTTTATCGTTGCAAAGGTACAAGGTTACAGATATAGAAATCATTTGTTTTTCTCATTAACAAACTATGAAATCTACTGGTAACCATTAAACAAATTGCATAGGGCAAGTACACACAGAATTGAAATTATGGTGAAATATGGAAACTATCTGTGTAATGTTGCACAGAGATGAGGGTATTTAAGCCCAGACTTTAATCGTAGACCTCATTCTTCATGCAATCTTCACAGCAGAAAGTTTGTTAACACTTCACTCCCTTTACCAGTTTTGTGAGTATTTTAAACTTTTTTAGCATGTTAATTGATCACTGGGGAACACAACTTTTGGTGACTTAGATGTTAGACCTGTTTCTGGGTATATTGAGGTCGCTGATTCTAAAAATGACATTAGTTTTTCTCCATCAGCTCTGCTTATCAAGATATGATATATATCTATATATATTTCTATATAATGTATATAATATTATATAATTGCTGACTGGCAATCACTGTTGTTGTCAATTGAATACAAAAGTATGATGAATGTCAGCAAAAATAGTGTATTAACATCAAACAAGCATAAGGTACGAAAAATATTTCTTAAATTCAAACAAGCTTGAGACACGAACGGCAAAAAAAGTTCTTTCATTGAGACATCTCACATAAACCGCGTTTCTGAGATTTCTTGCGATGAGATGTGCCAGGACATTCGCGTTGGATGCTCCAGCAGTAATCTGCCATCATGTGAGTATCCCATCGTCCGCGGTACCGTTCTTCCATGGTCCTTAGTTCTTGGTGAAATCGTTCACCGTGTTCCTCGCTTAGATCACCGAGGTTATCTGGGAAACGATCCAAATGACTGTGGAGGTAATGCAGTTTGATGCTCATTTTACAGCCAAGTTTACAAAAAGAAGGGAGCATATTCTCCACTAGTTCACCGTAGTTATCGGCCTTATAGTTCCCAAGGAAATTCTTCACAACCATACTAAACGATGACCACGCACGTGCCTCAATGTTGTCCATTGAATCTTGGAAACGCGGGTCTTTCATGAGTTCCTGGATTTACGGTCCATCGAAAATACCTGCCTTCAGCTTTTCCATGCTCAGCGCAGGAAATTTTCTACATATGTAGCCAAAACACGTCCCATTTCTGTTCAAAGCCTTTATAAATTGTTTCATCAAACCTAGTTTGATGTGCAGTGGTGGCAATATGATCCTTTCTCTGTCAACCAAAGCTTCTTTGATGATATTTTTTCCTCCAACCACCATGTTTTCTCTCAGAGGCCACTGTCTTCTCACCCAGTGTTCATCTTTAGCTCTACTGTCCCAGAGACATATACAGTAAAGCACGGGTACCTGGTGTACCCGCTCTGCTGGCCCAGGAGAAAATTCACCATCTTCAGATCCACACAGATCACCCATTGGTGGTCTCGGTATGATATCTTTTCTAGGACTAGGGCGACTGTCCCGTGCTCTTCTCTCATACCGACTGAGTGACCAATTGGGATTGATCTGTATCTGTTGCCGTTGTGTAGAACACATTTTAGGCTCCGTTTGGAGCTATCTATGAATAACCGCCATTCACTTGGTGTGTATTCCGATATGCCCATTTTCATCAGCAATCCGCGCACATTGTTGCAGAAAACTAACTCGTTCTCTTTTGAGAAGAAGGGCAGTAAATCCTTTTCTCTGTCGCGATATAACGTGATTTTGGTTCCCGGCAGCAGTAAATTTTTTTCTCCCAGCCTGGAAGCTAACAATTCAGACGATTTCTTCGAAAGACTTAAGTCCCTTATGAGGTCGTTTAATTCGTGTTGACTAAAACCTTCTGCAACTGATGACGGTCCTTCGAAATCACTGTCATTTTGCCAACATATGCTTTCTTTGTCAATAGCAGATTCATCATCTTCTTGAGGGAGCTCTGGAAGATGGCTGAATGATGGGACAGGTGTCTCATCTGAATGTGGAACAGGCCGTCTAGCTGAGTCTATGTCAGGATACGTCCATTTACTCCGGTTACGTCCATTGATGCCCTTTATATTCACCAAACAAAAGTAACAGTCATCACTGTGGTTTCTCTGTTCTCTCCATACCATTGGTATACCAAATTTCAGGCACCTCCTCTTTCCGTTGGTCCATTGCCGCAGATGCTCCGTACACGTTTTACACACAACATGAGGAGCCCATGGCTTATCTTGGTCCCCTAGTTGTACTTTGAAATAGGCAAAATAAGCTTTTTTCACAAAATCAGTAATAGTTTTTCTCTGTTCAATGAACGTGTACTCTCCGCAGATAAAACAAAACACATCTGGATGATTTAAACACTTTCTTCGTGATGAAGCCATGTCAACACCTGTAACAGGAAAGAATTCACGTTAGTACATGTACAATACACATGCAAAACAGCAACATCAGCAAAATCATAGCTACAATTTAATTATACAGATGCATTTAGATTTACGAGCAACTCATAATACCGTTCCAGAAGGGTAATAAAGTAGGTAATGACGTATGCAATATCTCAAAAACTAGAGCTGCTAGAACAAAATGGATGATATTTTCTGAATCAGTGGCATGAAAATATCCAGAATAAGGTCTAAAATCTCAGGCACCAAGAAAAAATGTTTTTGTTCCCCAGTGTAATCATTATTTTTTCAGGATAGGCTTTGAGTAAAATTCATTCTAGATGTTCGACTCCTTTCTGGTTCACGAATAATATATATATATATATATTATTATGGTGCAGTTATCTACAAAATATCGACCTATATTTAGACTAATAATTTGGTTATTACATAATACTACTGTGCCATGCTACATAAAAAATTTTAGTCTCTCTTCAATAAAGAGTCGCTCGGAGTTTAGAAACAGATTCATTTTTAGAGAAATTAAAACTTGTAATGTTCTAACCCACATCACATTCAATGGTAATTTACAACTATTTACAATAAGCCGACTTAATTTCGCATCTAACGTTTTAAATAAGCTGCAGATATTTTTTACAGTTAAATTATTACGTTGTCACCCTCCAGCGCCTATGGTAGGTTTGCAAAAATAAAAACCTGATCAAGCTGTATGATCGTCACAATGTAATTTAAGGAATATTAGCTATGTATATAAAGCAATAAAATAGATTTTATATTTTGAAATTACATAATATTCTGCATGATACTCTTCCATTTTTTAAAATCTATATCCAGTATATAACCAGTTGGAAATAAGAGAACGAGACATGATGAACCATGTGAGCATACGTTTAGATCAGTTTCAATTTCCATCACAAGTGCTGAAAAGATAAAAATGAAAAATGTAAAATGAATAATATCGCCAACAAAGAATATTCTGTTAATTATATTACTATACCATATATGTAGTTTTCCGTGTCACAGTACTATATTGTTCCTTCATCCAATATTTGTAGGAAACGTTGGGGAGCAAAAACAATCAAGATATGGACGTCGATCAAAATTTACTTGACGCGCTTGTACAGCCTCGTTCAGTTCCGGATCCAAGTCATCGATTACACCAGTACACATTTGAAAACTTGTCGATCGATTTTTACAAACTAGTTGGTGATTTTATATAATTTGAGTACGCTGATCTCAAAAATATAGTTAGTTTTTCCCTATCACGTATGGTTTTCTTACTACAGGGTGTGTCATAAATCCCCCATTTATCCCCAAATGTGAACCATCTTATCGAGACCAACATTGGATTGCACATGCTAAACCATAAATTTTGTTGTTATAGACTACAGTAACGCTTACATAATAATGTAGGGTAAATATATATAACAACCAGTCCCGTTCCCAGCAAAATACTCTCTCCCCTCCCATCAATGGGTGGTTAACATTTGGGGACAGATGAGGTATTACAACACCCCTTGTAGCACGAAATCTTTAGGTGATAGAGTAAAACCTAATTAAAGCAGAATTAAATAGCTCCTAGCTCTTGAACAAGCATATTGCTTGTTTATGAAAGAATAAAAAAATAACTGAAAGAAACAAAATATATTTACCTTCTTTACTTGCAAACATTTCAGGACTTATTCCAAAGACTTAAGACTACGAAGGTAGATCTGACTAATGACGACTAAACCGGTGCTTCTTTGATGTTTTCTTATGCTGTGCGTTAGGCTGATCTCGTTGCAGACATCAGCAGTAATCCGCCATCATATTTGTATGCCATCTTCCTTGATATCTTCTTTCCATGGTTTTGATGTCCTGGTGAAATCGTTCCCCTTGCTCCTCACTGACATCTCCGAGATTTTCGGGAAAACGGTCAAGATGCGAAAATAAGAAGTGAACTTTCAGGCTCATATTGCAGCCTAAGGCGCAAAACTTTTTAAGCATATTTTCCACCAGTCTTTCATAATTTTGGCTTTTGTAGTTTCCCAAGAAGTTTTCAACATCTTTGAAACCAAGCCATGCTTCTTTTTCTTTATTGGTCATTGTGTTCAGGAAATGATCGTCTGTCAATAACTTTCTAATCTGAGGACCTATAAAAACACCTTCCTTTATTTTCTCATAGCTAATCTTTGGATATTTTGAACAAATGTACTTGAAACACTCACCTTCTCTATTCAATGTTTTGACATACTGCTTCATCAAGCCTAACTTAATGTGCAAGGGTGGTAGGAGGATTTTATTTGGTTCAACTAGATGTTCATGTAAAATGTTCTTTGATCCTGGGGTAAGATTCTCTCTAGGAGGCCAAGTTTTCCTCTTCCAGTGCTGGTCACGTGCTCGACTATCCCATTCGCAGATGAAACATGGCATCTTAATGTATCCTGATTGCTGCCCAAGTAACATGCAAAGGACTTTGAGATCCCCACACAATATCCATCTGTGATTTTGATACTGAATTTTTTCCAGAAGCAGTTTCATGTTATCATAGGTCTCTTTTAAATGAGTAGAATGGGCCACTGGGATTGATGTATATTTGTTACCGTTGTGCAGTAACACTCCTTTTAGACTGGTTTTAGAGGAATCTATAAACAACCTCCAGTCACTGGTTTGGTGTTCGATACCTAGCTTGCACACTAATCCTGTGATGTCCTTGCAAAATACCAAGGGACCATCTTCTTCGAAAAAAGGCACGAAGTCTTTCTCACGATTTCTGTACCAAGCGAAGTATGTGTCGGATGCCAATAAATTGTTCTCCTGCAAACTAGACCCCAAAAGTTCTGCAGAGTCCTTAGGCAGATTCAAATCCCTGACTAAGTCATTTAGTTTGGCTTGGGTTAATGGTTTAGGAGGATCTCGGTCAGCTGTTGGCTGTTCATAAACATCATCATTGTCTGGATTTGGAGCTGAATCAGAATCTGAATTGTATTGATCCAGACTCTCGGGTGGGCGGGGAATAGGAACTTCTGGACCATGGGGTACCGGCCTTATTGCAGATGGAAGACTTGGGTATTGAAGGCTCTCTTTATTCTTTGCATTATAACCTTTAACATTGCAAGAACAGAAGTAGCAGTCGTCGGTATGGTTTCTAGGCTCGCGCCATACCATAGGGATCCCAAATGGCAAACTTTTCTTTTTACCTTTGCTCCAATTCCTTAGTGCCGCAACACACGTAAGACAAACCTTGTGTGGAGCCCAACTTTTGTCTTGATCTCCTAATTTAATTCCAAAATAAGCATGATAAGCTCTCTTAATGAAGGTCGTTACATTTGTCCTTTGTTTTACAACAACATACCGACCACAAATATAACAAAATATGTCTGGACTATGGGTACATCCTCTAGAAGCCATTATTAAAATTTTAAAGACGTAATGTTAGAATTATCTATCTGAAAAATATGAAAAAACGAAATTAATTAAAGATAAAAAAGGTAAAAAATTACAAAACGCACCCAAAATTGTTTTGCTAATAACGTTATTAAAACTGTGGGTGATAGAAAAAAACTGGTAGCATTTTTTAATTCAGCGCAGCGAACTGCTTCAGAATCACAACTCGAAATAAAGAAATCGATTTTCATGCAGACCGGTGTTATCCAACAACTGAATGAGGCTGTACAAGCGCGTCAAGTAAATTTTGATCGACGTCCATATCTTGATTGTTTGTGCTCCCCAACGTTTCCTAGAAATATTGCACAAATATTTACGGAACATCGGAACTGAGTGATGTGTATAAAATGTACTTTTAGAATCCTACATGCGTTGTCGGATGCTGTGGTTAACAACAACTTGTGAGAACTAACAACGCATGTGGGATTCTAAAAGTACATTTTATACACATCACTCAGTTCCGATGTTCCGTAAATATTTGTGCAGGCTTGAAGGAGAGCAGCTTTAGTTCTATGCAAACTTCTTATACATGACTAGTTACTCAAAGAGCTGGTGCTGGCTTGCCCATATACATTTAAATTCTTGTACATATTCTGTTTCATTTCTCATTTTGGGTCTGATACTGGAAGAATGACCAGAGTTACCCTTACAGAGATGCATGTCCTTAACCTTGTAACATTGAAAGAACACTACGGTTCAGTAAGCGTAACTCGTCAGCTTTCAGGACACGCATTAAGTCTTTAACAGAAGGAACTGATAGCCCTGTATTATATCCCTAGACCAAAACGTCCATATTCACATCATGTATACTACATTCAACGCATGAATCAGTCACAAATCGCTAGTCGGCAGTATGGGCATCAAACTTTGGTGGAGAGAATGAACGCCAAACCTCACTCCGCAGGAGATTCCAAAACCCTAATACATCACATCAACGTTGCCTAGTCATAAAAGGTTGACAGATATATATATTATATATATATAATATATAATATATATATATATATATGAAAATTATTTCACGAAGGTAACACGTGAAAAATATTTATGATGAATAAAACCACGAAGGAAAGGAAACACAAAATGGTGCTCAAGCGCTTTCGTCTAATGACATCCTCAGGAACACTGAAGTACATAAAAAGGTTAAGCCTATATATAGGTTACAGAAAGAAAAAAAAGAAAAATAAATAACATACATACACACCACACACATATATATATATATATATACATACATATCTATATATACAAATACATACATACAGACATACATACATACATATACAATAAACAGAGAAGTAAAAATAATAAAAAATTAAAAATTAAAACCTTAAAGGATTACCAGTGAGGCGTACAGATTTGTAAGGAAAAATATCAATTTTTAGCACAAGATCAAATGGATTATAAAAATACAAAATTATACTGGAACTCTGCCGGGTTTTAACACAATGCTGCCTATGGTCAGGTTTCGATATATATAAAAAAAAAAAAAAATAAAAAATAAAATGCAAATTAAAAGTTAATCGATTTTTAGCACAAGATCAAATGGATTATAAAAATACAAATTTAAACTGGAACTCTGTCCGGGTTTTAACACACTGCTGCCTATGGTCAGGTTTTGATATATATAAAAAATAAAATGCAAATTAAAAGTTAATAAAGTAGAAGACAAGTTTACCAAAGATTTAATGTTTTACCCTTCTTATTTAAATCTGTTTTAAAGGAATTCAACATAACAGGATCGAGTTGAAAAAGACCTTTGCTTATGTTGAAGTTATTTGAAAGTTGGATAATGGCAGACTCAAGAATATTTCTATTAACAATGTTGTTTGAATGGAATAAAACTGAAGCATTATTCCAATCAATACAGTGGGCTAACTCTGACAAATGGACAAAAAGGGCACTGGACAACTGTCCTGTTCTAACGGAATATTGATGCTGTTTTATACGTGTGTGCAAATCCTTTCCCGTCTGACCTATGTAAAAGGAATCACATTGTTTACAACCAATTTTATAGATAATGCCTGAATTATTGGTAGGGCTATTTTTTACTATGATATTTTTCACAATATTGTTATATGAAAATACTACATTAATATCCAAAAGTTTAAGTACATTAGCAATGCCTAAAAAGCCCGGGAAAAATGGAAGTACTAAAATATTTTTTGACAAAGTTGAATTCCTTTAAAACAGATTTAAATAAGAAGGGTAAAACATTAAATCTTTGGTAAACTTGTCTTCTACTTTATTAACTTTTAATTTGCATTTTATTTTTTTATATATATCAAAACCTGACCATAGGCAGCAGTGTGTTAAAACCCGGACAGAGTTCCAGTATAAATTTGTATTTTTATAATCCATTTGATCTTGTGCTAAAAATCGATTAACTTTTAATTTGCATTTTATTTTTATTTTTTATTTTTTATATATATCGAAACCTGACCATAGGCAGCATTGTGTTAAAACCCGGCAGAGTTCCAGTATAATTTTGTATTTTTATAATCCATTTGATCTTGTGCTAAAAATTGATATTTTTCCTTACAAATCTGTACGCCTCACTGGTAATCCTTTAAGGTTTTAATTTTTAATTTTTTATTATTTTTACTTCTCTGTTTATTGTATATGTATGTATGTATGTATGTATGTATGTATTTGTATATATAGATATGTATGTATATATATATATATATATGTGTGTGTGTGTGTATGTATGTTATTTATTTTTTCTTTTTTTTTCTTTCTGTAACCTATATATAGGCTTAACCTTTTTATGTACTTCAGTGTTCCTGAGGATGTCATTAGACGAAAGCGCTTGAGCACCATTTTGTGTTTCCTTTCCTTCGTGGTTTTATTCATCATATATATATATATATATATATATATGGTCATTTTACCATCCTTTTATAACATCTCCCTTCTTTACAAAAGTCAGTATTCTTTCTGCTCTTCAACCAGTTCTCCATCAGTTTTATTTCTATTTGTCATTCAGATAATTTCATTTACCATCTTTTCTTCTGATAAAGCTCAAAGCCTATGCTCAAATCTGGTCACTATCCTATCACATTCCTGTGGGTCATTGTGTTACTACTACAATATTTCTTAGAGAAATCGTACTGTCGCCCCCTCTTACCTTTAATTTATCAAAGACCTTTTAAATTGAACAATCTGTCTATACATCTCTATACCTGAGAATCTGCTTTCCACATCCCTATTCCTCTACCCGTTTTAAGACCGACCGCCTTTGGTTCAGATGTAGTGTTTGACACAGAAGCATTTTCGATTCTGCTAGACAGAAGATGGGGAGTGCTGGAACATTCATTTCTACTGCCACTGGCCACCTTAACTGATCTTTTTCCGTGGCGCATCTACCCTGTGAGCAGTCCAGCATGATCCCAAACACACACACACACGTCTTACCCTACTACTCACTACATATACTGTAGTGTGTAACACTACATAATTTTAAATTAAAAAAAAAAGGGGCTAAATTCAAGAGCCTCGGAATACTCTGAGGAGGGGGCCTCTAATGTCCCCACTATCAAACTATCAAACTAAATACACCTGCGCTGTTTCCCTTTCTCCTAATTCTACTGCCTATCTAAAATTCTTTAACTACCTCACTTCCAAAGTGGAATACATTCTATTCCGCTCTCCATTGCTAAAATCTTCATTTTAGGAGATTTCAATGTTCACCAAGACCTTTGGCTTTCCTAAATGACCTAGGGCTAAATGTTCTATTTCATCACACTCTTTCAGGCATCTAGCTAAGAACTTCTTCAACAACTCTACCTCCTCTTCTCTCCCTCCTCTATTCCACCCCCGACGGCTCAGCAGCCGGATCTTCTGACAACGCTAAACTCTTCGCTCAAACTTTCGCCTCCACCTCAACCATGGATGATTCCGATGCTGTTGCTCCATCTCCTCCTCCCTCTGACTTTATCATGTCTGAAATTAGAAACGTTTCCAAAAATGTTCTTTCTGGCCTACCTGAGAACCATCTCTAGAACGGTGTATGGACCTGATGGTGTTTCTCCTGTTGTTCTTGCGCTTCAATGCTAACATCCCGACAGGCAAACGCCTACGTTTGTTTCTCATCTTGTATTTTACCTCCCTTCTAAAAGTTTGCTTTCATTCAACCTGTCCCAAGGAGGGCTAACCGCCCTAAACCCTTCAACTATAGTCAAAATGTTTTGATTTCTTGCCTATCTAAAATTTTTTAAACTATCCTTAATAGGAAGAATCTTAAGCACCTCTCTTCTCACAATCTTCTTTCATATAGTCAGTACGGGAACCCAAGGGTAATTCTATCGACGATCTTCTTGCATATCGTCCTGAATCATGGTCTTCCTCCTTTCAGGATTTCGGTGAAACTCTTGCTATTGCGCTAGACATATCGAAAACCTTTAATAGAGTGTAGTATAAATTTTTAATATCGAAATTGCCACCCTGTAGATTTTATCCTACTATCTGTGTCTTCACCTCTAATTCTCCCTCTAGCCGCCCAATAGCTGCGATTGTAGATGGCCTCTGTTCTTCTCCTAACGCTATCAACAGATGTGTTCCTCAGGAACTCTGTTCCGTCAGCCAATCTTTTCCTTTTATTTATTAATGATTTTTAATTCGCCCTTCCTATCCTACTCGCTCCTATGCCAATGACCCCACATTTAACTTCTCTACCCGCTTCCCAGAGCTTCCTTCTCAACAGTCGCACTATGATCCGTGTAGGACGACTATGGAACCCCTGACTGCTGGGCTTTCTGTTATCTCTGATTGGGTCAGAGAATACATTGTACATTGCGACTTTCACTGGATCAAAATTCGGTTCCTCCGCCTATCTACTCGTCACATTCTTTAACATGACTATAGCCTTGTCTTCAACAATATACACCTTAGTTTTCCTCTTCTCTTAACACCCCTGGCGTTTCCTTTCTCGTGATCTTTCCTGTAAAGATCGCATATACCCTGCCTCTGTGCAGGGTCTTATCCGCCTCTGTATGGAATACGCTTGGAGGGCGTTTTCGTGGGCAATCGCCCAAGGCTCCTCCTTCCTGTGTAAAAACAAAACAAAACAAAAAAAGAGTATTTTTAAGGACTTACCCGCATGAATGTAATTCTTTCAACATATTATGGATTCATCACCTTTACACATAAATACTTCAGCAGCACGGTGCTGGGGTTAATACCTCTGTTTAATTCCATAGGGTTTCTTATATTCCTCAAACTCTTGAAGTAATTTTGATGTTTCTTGATAAAAAATTTCTTAACTAGTCAAAATGTTTTGAAGACATAATACATTTGAAAATATATATATATATATATATATTAATGCGCCTCGGTGGTGTAGTGGTTAGCGTCGCTGACTACGAATCCATCGGCCCCGGGTTCGAGACCCGATGGCAGCCGGCGCGCAGCAAAACCCAGCTGTTCATCCTTCCACACAATAAAGGAAGTGGTTGGGAGATAAATGGGTACCCTAGGTGGCCTAGTGGTTACGACGCTGGGCTGCTGATGGGGCGTGGTTCGGATTCCACGTTAAACTGTAGGTCTAAGGTGGAGTGAAAAGCTTGACCTTCGTCAGAATGAACAATTCGGGCGGAAGCTAACCAAAGGTTATATAAGATCATGTACAGAATTTGAAAATGATGCAACTTTTTCATCAATGAATCTACAGGCCTTAATAACTCTACTAAGCATAAACATAGCTTTGATAAACCTTATGGAGCTACTTATAATACATGTTGCTAGCTTTGTAAACTTGATTTTTCTAGAGAATCTAACTACTGTATGGTTTGTTTTTAAGAAGCTCGTATTCAGCAATTTTCTCTTCTTTTCCAGGGCATCGTCTGACGAGCCCTTGAAAAGATCCAGAAATGCATTACCACCAACATGCTCATGTGGCGGTAAGTGTGATCGAAAGAATAACCAGGGACCCTTTGACTCTACTATTGAGGTAACCCCTCAAGCAACCATCCAAGACCTCTACACCTCCGCAGGCATTAAAAGATCTAGGCCTGTTGAAGATCAATCTCCTGTCACGTGCGGGATGGAAGCTAAACGAACAAGGTAGAGCAGCTCGTTCAGCTCTGAGGACCAATATTCGTCGCCGACAAACTCATTGTTGGGGGAACCAGGTGAACAATGTCCTGAAAACCTCTAACCTTACACGTCACCTGCAACATTCCAAGCCCCTTCAAGGGCTACCGCTATCCATACAGAGAGAATGAGCTATCATTCATCCAACGGTGTATCTCTTACCTTAATGCAAAATGCGAGTAATACCCATACACTTTCTAGAAGTCGTCACAACGTCAGAATTGACCCCTGAGTCGCATATTCGAAGGGCTTCGAAGAAGGACTCTCCAACGTAGTTTGATGTGTCATCGCTAGTTTGATGTGTCATCGCATATGCTCTTCAGAAAAATAATGATCGGGAGACCCGAGTAAGGTTGGCATTTGGGATTGAGCCAAAGAGCGAGGATAGCGATCAGTTCTGGATAGTAATACCTTACAGAAACCTGGTGGCAGAAGATGTTAACTACATCCTTTCACGTTTTACACAAGCTTCTCAAAGTGGATCAAAGTTTAGCCTGGAGAATTTCACGGTTGAAATTGACCACGTGTTCCGTGTTATGGGACATACGGCCGCGCCTTATACACTCAACTTCAATTCTCAGGCTATTTCCAGACGTCACATAAACTCCGAGCGTGGCTGCGGATTTATATCCGTAATCCTGGGTTATATGTTGGCCGTACTAAATACGAGGTCCGAGCAAATTTGGCTGCCGACGGTAGTGGAGCGTGCACGTAAACTGGCTGTAGACTGTAAACTTGATTTTGGCTGTAATATTGGTCCTGAAGAGTTCTACAGATCTACGGAAGCTAAGGCTAACAAAGACCCTAAGATCCACTCTAAGGTTAGCTCGAGAGAAAGGAAAGAGTTGGGGGTTAAAAGAAGAGAATAAGGGGTTAAGTAGCAACACCTATCACTCGTGGGTTAACATTCATTCAGAAAAAGATAAAAAAGACTCACCATCATCATCCGCCGGCCACTGCCGACAAGTCAGAAAAATAGTCGGAGAGAATAGGAAAGGTTGCAGAACGGTCCTCTACTCCATAGGGAAGTAGAGCCCTCTCTGCCGGAAAAAGATGAAAATAAGTAAAATAAGAACGCTTACAAACCATGCAATACATTCTTAACTCAAAGCAACACATTCTTCCAGCTGCTGCAGACCGATCCTCCACTCCATAGGGAGGTAGAAGATGCAGCGCACTAGGCTGGAAAGGCGTGAAAGATGAAAAGAAGTAAAATAAGAACGCATTACAACACATTCTTAACTCAAACACTATCATACCATGCAAACTACAGCCATGCAATAAAGAGTTGACGAAGGTAGAAGAACAGATGAAAGTTAGGATTGCCGTGTTTGGCCTGGATCAAGATGGTAGAACAACGTATGTATTTAAAAGCAGTGTGCGAGATCGTACAAAGCCACTACTTGTTTTAGTGCTGGTAGGAGGAACTTACCTTCCTATTAGATGCATCAGAGATCTAATAAAAGTCGAAAATATGGAAGACAACACGATTTGTGTAAGGATTGTCTCGAGTTTACGATTGATCTGTTCAAACATTATAAGGCTTGCCACGTGGTATGTGTTAGACGCATCAGAGATCTTTACGTAAACTATGATAAAAGTCGAAAATATGGAAGACAACACGATTTGTTTAAGGGTTGTCTCGAGTTTACGAATGATCTGTTGAAACATTGTAGGGATTGCCACATGGTATGTGTGCACTGTGCAGTGTAAAAGCCCCAAATGCGAAAGTCGTGTAGTTGAAGCTGAGAAGCACGACTGTAATGTATGTAAGCACATGTTTTTCAATAACATCTGTTTTGATCACCATAAATCGAATGGCACGTGCAGGAAAATGAGGATTTGTGAGTGTGGTATGTTTCACACAATGGATAGTTGGGGGAAATTCAAGAATAAATGTGATGAAATTCACTGTTCTACATGCCACGAGGAATATAAGGCAGACGGAGTAAAACATGTATGTTATATAAAAGACGCTAAGCCTAAAAATACACCTTGTATAACTGTGTATTACGATATAGAAACATATACGAATGCTGAAACCAAAGAGGTTATCCCACATCTACTTGTAAGCCAGACTATCTGTGATGAGTGCATGGAAGTCGAGTGTGATGAGTGTCACAAATGTGGTAAACGGACAACCATTTTTAAGGTGTCTGCAGGAGATTCCCCTGTGAAACTCTTTGTGTCCTATATTGTCAAGTTAGCGGACAAGTTCAAAAAAATGACTGTGTATATTCTTGCCCACAACGCAACAAAATTTGACACACAATTCCTTTATAAGGAGTTGCTTGAGCACGAATCATCCAAGATATTCACGGGTGATCCCTTGAAAAGAGGAAACAAACTTATACAGATGCAAATAAGAGGTAATGCACAGTTTAAAGATACCTTGCTGTTCGCTCCATATAAAGTAGCAAAGCTACCCAAGGTCATGGGCGTTGGCGCTGAAGTTTCAAAAGTGTATTTACCTTACACATTCCTCACTAGCGAAACTTTAAATTATGTCGGTACACCCCCCCACCCCCTGAAGCACTATTTTAACTACACCAACATGGATGATAGTGAGCGTGAAGATTTTGACCGCAACCACAACAGTTTTAATGAAGATAACCCTAACAATATAGCTGATGAATGTGAACGTTATTGTGTGAATGACGTACGCGTACTTAGAGTATGCTTTCAAGCCTTTAGAAGTATGTACATTAGGGTGGAGCGAAAACTACTTTTTTTCTAGTATGAAGTTGTAATAGTGATTAAAAGTTGCATTTAGTGGACGATATATACCTGCCAAAATATGAGTTCATTTGTTTAATATTTTCAGCTGCCACCAGGGGGCTAAAGTTATCACAATTTTGGGTAAAAAGGGAAAAAATGCTTCTATTTTAGGTTTATCAAACTATTATAAAAGTTTATCTTAGAATTATCTAATAGTTTGATTAAGATTCTTAAATGATAAGAATTCATTCTGCAAAAATGCCTTTTCATATGCTTAATATCTTCAGCTGCCACAGAGGGCTGAAGTTAACTTAAAAATGACAATTAAGTATGATTCTGTATTTACTTGAAAAAGGGAACAGTAATAAATTAGGATGTCTCTCCTCCTTTATACTGGCTTGAGACAGTTAAGAAACGTTATTTCGTGCCTTAACGGAGTTACCACCCTTTCCCCAAGCAACCTCCCTCTAGAAAGGGTTCTTGCTGAAGACTATTTAGTAATTTGCTTTTGTGTCAAATTTTGGCTGTTTTTTCCTTGATTCTAATGTAGCACGAATCCAACCGTCTCTGTTTGTAGGTCCGCAGACTGATCCAGCAGCGTCTGTAACGAGCTTGACGCATCTCTCTACGGCTTGTGTATGACATGGAAACTGAAATAATTCTGAATGAAGAGTAGTACCATGTTTGATGCATGATTCAATATCATCAAGAGAAACTCCTTTGGTTATCGGTGGTTCTGCTATCTGAAAATCTTGCCACATAATGAGATCTGTATAGTCTTTGGCATAAAAATTTATTTCTGGCACCTTAAAATACCTGATAACATCTGTTTCTTGAATGCATGCCCTTGCTTTTATGATACGCCTAAATCCCAACTGACGCACATGCTCCCTTTCATCAGCTATCATTGCAATGAGAATGTTTTCTTGATTTGCGTAATATGCATTTCGCTGAATGACTGAGTCATGTACTCTCCTAAGCTCTTCACGGAGATACCGGCTTCTTGCAATCATATGCCACATATGTTTAGCACCATATTGGCATAATGGTTTACGCTTTATCTGAAACCACATTGGTGCGTATACCCTAACAATGAAAGTAGCTAATTCTTGTAAATTGCCTGAAGGATTCTCTGTGCTTGCATATAACCGCAGAGTCCTGTTTGCTGTGGTGAGCCACCTTGAATGTGATATATTGCCTGGACTCTTATGACTAAGACTCTTTGAGAATGTTCCACTTGATATAGCCTTGTGAATTTCAAGAAGGTATTTCTGGTCAGTACTTATGTCATCTACATCATCAACTTCACACATGTCCTCTTGAATTTCAATGGGTTTGAAGTTAACTCTGGGAAGCTTTTCACAGTCTGAAAGTGCTCGGCCAATTTCTCCTGAAAATGCTCTTGGTCCAGTAGTGGTACCATCCAAGTGATGAAACAGATGGCGCAATGGAAGTTCATGAAGGTGTAAAAGGCATATCAGCCACTGCAATGGCTTATTAAAGGCTTCTTCCAGTAATCTTATTGTGCCTCCAATACTACCGGTGTTAACCACTGTCGAATCACAGCCAACTGCAACGATGTTCCCTATATCAACATTCCTTTCTTTCAAGCAATTCACTAGCGCTGTGCAAATGTATTTAGCTTTGCCACTGGAAGGTGTCACATGTGCAAAGTACAGAGAGTGTGGTTCAGATATTATGCTGATATGCTCTTCGCGTTTGGTTCTTTGGTGGTTAGAGCCATCACTCTCCTGGACTTGAATCATTGTTTTATCCTTTCTGCCATCAAAGTATAATCCCCGCATGGTTTTTGGCTCTCCTATCTGTTGTAGTTCCTTTCTCTGTTTTTGTCTTTCACGTCTTAGCTTACTTCTGTCTATAATATTCCCTTTGTCTTCGGGAGTAACAATTTTAAGATCTGCCAATACTGCAGAAGCAATAGCAGCCCCAGCTCTGTCCGACATTTTAAATCTATCACAAGTAATTGCTAATGAAGGCAGTGGCTCACGCATCTGTTGTTCTGATATTACATATTGAGTCGAGGTTGTATCTTCCTCATTATCTTCAGATATCTCTTCTAGTTGTTGAAGTTCACTTGTCTCTGTTTCGATTTGTAAGTTGGACGTATTGGTTATAGCAGCACTAGTTGTTTGTAAGGATTCCAGACGTGCTTTTTCCATTACCTTTCGATGTTCTCTTGCTTGTAATCGTCTTGTGTGTGCTATGTCAAGGCTTCCTATCATCATTATTCTGCGTGTTCGTTGGTCATTTAAAAAATCCTGCTCTTTTGGAGGGACTTTCTTACTCTTTTCACATGAGCATCTCCTAAACTCCTTACATTTGCAGGTGCAGATGTCAAACAAAGTGCATTTTGAAGAGTTTTCAAATTCTTCAAGCTGATTTTTGTACTTAGGCTGATCCTTGCGTGACTTGTATGGCTTTAATAAGGACCTGTATTTATCATGGTACACTCGCATCATCTGTAAAACGCGTGTATGTGAAACTATTGGCAAAGAGGCCTTCTTCCAAATATTTCTACCTTTTTGGAAACTGCCTCTGCTATTTCAGAAAATGAAGGCTCCTTGTTATTCATCTGCTCCTTCACTAAATGTTTTGTGAACAGGTAATCTTTCATAATGCAGTTATAAGTTGGTAGTTGCATATCACTCATCTCACAAGGTACTTCAAATATGGCACACTTCATATGTTCTCTAGTGAAATGTTTATATTTAGTATTTGATGCCATAATATTTTTAAGAAAAATTCACAATCACAAAATATCCTGTAACATCAAAACATTATATAATTAATATATTATGTAGGGCAGTCAAAAGTTGACCGAAAAAATTAAGAAAGTTGACCTTACGAATTGAAAAAATTGACTTATAAAGTTGCCTTTACTTTCAATAATAAAAACGATACTTTAATTACTAATTCTTGCTCTTCTACATCAGTTGACCGATTGTGGTAAATTATGAAGTATTTGCCGACATTTTCTGGCAAAAAATTGCGATCCTTACTTAATAATTTATTAAGCATGGAGAAAGATCTCTCTACAGCGGCAGTTGTTGGTGACATTGCAAAAGCTGACCATAAACTGTTGGTGAGATTTCAGGTCTACTGAGGCTAATTATTTCACAAATACCATTTGTCTTGAGTCTTGTTTCAATGTATTGTTTGACTGAACACATATCTTCGCAAGGTTGATAGAAGAAATGGTTTCATATGCCTCTCTAATGGTGCAATCAGATGCTTCCATCCTAGTCACTAAGCTAGCATACAACACAACCACATCCAAAACCAGAACGGACATAACTGAATAAGACAAATACGAGCAACGAAGTTGCCAGTTAACCAAAAAGATGCCAATTTTTAGTTATTTTAATTATTTATTCCAAAAAATTGACTTTATTTACCTCATTGCTATTTTTGACCTAACAGGTAAAAGTTGACTTTTGGTTGACCTATTAACTTGGTAATATACCCCCTACAGGTGTTTTTATTGCATTTTCAGTCGTTTCAGCGAAAAGTGCCCCATAGGAAACAATTTGACTTTATTGACTTTTGACCGCCCTATATATAATATATTTTATAAGTATATATAATATATTATATAAATATATAATATATTATATAAATAAACTAAAATTATATAATACATTATAACAAGCATTTTATAATAAAATCAATATTATCTCTATATAAATCACTAAAATAAAGTTTTATAATATTCCGATCATATTAAAAAACTCTCCGATCAACTGAGCGACTAGGCCTACTACCTAAGAAGACAAGTGTTAACACACTGTTCTAATGACTCACAGAAAGAAATTCCTTCACACCAAAACCCTCCCCACAACATTCAGTGTAGTCTCAACATGACTCAGTTACTCTAAATTGTGTTAACTTCAGCTCTCTTGTGGCAGCTGAAGATATTAAGCATATGAAAAGACATTTTTACAAAACGAATTCCTATCATTTAAGAATCTTAATCAAACTATTAGATAATTCTAAGATAAAATTTTATAATAGTTTGACAAACCTAAAATAGAAGCATTTTTTCCCTTTTTACACAAAATTGTGTTAAATTTAGCCCCCTGGTGGCAGCTGAAAATTTTAAACAAATGAACTCATATTTTGGCAGGCATATTTCGTCCACTAAATGCAACGTTTAATCACTATTAGAACTTCATACTAGAAAAAAAGTATTTTTCGCTCCACCCTAATGTACATAACTCGATTCAACTGTGATCCGCTGCAAGTCGCAACCACGATTGTCTCATTATGCTTTACTGTGTTCAAGAATAACTTCATACCTAAAGACACCTTAGCCGTCATTCCTCGAAACGCCCAGCGCAGTTATGGGTATAAGGCTATTTACTGGCTCATACATATACAGCAGCAGACAGGTGTATATATAAAACACGCCCGCAACACGGGGGAAGTACCCATTAAGATCAATGGCCGTGTTTTTTGGGTGGATGGTCGAAGCGAAAACCATGCTACTGGTGAGAAGACTGTGTACTCCTTTAACGGTTGTTGGTGGCACGGATGCCCACGCCCTGAGTGTGCCGTAACAGGGGATCTCCATGGAAGATTCCCCGCCGACAGCCTCGCATGGACCCGTAACCGTGATCAACTTATAGGTTCCCAGTTCACTCACAAAGTCTTGTGGGAGCATGAGTATGATGCACGGATGGAAACAGATGGCCAGTACCGCGAAGAAATAAGGGCCATCAAACGTTCAATGGTGGTGAAACCCCTCAAATGCGGTGACAGCTTGTTTGCAGGACGTACAAACCCCTTCAAGCTATACTTTCCGCCTACGGAAGGTGTGAAACTCCATTACTACGACTTCTGTTCTTTGTGTCCCTACGTGATGAAGAACAATCCGTACCCCGTAGGTGCACCTGAAAAACTAGTGGGCCCCGCCATGTCAACCATCGATGAGTTCTCAGCTAACTTGAGTCCGCTACTTTGGACTCTCTTTCGTAGACGTGCTCCCCCCTCGCGATTTACCGATGCCTATCTTACCTGTTGTTATAGACCACACACTCATGTTTCCTCTGTACGTGAAGTGTGTAGAGGAGAATAATGGGTCCTGTAATCACACGATCAACCAGCGTAAGATGAGAAGCGTATATACAAGCCCTGAACTGGACCACGCCGTTCGCCATGGCTACAGAATATTGAAGATATATGAGGTGTGGAGGTTTCAGAAGCTACCCAACCTTTTCACGCCGTATATAAATACATTTTTGAAGGATAAGGTAGAAGCATCAGGCTACCCTCGAAAGGTTGACACCGAAGATGAAAAATCGGCGTATATTCAGCGTTACCGTGACCGTGAAGGGATACAGCTTGACCACACCCAAATTGTAAAGAACCCAGGCAAGTGCTTTAGTGCAAAGTTGTGTCTAAACAGTCTTTGGGGCAAGTTTGCCCAGAATACAGACAAGGGGAATGTACATTTTGCTCAAAGTTGTAGCGAAGTCTGGAATTATGCCAACGCTCCCGATAAAGAGGTCATGGAAATCATGAATGTTGGTAACACGTACATAATAAGGTACAACTGAACCGAATTGGCTAGAGATACATCACGTGTCACAAACATACCTCTAGACAGTTTCACAACGGCATACGCACGTATCAAGCTGTGGCATCTGCTGTATTCTCTTGGACGGAGGGTTCTGTACGCCGATACAGATAGTGTGATATTCACGGAGAGGGCAGGTGAATATATGCCTCCTATTGGGGAATTCCTTGGAGAGTTGACTGATGAGATTAAGGCTGAGTATGGTGATGGTGCATACGCTGACTCCTTTGTATCAACAGGGCCAAAAACTTATGGGGTACGGGTGAGGGTGGGAAAAGAGCTGAAATATATCGTCAAGGCGAAGGGCATCACGCTTAATTTGTCGAACTGACGGGTCGTTAACTTTGACTCGTTGAAGGAGCTAGTGAGCTTAGATGGTAATGACCGACCGCCCCATCTGGATGTGGGGACTCACAACTTCAGAGGACAGAAATTAGGGGGTGTGAAGGAACTTAGGCGAACGAAGGTTTGTCGTAATACCTATAGGAAACGTTACCAGATGCCAGGCAGCTACGACACCGTACCCTTTGGGTACTGTATCGACTAAATGCATACCTTGTAATGCTTAGCCGTATTTAAACTATGTATGTGTCTGTTACACCTTTTTATTATATGTTCTTTGTACCACTGTTTGCCATGCCCTTTTGACCATTTTCTGTGTATAGTATTTGTACTGAAAATAAATTTCTTGTTTTGTATTAGATTGCTTTTCATTCTAACAACCTTCATTATATTAGTTATGGGGAAATAAAAGTTGTATATTTACACACCAGTCATTAATAATGCACAGTATTTTTCTCCACAGCTTATTAATGACGTAAACTTAGTCTCAGTATTAACCCTTTCTGTGCCAGCGATTCCACATGGCACCATCAACAAAAAGTATATGCATTTTCCTTAGACTAGATTCAGTTGTGGCTTATGGCAACTGAATATAAAAATTAATTGTTTAGCATCATCTGGTAGTTTTGGACATTGCCCTGAACATCTAGAATCCAAAAAGAGATGCAGAAACTATATGAAGGGCTACTCTCGTCTTTAATGCAGAAAGTGTGATGTCCCATTACGTTTAACAAACGACAAAACTGCCTTAATGGATCGAAGCACTATGGTCTACACTTCTGTTTAGCAAAGGCCAAAGATTGTCATTATTTTTCCCATTCAAAGTACCAAAGTTATGTTAGTGTCTCTTATCACATGATAGCATCAATCGAACCATATAACTTCTAGTGTAATTAATTATTTCGAAACAAAGTTTCGTTTCCATACCTATTTTAACATGTTTAATTGTTAAAAACGTTTTATTTAGCTCGAAACAATAATTTCGGATAGAAAGGGTTAATATTGCAGACACCATCGTCGCTCTGTGCAATACATATCATTCAAATAAGTACCTACAGACCGAATAAGCGCATGATGTTTTCCACACTCAGTAGTAGTGACGCTAAGACAGTCAATATTATTTTAAATCATTTTATAATCAAGGTTTTAATATTCCTGCAAGCGTTTGAAGACCTTGTTAAGTATACATTCGCTTAGTATGAAAAGTTAAAATATGCCTACATGAATAAGATGGATGCTTATCTTCTGCTTATCTTCTCATAGTCAAATTTCAGTTGAAGCCTATACATGAACCGATGTGTCGCGTGTTGAAATCTTCTAGCTCATTACAATGTCGTTATTTTACTGAGGTTATTGCACAAACGAAAACAAATGATAAGAATATGTAATATTACAATAAAAGGCTACAAACAACGGCTTATACGATAATGTTTGTTTAGGAAGCTCTGATAAAAGATGTACGAAAATTAAGAATGTAAATGACAGTTTTAAAGCATAGCATAAGAGAGGGAGATTGGAAGGAAATAGAGAACTTTAAAGATAAAGCGAAAATTTAAGAGTAAAGATACCTGGTTCCGAGTGAAATTCGACAATACTCTTATGCGGTATAAATGTTTCTAACGGGGATTTAAGACAAAGTAACCAACTGGCCTCTTTAAAAGGATCCGATTGAATTACTTTGAAATACGTTAGTGGCATTCCATCCCACAATTTAACTATACGCCTGAATGACATACGTTTAGTTTCATCAGAATTAAGGTGATTACCCGCTAATTTGAGAATAATATTCTGAGTGCCCCTACATTTCTGCAATCAAAATGTTTTTAGGCATCAAGATTGTCAAGCATTAAATGGTTCATAGGTAAACAGTTTTTAAAACATGAACTATAGATGATGTGAAAACCTAGTGAAGATGCTGTCCTAGAATATCTTAAGCGATGCTTCGGTCAGGACAACTAATCTTTTACGCATGTTGCCGTTCATCGTTCTCTATGTTTTTTACCCCTGTATTGCGTATTTCTCTGTGATACATGAACTGTATATTTGTCGTGGATAAAACATGGTGCTAGGACGCCTCAGTAAATATGTAAATAAGCCGTTGCGGAACTCGACACTGTAGTTTAAATTGATGGTACGGCTATTAACGTTATACACACACACACACACACACACACACACACACAGAATATCAATCTGGTGTGTGAGAATGTTTGCTGCCCCTGCAGCTAAAACTAACGGGGACCGCGAACACGACGAACGCACCGGAACAAAAAGTACTCGAATGTTTGTTTCGAAAGACCGTGAAAGTTGATGAGGAATTTTTTTTCTTTTTGAAAGAAGGCGAGGATGAATCCTTTTTTATTTTATTTATTTATTTATTTTTTTGAAGGAAGGTGAAGACGAATCCTTTTTAATTTTTTTCCCCCAAGGAGGAGGGGGGACCCACAATGGGCCCATCAAGGGAACAATGCCCCTCATTAAGGACGGTGAGACCCCATAAATGGGGTGAGGAACTTAAGGAAGGGGGCCACTTATAACGGAGGCGAAGGCCTTCAGGGGCAAGTTTCAAAGCACCCCAAATTCCTCTGGCCAAACGCGGCTATACTACTTAGCTGATTAATATCTTCTTTTTTATATAGGGATCTTAGGACAGAGCAGTAGTCGGTGGTGCAGTGGTTAGCGTCGCTGACTACGAATCCATCGGCCCCTGGTTCGAGACCCGACGGTAGCCGGCGCGCAGCAAAACCCAGCTGTTCATCCTTCCACACAATAAAGAAAGTGGTTGGTAGATAAATGGGTACTCTAGGTGGCCTAGTGGTTAAGACGCTAGGCTGCTGATGGGGCGTGGTTCGGATTCCACGTTAAACTGTAGGTCTAAGGTGGAGTGAAACGCTTGATCTTTGTCAGAATGAACAATTCGGGCGGAAGCTAACCAAAGGTATATTCCATATACTGATATATATATATATATATATATATATATATATATATATATAGTGGTGGGCACCGTTAACCAAAAAGTTAACTTCGATAACGATAATCCGTTCACCCCAATTTTTAACTCCGATAACGATAATCCGATAATTTTATTACAAAGTAAGTTAACGGAAGTTAACGATAATCCGTTAACGATAACTATTTCTTTACTAACATTTTAAAAAATCAAGGAAAAAAGCTTTAAAACCCATAGAAAATGTTTATTTAAGCAAAATCCAACAATAAATAGGTATTTAACTGTATTTTTATCAAGTTTTGCAACTTTTTCGCTTAATAACTTTTTTTTTTATTTTTAATAAAAAATGTACTGATTACATGTTTTGAAACCCTTGTAACCACTAACCATTAACTAAATTTTAATTTACCAGAGAATTATTATGGCGGGAACTGAAAGGTAAAATTAAATTTTAGGCACATTTATTAAAGACTATGACACAATGTGCTGGTTGCCCTTCAGAAAGACCAACTTCTCAAAGTTAGGCCCAACTGCCAGTCTTGACCTCTTGGGCCTCAGGATGTCCTTGCCGAGAGAGAAGAGCCGTTCCACTGCGGCAGAGGACGGAATTGGCAGACTGAAGTTATGGCGGTTTGAATTCATTCGCGGAGCGGTGATCTTCCGTGAATGACTCCTCGCAGTTAACGTGTTAACGGACTTTAACATACTAAATATCGAGTTATCGGAAGTTAACTGGTCCGATAACGATAAATGGAAATTAACTTCCGTTAATAGTCCGTTAAAAAAAGTTAACTTCGTTAATTAACTGTTATCGGATTAACGCTTTAGTGCCCAACACTGTATATATATATATATATATATATATATATTCCTTAACAAAGTCTACAGCAAAATACATGAAACGCCATGGAATTGCTTTTCATTTTCCTTATTGGCTTGCATCATTTATTATTTTCACATGTTTAATTGTAAAATTCATCCCATATATATATATATTAGTGATGTAGCGGATGTCATTTTTTTCACATCCGCGGATGCGGATGCGGATGAGGATGTTTGATTTCAACATCTGCGGATGCGGATGCGGATGTCTACATTTTCGTTATTTTTTAGGATATATTCGAGATTTGTTGTGTTTAACGTATATAATAAGTTATTATATAGAGAGAGCTGTAGCTATAATGTAGTATAATTGATTAATTGTACAATAATTTCTGTACTTTTCTCTGAACATATAAAATAATATCAAGCATCTAACTAATATAGAAATCAATTAGTGAATTCGTCTGCAAATAAATTCGTTATATTTGTTGAGTTTCAGCCACAATTAGAAACCATAATTGTGTTACCAGGATGCGGGACGTGAACCCAACTCAAATTCACCCCACCGACCTCTTTCCCCAACCTCCACCCTTATAGAAAGAGATCTTTAATTAGCTTGATAACTATTTATATTAAGTTTAAAGTTTTATTAGGCATATTTATAAATGAGTAATTAAAATAAAGTAAACTAAGATGTTCATCGTTTAATGTTCAAACTTAATTATAGGAAGGTTATGCTTAAGGAACATTAATTTTTCTGCCTTTTCTGCTGCCAGTCTGTTTCTCTTCTCATCATATATTAATCCAGCACTGCTAAATAATCTCTCGCTTGGTACGTTTGTTGGAGGACAGGCTAAATGTTTCCTTGCAAGTTTACTCAAGTATGGATAGATATTCTGCGTATTTTTCCACCAACTAATAGGATTGTCACATGCAGCCAGGCGTTTTTCTTGGTGATGGCTCTCGATCATTTTTACTACATCTTTTGACATCGCGTAGGTCTCGTCATTGCTGCTTGACTCAAGAAACTGAGAGACAGATTCTGTGATATATTTGCTTGTTGAAGGTGTTGGTTCTGTCACTGAAACTTTTATTCTTTTGGTGGGTGGCGAAGCGACAGATTCAAGAGATTGAAGCTCTTCAACTGCTTTGCCAAGTGATGATTTAACTCGTTCTAATGTACTAGGTGAAAATAACTTAGCTTTGTAACGTGGATCTAAGTAGGTTGCAAGAGAGTAATTTCATACAAGAACAGCCTCTCGTCTTGTCGCTTGCATCACTTTTGCGCACAATGAACTAGTTCTATTAATATAGTAGAATTTGATAATTTCCGCTTATTAATGACATTTTATCTCAACGGTCCACATCCGCAGTCTAAAGTGCGGATGCGGATACGAGAAAATGTGCGGATGTTCCGCGGATGCGGATGCGGATGCGGATGTGACCTACATCACTAATATATATATATATATATATATATATATATATATATATATATATGGTGTTTCATAACATGTGGGACGCACTTTCAGAATGAATTCAGGACCTAAAAACAATGGAAAAAGTTTATATAAACATATGCCTGAAATCGCTTTGTTTCCGAGTTAAAGCCCGTTTTGTGTTCAAGTAATTCTTTTCGCAAACTGTTTACAAACACTGCTTGCCGACAATGATTGTGAGTGTGTACGAGATTTATTTCGTGTATGGCCTTGCCAATTGTAATGTTTCGTACACTATGACATGTTTCAATATCGTTGAGTGTAGAGCCATCAGTCAGTCAGAGGTGCATCGCGGTGTTTCAGTGTTCGTCTTCGTAACTTCTTACCGTAAATAAGTGCAGTCTAGTGAAAAAAACTTTAAAAGTTTTTGTGCTGTCTCAGTGATAGTGTGCATTTGAAGTGAGAATGAAGGCTTATTCAAACAGAAATGGCAGACATGCATCTCATGTATGGACTTGCCGAGTGTAATGCGGCCGCAGCAAGGTTTCCGAATCGCCGTCTGCCAGATAAGAAAACCTTTCAGAGAAGAGACGAGCGTCTTGGTGATACAGGATCATTCAACAAGCGAGTTTCAGATGGTGGTAGACTAATCAGCGCCAGAACTGTTGAGTTGGAGGAGCGGGTCCTGAATCGCGTGGAGGAACATTCTGGTGTCAGCACCCGAAGGATACCAGCAGCAGAGGGTGTAAGATACACGACTGTGTGGAGAATTTTACGGGAACAACAGCTTTACTCATATCACATTCAGAAAGTACAAGGCCTTACTGAAGCTGATTTCCAACCACGAGAGGCTTTTTGTACTTTGTTCCTTCAACAGTGTGCTCGCGATCCTCTTTTTCTATCCTCCGTGGTGTTTTCTGATGAGGCTGATACTTGCTGGAACACATAACGGGGTGTAACTCGTAAAAAAGCGATTTCGGGCACATGTTTATATAAACTGTTTTCATTGTTTTCAGGTCCTGAATCCATCCTGAAAGTGCGTCCCACATGTTATGAAACACCCTATATATATATATATATATATATATAGTGGTGGACCGGATATCCGCATCCGCATCCGCACTTCTGACTGCGGATGTTATGCGGATATTACCTCCAATAAATTATGCAATTTACAATTAAATTAGCTTATAAATTAGCTTAAAAGGCCCATTCATGCACATTTCATGTAAAGTATTAATTATTAATGAACACACAAATATATAAACCTCAAAATATAAACACCTGGTAACACAGAAAATTGAATGAAACTTGTTTCATTCAATTTTCTGTGGCTGAAACTCTTGAGAAAGTTATTTTTATCATAATGAAAACATCAATATTAATTTGAATTCTTATGCATTGCCTGCCATAATAGTAATATCACGAAATTTCAAAAATTATGTCATATACTCATAATTCTATATTATATTGATAAATTAACTAAATATTCGCATCCGCGGATATTTAAATTAAAAATCCGCATCCGCATCCGCAGATGTAAAACTGACATCCGGTCCACCACTAATATATATATACATATATATAGGGTGTTATGAAATTATGTTTCATAAATTTGTAGGCCTATTCATATTCAGAACGTCAAAGTGAACAAAAAAGTTCCGATGAATATAATCGCAATCGCTTCGTTTCCGAGATACATTGCTTTTTTGCCGAGGACGATCCAATTAAAATGAAAGTCATTAAAGTTTATGAAAGTTGTAGTTTTCTGGTTGTTTAGGTAGCTATTTTTCTTTTGTTTTGATAGTATTTTGTTAGTTGTCAATTTAGAAACCAAAATTATTTCCTTCATTTCATGTGTCACTCTCATGTAATGTTATAGAGCGTTATGGAGCAGTATTCTTTTGAAGAACTTGTTGATATGCATCTCGTGTAAGGAGAGATGCTAAGCAACGCAGCTGCTGCCCAACGCTGGTATGCTGAAAGGTATCCTCATTGACGATTACCATCAAGGCCTACATTTCTTACAATTGACCGTCGACTACGTGAGTAAGGCATGTTTCGACCAAGACATTTGAGTACTGGACGTCTACGAACTCGAAAAAACGTAGATGTAGAAGAACAGATTCTTCCAGCTGTCTAACAAGATCCACATACAAGTACAAGGCGAATAGTTGCAAGAGTAAATAGATCAAATTTTTTCATAGAGTATACATTAAGGGAACAACAGTTGCACCCGTACCACATCCAACCGGCACAGAATTTTCGTCCAGTAGATGCCCCTGCATGACTTTAATTTTGTCGATGGATGTCCAGAAAATTTACCGAAGGCCCAATGTTTTCAAGCAAGAAGTGGCGTACTAAATCTTCACAATATGCATTCGTGGGTGGATGGAAATCCATAAAATATCAGTGAGAGAAGATACCAACACCAATTTTCAATAAACGTTTGGATCGGAATTCTCGGAGATAATTTAATTGGCCCTTACAGATTAGCAGCACGTCTTACAGGATATTTGTATTTAAATTTTATGAGGGAAGATCTACCACCATTAATGGAAAACGTGACACTTGCTGTTCGACAGCAAATCTGGATACTCCGTGACGGTGCACTCGCTCACACTACTATTGCTGTTAGAAATTTTCTGAATAAAGAATATCCTCTGCGGTGGATTGGGCAGCATGGACCCGTCACTTGGCCATCCAGGTCTCCGGCCTAATGATTATTTAAAAAATCTTGTTTATGCAAGAGAAGTTAATAACATTGATGAATTGTGGTAACGTGGTCAAGATTGTTCAGAAACAAAGCGCAACCATGTAGGTGTTTTCGAACGTATGCGGCAAAATTTTCAACGACGTGTTGAAGCATGTACTCTGATGCAGGGAAACCATTTTGAGCACTTGATGTAAATAAACTTTGATAAACTTCAATAATTTTCGTTTTAATTGGATCATCGATCGGGAAAAAGGCAATGTGTCTCGGAAACGAAGCGATTGCGAATTTATATTCATAGGAACATTTTCGTTCACGTTGACATTCTGAATATGCATACTAATTTATGAAACATAATTTGATAACACCCTGTCTATACAGGGTGTATGATAAGTAACACCCTATTTTAAAATTTGTATAACTTCCCTATTTCTTACTCAATTTTAACGAAACAAAGTGTAAATCATTCAGTATTTATTGAGGTTTTCATTTACAAACATTCATATGCACTTTACACTCCCACACATGCTCCTGCATTATCACAACATTTCCTTAGACGAACAGGTATGTTGTCCACTGCTGCTCGTAACATGCGTTCAGGAACATTGTTGAGAACATATTTAATTCTTTTCCCCAGTTCATCAAGATCTTTAGATTTGTGGCGATAAACTTCTTCCTTAGCCCAATCCCACAGAAAGAAGTCACAAGGTGTTAGGTCTGGATTGCGAGTATGTCATTCATGCGCACCATGTCTTCTAATCATAAATGGCAGGGTGTATTCTTAAAAAAAAGTAAAGAAAAAACACCATATTTGCGACGACTGACAGCATCCCCTTTTCTGTACCCTCTTACTTTCTTTATACTCAATTTCATTCCAAAGGTGGATGTTGCGTATATGTACGCAATGACCTAACTTGTTCTCGTATTCCGGAACTCGAATCTTTCAAATTCTATACCCTCTGGCTAAGGCTAACATTCCACTCTCAAACTAAATACATCTGTGCTGTTTACTTTTCTCCTAATTCTACTGACTATCCAAAATTCTTTGACTACCTCACTTCCAAAGTGGAATACATTGTATCCTGCTCTCCCTTTATTGAAATTTCCATTTTAGGAGATTTCAATGTTCACCACCACCTTTGGTTTCCCTCCCATTTCACTGACATCCCTGGCGAACTAGCTTACAACTTTTCTATCCTAAATGACCTAGAGCAGATTGTACATCACCCTACTCGTATTCCCGATTGACATGGAGATAGGCCCAACATTCTGGATTTATTTCTTACCTCTCATCCTTCTTCTTACTCTGTGAAACTTTTTCTCCGTTGAGCTCCTCCGAACACAATCTTATATCTGTTTCCTGTCCCATCGCTCCAATTCGGCCTTTGATTCCTCCCAAGAGGAGTCGCCTTTGGCGCTGATTGGGAGGCCCTGAGGCAGTATTGCTCTGATTTCCCATGGAATGATTACTGCTTCCGTGGCCGGGACCCTTCCGAGTGTGCTGAGCGCATCACGGAGGAGATGCTCTTGGGCATGGAGGCGTACATTCCATATTCTGTTCCTACTACTAATGCAAAACACCTTGATTTAACTTTACTTGTTCTAATGCTATCCGCAACAGAGAGGAGGCTTTCAGAAGGTACCGTCGCCATCCAACTCCAGACTCTCACTCAGATTATATTTCTATCCGGATTCGTGCAAGATCTGTTCTTCGACTCGCCAAAAATTCCTTCACCCGACAAAAATGTGAAAACCTATCCAATTCTAATTCTTCTCGCTCTTTCTTGCATCTAGCTAAGAACCTCTTCAACAACTTCACTTCCTCTTCTTTCCATCCTCTATTCCATTCCGACGCCTCAGTTACCGTCTGGTCTCCTAATAAAATGAACTCTTCGCTCAGACTTTCCCCCCCAACTCAACCCTGGACGATTCCGGTGCTGTTCCTCCATCTCCTCCCCCATCTGACTTTATTATGTCTGAAATTAGAATCTCTTCCCAAGATGTTTTTTCTGCACTATCTGGGCTCAACTGTAGGAAGGCGTATGGTCCTGATGGTGTTCCTCCTGTTGTTCTTAAGAACTGTGTTTCTGTGCTGACACTCTGCCTAGGCAAACTCTTTCATCTTTGTTTCTCATCTGGTACTTTTCCTTCCTGCTGGAAGTTTGCTTTCATTCAGCCTGTCCCAAAGAAGGGTGACCGTTCTCAACCCTCCAACTATCGTCCAATTGCTTTGATTTCTTGCCTTTTCAAAGTTTTTGAATCTATCCTTAATAGGAAGATTCTTAAATACCTCTCTTCTCACAATCTTCTTTCAGATCCTCAGTATGGGTTCCGCAAGGGACACTCGAATGGCGAGCTTCTTGAATACCTCTCTGACTCTTGGTCATACTCCTTTCGGGATTTCGGTGAAACTTTTGTTATTGCGCTAAACATATCAAAAGCTTTTGATGGAGCCTGGCACAAATCTTCAATTTCGAAACTTCCCTCCTTCGGTTTCTATTCTTCTATCTGTACCTTCCAAGGACGGAGCTCGGCTTTTAGGTAAAGGGGGTCCAAAGAAAAAAGGGCAGCCCCTTAAATAAAAAGGACACAGTACTAAAAAAAAATTCTTCAAACAGACCACCAATGAGCGAATGGAAAATCAATTGTATTGTTTTATTAGATCAGTCTCATTCAACTATGATACAAAATAAAGGTCTAGTTTGGGTACAACAGATATCACAGAAAATTTTTCAAACAATTAAAAATGTCTTGCCAATTTAAAGAACGACCAGAATAAGATAAAGATAAAAGTAGTGATATGGCTGCACCAGTACTAAGGGCACCTATGAAAACCGCTACAACTACAAATTTGGAAGTACAATGTACACGGATAAAACACTCAAAATAGAATTTCAATAAAATAAAATAACCATGATCTATTTACAAAAACAAAATTCAAATTGGGCACTTGTACTTGAAAAAAATGGGGGGGGGGGGGGGTCAGGACGTCGCCGACTCTGCCCCCCCCCTTTTCTAGATCCATCTATGGCCTTCATCTCGAATTTCCTTTCTGGCCGATCTATAGCTGCGGTTGTAGATGGCCACTATTTTTCTCCGAAAGCTATCAACAGGGTCCCTCAGGATTCTGTACTGTCACCCACGCTTTTCCTTTTATTTATTAAAGAGCTTTTAATTCGCACTTCCTGTCCTATTCACTCCCATGACGATGATTCCACTCTTCACTTCTCCACCCGCTTCCCAAAGCGTTCCTTACAACAATCACTCCATGATTCACGTAGGACTGCTATGGAGCACATGACCTCTGACCTTTCTGCCATCTCTGATTGGGGCAGAGAAAACCTTCTGGCTTTCATTGCCTCTAAAACTTAGTCCCTCCCCCATCTTTCTACTGGTCACAATCTTCCACACAACTATCCCCTTACCTTCAACAACGCACAACTCAATCATTCCTCTTCTTTTAACATTCTTGGCGTTTCGTTTTCTTGTGATCTTTCCTGGAAATTTCACATATACTCTCTTTCCAAAACAGCTTCTAAGAGGTTAGGTGTGCTGTACTGCCTCCGTTGTTTCTTCACCCCAACTCAGTTACTATCTCTGTACAGGGATCTTGTCAGCCCCTGTATGGAGTATGCTTCTCATGTGTTGGGTGGCTCAACCCACACAGCAGTACTTGACCGGGTGGAATAATCAAGGGCTTTTCGTCTCATCAATTTCCCGCCTCTTTCTGACTGTCTTCAATATCTCTCTCTTCGCCGCACTGTTGCCTCACTGTCTCTTTACTATCGCTATTATAACGGACATTGCTCTTCTGAACGCTCTAACTGCATGCCTCCTCCTTTAAGGAGAGCACGCAGCACCAGACATTCTACACTTTCTCATTCCTTTTCTGTCCAACTCTCTAACGCAAGGGTTAATCAGTGTTTACAGTCTTTCATCTACTCAACCGTTGAATTCTGGAACAATCTTCCTCAATCCATCTTTCCTCCTGTCTATAACATCCCATTTTTCAAACGCAGTGTCTATGCATCTCGAAAACCCCTTGATTTTGGCTCTCTTCTTTCTCTATGGGGGAGGGGAGGTTGAGGGAATTCGCCCTTCGCTCCTCCTTCCTGCATAAAAAAAGTATAAACATAGGTCGAGAAACCCGTATGTTTCGAGCTACAGCACGCGACAGAAAAATTAAACTCCTTAAGATTTTTCATATTTTTTACATTTTTTACATTCGTATAGGCGTTTCCTTGAGCAGACTTTGCCAGTGCTACTTGAAGGTGTGCCTATCAGAACTCGACGACTAATGTGGTTTATGCATGATGGTGCACCAGCTCATTTCGCCTATTTAACGAGGGAATATCTCGGTGCTGTGTATCCTTTCAGGTGGAGAGGGGGGCGCGGTGGTCCAATTCCGTGGCCATCTCGGCCACCAGATTTAAATCCTCTTGATTATTACTTGTGGGGTCATTTAAAAACCCTAGTTTATGTTACAGAAGTCCGAGCACGTGATGAATTGTGGCAACGAGTTCGAAACAATTGTGAAACGATCCGCAAAACTCCAGGAATTTTTTAGTGTCAGGCAATCACTGGCGCGACGTGCTGAGACATGCATTCAAGAAGTTGGAAAGAATTTCGAACACTTACTTTAACCACTTCAATACGGCGACATATGTGCGTATGTCCGATTAACGCGCTCCAATATATGACGACATACGTTCGTATGCCCAAAACGTAAAGAGGAAAGCTAAATTATACGACATTTCTGCTTTTAGTTATAAATATTTAAGTTTTGGACATACGCACGTATGTCGTCGTATATTGGAGCGCGCTAATCGGACATACGTACGTATTTCGTCGTATTTTGGAGCCCGCTAATCGGACATACGCACGTATGTCGCTGTACTGAAGGGGTTAATGAAGCAAATGTATCACACTGTGTATTTACATAAAATGTCAAAAATCTGTAGGAGTTTCATTTTCCTGTCGGGTTTCTCGACCTATGTTATGTTTTTTGTTTTTTTACATTTGTCGCAAGAATACACCCTACGATTTATGAAACACTGCATCACCCTGTAAATATATGGCAAATATAAAGTTTCACGGAGAGCAGATTACATTAAGTTAGGTCGTGATTTTGAACTGGTTAGTTGTTCCCTACGTGAACAACTTTGGCTAATCACTATCTTTGTAACAGTTTCATAGAACTGGCCTCCGTGAATTTTAATATTTACCATATACAGTGTGTATATATATATATAACCTTCCTAACCTTGTTGCTGTTCCCTGCGTTGGTCTCTCTTGACACGAAGATCAAGCTGGTGGCCCCGCCTCTAGGTCTGGCTTGGTGGAGGAGCGAGTTGCTTTCTTGCACTCTCCACCGTACATAGCCAGGTACACCCAGCTCATCTAGTACCGCCCTGAGCCAGGCATCTAGTCTTCTTTTGAAGACTTCAACTTTGACCCCTGTAACGTTTCTGAGGTTCTTTGGAAGCTGGTTAAAAAGTCTTGGCCCCCTTACAACCAAGCTATTTTCCTTAAGTGTTGAGAAGGTCCTTTTTTGGGCCTTTAATTTGGGAACACAACACATTCTGCCTTTCCTATTTTCCAGTGTTGTTTGAATGGTAATTGGGTTTAGTTTTAGGTTTGGTACCAGTTTTTCGATCATTTTCCATATGTAAATTATGGTGTACCTCTCTCTTCTTCTTTCCAGCGAGTACAGATTTAGTTTACGTAGTCTTTCCCAGTAGTTGGGTTCTTTGCAGCCATCAATGTTAGCGGTGAAATGTCTCTGCGTTTCTTCTAGTTTATTAGTTTCTTCCTTTTTATATGGGGACGTCAAAACTGAGCAGTATTCAGGTTTTGGTATAATCAGTGTTGCTTTATTTATCGCTATCTGATTTTGTGTTTCGAATTTCGCATCATCGGTCATTATTATCCCAAGATCGATTGCTTTCGTGCTTCTCTGAATTTCCTGTCTATCTGGAGCATAATATGCAGTCTGTTTAAGTTCCTCTTTTCTACCATATCTAAAGAGCTGAAATTTCTCGGTGTTAAATGTCATGTTGTTGTCTTCTGACCATTTCTATATTTTGTCCGTGTCCCTCTGCAAGGCCTCCACTTCATTTACATCGCTAAGTTTTCTGCTGATCTTTGTATCGTCTGCAAAGGATGTTACTATACTGTTGCTGTTTGCTCCGCTGTCTATGTCTGTTAGCATGATAATGAACAGGAGTGGGGCCAGTACTGTCCCTTGTGGTACTGAGCTGCGTATTTCCGATTCTGATGATGATATACCTTGAATTTTGACGACACTGGTCTATAGGTCTTTCTTTGAGATCTGTCCCCTCCTTTATATATAGGGACAATGTTTGCTCTTTTCAAGATGCTCGGTATTTCCTCAGTGTCTGGAGATCTTCTCCATATTCAGTATAAAGGTGTAGCTGTTTCATTTTTACAGTTTTTAATCAATAGTGCGTTCCAATTGTCCGGACCTGCAGCTGAATGTGGTTTCATTTGTCCTACAGCTCTCGCACATCTTCTGGGGCAATTCCTGTTCAAAGAATGCATCTGTGTCAGGTATCGCTTTGTCACGTTTTGGGGTACTGAAAACTGAGTCATACTGGGCTCTCAATGTTTCAGATAATTCTTTTGGATCGTCGGTTAGTTCATTATTTCTCTTCTTTAAGGGCCCAATATCGGCGCGCGTTTTTGTTTTCCTTTTCGCATAGCTATAGAAGTATTTTTGTGTGTGTGTGTGTGTATATATATATATATATATATTAGTGATGGACCGGATATCCTCATCCGCATCATTTTAACATCCGCATCCGCACTTCTGACTGCGGATGTTATGCGGATATTACCTCTAATAAATTATGCAATTTACAATTAAATTAGCTTATAAAGTAGCTTATAAGGCCCAGTCATGCACATTTCATGTAAAGTATTAATTATTAATGAACAAACAAATATATAAACCTCAAAATATAAATACCTGGTAACACAGAAAATTGAATGAAACTTGTTTCGTTCAATTTTCTGTGGCTGGAACTCTTGGGAAAGTTATTTTTATCATAATGAAAACATTAATATTAATTTTAATTCTTATGCATTGCCTGCCATAATAGTAATATCACGAAATTTGAAAAATTATGTCATATATTCATAATTCTATATTATATTGATAGATTAACTAACTATCCGCATCCGCGGATATTGAAATTAAATATCCGCATCCGCAGATGTTGAAAAACTGACATCCGGTCCACCACTAATATATATATATATATATATATATATTAGTGATGGATCGAATAACCGCAACCGCAACCGCAACCGCACTACAACCGCACAAAAATTCACAACCGCAACCGTAACCGCAACCGCCGTTCCATAAGTGCGGTTGCGGTTGCAAAAGCTTAGTTAATTTTAACCCTGAACAAACCCTGAACCAGTCAAAAAGCAGCCAAAAAGAGCCCGAATGACTGATTCTCCTGAGCCAAGTTCTTCAAAGTCGTCACTACTGGACTCGATGAACGCATTTTTGAGTTCAAGCAGTGAAGAAGAAGAAAGTTCACCAAGGATCAACAAGAAGATGCGAGTTCTTCTAGACAACTATCACAAAGAAAAAAGAATTGCTCCCGACGATGATCCTCTTCAGTGGTGGAAAGATAACGAACTAAAATACAAAGAACTTGGCTGTATTGCAAGAACATATCTTGCTTGCCCTTCAAGTAGCATTCCAAGCGAGCAGCTCTTCAGTGGAGCGGGAACGTTGTACGATGAGAGGCGTTGCCGCTTGAAAGGTGAAAATGCAGCAAAAATATTATTCTTGAAATTCACACTGCCTGTCATTAAGTTTGACATCAGTTTTTCAAATGAATAATAATCCATAACTTTCCAATGGGTGGAGGCTGGGGAAAGTGGTAGGTGGGATGAACAGTGCGATGGGTCCTCGTCCCTCATCCTGGTAACACACTTAGTGCAAAATATGGTTTTAATTAATTTGACCTATTCTTTCATAATAGCTATATAAGTTTAGAATATACTTCATTTAAATAGTATTTATTTAGTAAATACCTTATGTTGAACACAAGTTTTGCAACACACAAATAGCGGTAGCGGTGTATTGCAAAACTTGTGTTCAACATAAGGTATTTACTAAATAAATACTATTTAGTATATATTATGTACCAAGTGTGGCTAAATCGCACTATAGTGGCTAAATCCAGTTAATAATTACGCATTTTTCCTAGTATATGATAACCGCAACCGCAACCGCGGTTGGAAAAAATTCGACAACCGCAAACACAACCGCAACCGCGGTTGTGAAAAACCGACCACTCGATCCATCACTAATATATATATATATATATATATATATATATAACATGAACAGTGTGAAAGGATAACTAAATTCTGCCTTTATTATATCTTCAGGAACATTCTTCGAACCCCTTCGAGGTAAGGTGAAATTTATTTCTAATATATTAAGTATTAAAAATGAAGATGCTATTAGTCCGTTGTTCTTGTATAACTGTAATAACGCATAATTATTAAATTGCATCCAATAACACTGTAAATGAAAATTAACTGATTGCTTGCAATAGATGGCACCACACATCCGAAATATGAATTACAAGAGGTATTGACGCGGCTGACTTCGAGATATAGTTCCTCGTTTTGATCCGAATTACAAATTAGAAATGAGACATAGACGCGTCTGCTTTCGTTTTGAACCGAAATATATATATTGCTAAAGAGAGAGAAAACGCTGCTTTGGAGACAGTTTCTGGTGTTGATCCAAACTATGTACAACAAAATAGACATAGGAAAGGCTGCTTTTTAGATACAATTCTTCATTTTGATTCAATATTTGAATTTGAAAAGAGTAAGAATGAGAGTATATTTGATGTTGGGTATATCATTTTAATCTAAGAATGGTAAGGCAAATGAAAATAAATATGACTGGTAGTGAGAAAGAATATAATTTAAACTAAACTCGGGGGTGAGTTTGGAGTAATTGTCTTGAAAATGAAGAAAGGATCAACATGACTGAAGAAAATCCTGAGTGCAACAAAAGGATTATGTCTATATACATATATACAGGGTGTTCTAAAATTACTAAATAAATTTTTATATGAATACAATATCTTAACAAAAATTATGCGATGTTTAATAATTTTATTTCAAATACAGCAACAATAAGAAAAAGCAACAATACTTATTTATTTTAGATGTTCAAAGTGTCTTCCTTCAACTTGAACACATTGTTCACAACGTCTGACTACTGATCGACAGACATTCTTTGCAAGATCCTGTTATATGGCTCTGAATTCATTGGTAATTCGTTGTTGCAACTCTTGAAATGTCCTTGGCTTTGTTGCATAAACTTTTTCACGAATGTAATCCCAAACAAAAAAATCCATAGGGGTAGGATCGGGTGACCTAGCTGGCCACTCGACAAGTCCCCAGCGACGAGGAAATTGTTGATCCAACCATAATCTAACCTGTCGTTTGTAGTACGGAGGAGCACCGTCCTGTTGCCACAAGAATGTGTCAGTATCAATATGATTCGATAGTACTGGAAGAACTTTATTTTGTAAATGATGTAAATAAGATTAACCCACCAGTGACTGTACCATTTGGGAAGAAGAAAGCCCACCATGCCTGTGGAAGTTATACCGCCCCCACACCTTAACTCCAGGGGACATTAATTCAGCTGTCACAATATTATGAGGATTTTCATCAGCCCAGTAATATGAATTATGCCTGTTTACATTTCCATTAAGCATAAATTTGGCCCCATTGGTCCACAGTATAAAATCCACTAAACCTTCCTCCTCAGCACAATGATTCAAAAAGAATTCACAGAACTGAAACCTTCGATCAGGATCGTCATCGGACAAGGCGTGCAGCAATCGTGGTTTGTAAGGTTTACAATTCATAGCCTTCAGCATACACCATATTTTATCGCAAGATAAATCATGCTCTTGTGATAATCAACGAATTAATTTATTAGGACTCTGATTAATTGATGTTGCTATTTTGTCCATATTTTTTTGTATGGTAGTTGAGATGGGTCTCCCGGCACCTGAAGCTTGCGCAACAGAACCATACTTTTCAAATTTCTCTTTAATTTATTTAAATGTTTCTGGTCGAGGTCTTGTATTTCATCAATTTTCATATTTTCGACGAGCTTCAGAAATGTTGTTAAACCTCACAACACAAGATTAGACGAAATGCATCGCACTGCCTGTCCACCATCTTTAACTATTATCTAATGCAATAAATAACTAAATAGGCTTGGGTGTAAAATTCAAGCTAGTATACTTCTCTAAAAATTAATATCATATATGTTCTGTTAAATTATTGTATAATTTTTTAAATATCGCATAATTTTTGTTAAGATATTGTGTTCATATAAAAATTTACTAGGTAAGTTTAGAATACCCTGTGTATATATATATATAGTATAAGGAAAGAGAATCTCAATAGACCATGTCAGTGTGCGGATTTTTTAGAAGGCTATGGTATTTTGTCCTTTACAAGGTGTACTTCAGTTTTTACTTCGACATTAGTAGTATGACAGCAAAAGATTAGAGTGCAATGCAATTGCAAATGTTGCAATGGGTGCCAGTGCCAACCCCATACCCCCTTGTTGCATGACAACCAGTGCCAACACCAGGGTGCCAAAAAAGTGGGGGAGTCCAAATGACCTCTTTGGGGGAGACGTTGGGACGGCCTCACCCCCAAAAGGGGTATACCTAACCTAAGAGAGAGAGAGGAGGAGGAGGAGAGAGAGGAAGAGACCATCCAACGTCCACGAAAGCCAGAAGCTCAATGACTGATCATGGTAGCAACACGTGACTTAGAACTCGAAATCCACCAGTTGGCGTAGAAGCCAGTGCCGCCAGGCATTATCAGCCAGTTGGCACAGTGTATACATCGCCTGAACCCCCAAAAAGCATACACAAACCTTTTTTTTTATCTGTCTGCATACCAATTCATCATTCATCTCAGTGTCGCACAAATCGAATAATTTTAAAAAATTTATAAATCCCCTACCACGTTACATGTGCAAGAGAAATAAAAGACAGTATATGCCACAAGTATTACTAAACTATCCATGGAAACGGTAAGGATTCCAGACAACTTCAGGGACATGTAGCGTTTCGATAAATTGTACAACAGGGTCACTCCAGGGCTGAGTGCCGAGTGAATCAAAAGAGTACAATCTTTCCCTATTTTTAAAATAGATTGCAAACCAATGAATCCCCTCGTCCCCAACTAATGTCCGTATTGACGATAAGACTACACGAATCTCTCATAGTGAGCAATTTCAATGATTCATTCTTCGCAAACACGCCGATAAATTTAGAACATGTGACTTGGTCACTTTTCATTACTCTCTGGAGTGTATTCGCGTCCATTTTAAAAGTCTGTGACAACGTTCCTGAAGCGGTCGAGATCTATTAGAGCTTGTGATTCGAGGTATACTAGTACACTAATAGGTGTGTCTATAAGGTCGGCGAATTCTAATCTGACTGAGATGTTCCCACTTTGTTGTGGACATAAGTGTGTGTTTACCCTAGCAGATAAGTCGGGGGTAATATCAAATGGTTAAAGGTTAAATTGAGCGACAAATTCTATCTGCGTTACGGCAATCCCAAGTTCGTCACAGCCACCGGCAATATGGACAAGATTACTATAAGCTCTTGCGAAAAGCGGGAACACAGCGTCTGATGATTAGTTAGTAATCATAGTCCCGCCCAATGCAACCATTTATGTATAGAGTTATATTTTTAAGGCCGAAATTATCGAATTTAAAGGCGCTCTTTTTATATTTTCCATTCGTAGAAGCGTGATCCTGTATTCCAATTAATATCCTTTTCGATAGAACTCCCAGTGCCACGTTTTCTATCTGCGTCAAGGCCAACCCGGCGGGCACCGTGTATAGTTTGATCAGTACTCTGTTAATTGGGTATTTTACTGTTGCGTGTATTAAATTTTTTTCAATTTCTACATATTTCGGCGAACTTAATTTCACTCGCCGTACGCGCAGATATGTTTCCATGATATGAATCACAACGGGCTTTGCGCCCTCTTCTTGATCAGGTCCCAGATTTATGCAGATCTCAGGATTCGTGCGGTTGAGTTTTAACTTCATATCCACCCCATTCATAAACAGTTTCTCCTGGAACGTGAAGTCTGTATGCAGACGTCCAAAACACTCGTATATCTTCTTTTAAGAATTTTTAAATTTATCCTTTATACTACTTTCGTCTTTAGTCTGATAATAGCCTTCGGCAGTTAAAAATGTATCCTTCGCTTCTTTTGAAAACTTGAGGATATTTTCCAGATAGGCTCATAGGTGATAATAACCCGTTCCTGCCGAGATGTTGACCTGATTTAAATACACCTCACACTGGCTGAATATGGAGTGTATAAAGTTGGTTTCAGGGTATGCAGAGTAACTATCATCGCAGTCCGTTCCATATGAATGGGCTATACGCAGTTTAGCGTAAATGTGCATGCAGCTTGGATAAAAAATGTATGGGCCTGAGCTGGGTATCACGAATTCTATAGGGGCACTCGATGAACTAATTGTGTTTAATGGGTTAATTGTAATAAAGTCACTACGCTCAATAGAAACCTGTGTAGGGGGCATATCAAAGAGGGACAGCTCCGATTTACAACATTGTGAGCTACACGGATGGATGAAGCGTGCCATGAAGAGTCAGAAATAGTGCCACCTCTCTCGAAAAGTAGTAATCAGCCTATGATTCGTGAGAGCAGTGTCGTCAGCTTACATCAGTTAAAAAATGATCAGCCATAGGCTTCATCGTTTAGAACACTTCTTTTTTGATGACCTTTTACATTTAGCGCCACGTGTCGGTAACCCCTTCTTCCGGACAGCCCTCTCCTTCTTCTTTCCGCCACCAGGCATTTTTCTCTTTGCATCTTTGATGATTTCGTCCCATGTACGTTTTAAATGTTTTTTCAGAGCTTCTTTAGGCTTAGTTCCACCCATTATGTCTTCTACCGCGTTAAAACCTGATTGAAACGCCTTCCTACCGAGATATCTAGCCCCACTCTTAAAGAAAGGGACAGCCGTAAGTAGTATGTTTTAAAAACTGGATCTAAACCCACTCCCACGGTGATATCTCACCCCTCGATAGACTGTGAAACGCCTTCGGGTCAATATAACTGAATGCGACGGAAGTGCAGCTTCACTGTTAAGCTTCCATCACCGAATGGGAAATTTTCCTTCAATCGTTCTTATATATATATTGAGATATTGGTTAATAAATTAGTAGCAATATACACATAATGGGGCTTGTCATATATAATGCTCAAACGCTTCCCTCTATGGTTGGGAATGTGTACAATGCGCAGCAGGCGCGCCTAGGTGTCCCCAACAAATTGATGTTCCACGATACTGCTGTAAATATAGCGCCTGTCTGGGGATGGATATCTTTCACCTAATTTCTCCAATTTCAACTGATACATTAAGCTGGACAAGTCATGTTGTGTCGCGTGAAAGGTATCTCTTTGGAGGGCTGCACTATATCGACCCTCGGCCACAATTGTGAACAGCTCTTTGTCTTTAATATTTCTACTAAGCGTTGATTTTAACTTCAACGTGCGTGCAGGCGTGTCTATGTTTACGACGACTTCCAAAAGTAAGTCGTTTGTCAGGTACGACTTTTCAAGACGCTTGTTTAAGCCCCTCACAATGTCCGTGGCTGTGTCATAATGACCGATTCCTAGTGTTACATTTGTACTATAATACTGTACCCACCGAATAGGACTGATTGCATAGTGTAGTCTAAGTTTATGCCTAATTTTTCACACTCATCGACTCTTCTAAGGATCAGAAATATGATCTATTCATTTTCAAGAGTTAATAATTTGGTGGCTAACTGGAACTCACATACACCAACTTCGAACGAATCACGTTCCAACTCAATGGGCCCATGGAGTTCTGTTACAAAGTTGGCCAGGGTGTTGTTAGGATGTACAGACAGAGAAGAAGAGGACGGGAATGTAACATAGAAGTGGTTAGGTGCCATGTTGCATACTATTTAAGCTTCATTATTACATCAGCTTTTATATAAATGTTCAAGGTTTCTGGGTACCCTAGCAACTTCACCAGGTACATTTTTCTCTTTCCTGAACCTTTGCTACCTAACATTTTTTCAATTTTAAACACATTTTTTCCTAAATTAAATGTCAATTTCTGTAACTCCTCGCGGTAAAAGCCTCCTGCGATTTCCTCCCCATTCAAATCTTCAACGTAATACATCATTATCTCGCCTTTAGGTCTCACAGTACTAACTTTAAAAATCTCACGCGTCCATCCTTCCTCAAATCCCTTCGCGAATTTATTTCCCGAACGTGATAGCCTTACATAATCATTGATTTTGAAACGTGTAGAGTGTGGTGGCCGTGCTCCATCTCTTATCACATCAAGCTCTGGGCGCGTACCTCTTTCTAAAACTTCGTAGGGTGTTGTGCCAATCGTACGGTGGTGTGAACGGTTGTATGACGAGGCCAATGATCCCAGAATGTTTATATATCTGTATGTGTTTTTATGTGCAAAATAGCGATGCATGCGTTCCTTTATGGTACGTTGAACTCTTTCAGCTAAAGAGGCCGTATGTATAGAATTGCTAGTGTAGTAACTGATATTAAACTCTGTCAGCATGATTTGGATTCGTCAATGCATGTGGGAGACTGCTTTTTAAAACATGCTCGATGTGTTGCGTTCCGTTATTCTTTGGCTGGTCGTCTCTAACGTCGGACCCAAGTCTTATATCGCCATGCTCATCGTTGCTCGCGCTGTGCCTAATAATCACAGGGAACTCTGTTGGATTCTTATAACCTTCGTACTCTTGAAGAAATTTCTGCAGAGCCTATTGGTAGAAGATACTTTTCTCATCAGGTGACTTTCCACTCTTTAATAGGGCTAACAATTCGCTTTCCATTCATTTAAGCCTACTTTTACGGGGTTCTAGAACCGTGTCTGGATTCTTTGAACTTTGCAGTGAAGCATACACCGCGTGCGGAATCACTACCACTTTCTTCATTATATTAATCTAGTCAGTAAAGGTCCCAAAACTGAAAATAAGATGGGTAGGAATGATCCCCCTCTTTGTACAATAATTCTCTTTTTCTTCCCCACAGTTTGATTTTACGAGCGAGCGCACGTATTATGTTCTTGTAACGACGTAGGCGAGCCTTCTGAGGGTGTTTCATTGACACATTACATTTTATAACATTAAGAGAGATTTCACAGATGCATTTTAAAAAGTCGGAGTCGATATTTTTAACAAACATCTGCTGCAATACCCGAGGCAATCGTTGATAGATTTTTATTAATTCACGATATTTCTTCAGCCTATTTGTAATTCTGAAATATACACCGTTTCAGGCTCGTTTGGGAATATATTCGTTTTTAGAAGCAAACTAAACGTGTTTCGCGGGTGAAGGTCACAAAACAAATATCCGTGGCTTCTTTATAAGCCTCCAAAAACTCCTTACGCTGATTCGGGAACATTTGATTGGCTAATACCCCAATTTGTGACACACCTCTACGCTGCGCGAATAAGACTAGATATTGTGTATTTAATGACACATCGCGCATATATCTATTTTTGAAGAATAGATCCCTTTTGATGAAGAATACGCTTATGTCAAGATGGTGGGAGAACAATGTAAATGTCTCGGCAAACGTTTTATCCATTTTCAACATGTGATCGTCAATTACAGTGACTGTATGCCCATTTCCCTTTAACGAATTAACTTAATATACACCTTTGTGGAAAAAAATATCTTGGTACTCGTTGAACACTGATTGATACGTCGAATAGCACCATATTACTTTATGCACAAATTTTGGAAACATCTCCCTTTTATCTTTAATGATTTTAAGTATAACATACACGAATGCTGGAACGAGAGAGGTTATTCCACATTTACTCCTAAGCCAGACTATCTGTGATGAGTGCATGGATGTCGAGTGTGATGAGTGTCACAAATGTGGTAAACGGACAAACGTTTATAAAACGATTGCACACAACAGCCCTGTGAAACCCTGTATCCTATATTGTCTTTATCTTATATCCTCTTTGTATCATACATAAGTTAGCGGACAAGTTCAAAAAATTACTGTGTATGTTCTTGCCCATAACAGAGCAAAATTTGACACACAGTTCTTTTATAAGGAGTGGCTTGAACACGAGTCATCGGAAATATTTACAGGCGACCCATTGAAAAGAGGCAACAAACTAATACAAATGCAGATAAGAGGTAATGTTCATTTTAAAGACACCCTGCTGTTCACACCTTATAAATTAGCAAAGCTACCCAAGGTCACGGGCGTAGCCGCTGAAGTTTCAAAAGGATATTTCCCTTACACATTCATCACTAACGAAACTTTAAATTACACAGGACTGCGTCCACCCAAACATTACTTTAACTACACCAACATGAGTGAGAGTGAGCATGAAGATTTTGACCGCTACTACAACAATTTTAATGAAACTAGTCCATACAATATAGCTGAGGAATGTGAACTTTATTGCGTGAATGATGTGCGCGTGCTTAGACTAAGTTTCCAGGTCTTTAGAAGGATGTACATAGCCTGTTTCAAATGCGATCCGCTGCAAGTCGCAACCACGATCGCCTCATTATGCTTTACGGTGTTCAAGAATAACTTTATGCCTAAAGACACCTTAGCCGTCATTCACAGAAACAATCCCCGCAGTTATGGGCAAAAGGCTATTTACTGGCTCATACACCTACAGCACCAGACCGGGGTATACGTAAAACACGCCCGCAACACGGGGAAAGTACCCATTAAGGTCAATGGTCGTGTTCTTTGGGTTGATTATCTAAGTGAGGATCCAACCACTGGTGAGAAGACTGTGTACTCCTTTAACGGCTGCTGGTGGCATGGATACCCACGGCCTGAGTGTGCCATCAAAGGGAACCTCCATGGAAGATCCCCCTCCGACAGCCTCCCATGGACCCGAAACCGCGATCAACTTATAGGCTCCCAGGTCACTCACAAGATCGTGTGGGAGCATGATTATGATTAGCGGACGGAAACAGATGGCCAGTACGGTGAATAAATAAGGGGCATCAAACGTTCAATGGTGTTGGAACCCCTCAAATAAGGCGCTAGCTTGTTTGGAGGGCGTACAAACCCATTCAAGCTATACTTTTCGCCGATGGAGGGCGTGAAACTCCATTACTACGACTTCTGTTCTTTATATCCCTATGTAATGAAGAACAATCCGTAACCCATAGGTGCGCCAGAAAAACTAGTGGGGCCCGCCATGCCAACCATCGATGAGTTCTCAGCTAACTTGAGTGAGCGCTACTTTGGACTCTCTTTCGTAGACGTGCTCCCCCCTCGCGATTTATGGATGCCGATCTTACCCATTATTATAGATCACAAGCTCATGTTTCCCCTGTGCGTGAAGTGCGCAGAGGAGAACAATGGGGATTGTAATCATATAACCAACCGGCGTAAGATCAAAGGTGTATTACAAGCCCTGAGCTGGACCTAGCCCTTCGCCATGGATACAGAATATTGAAGATACATGAGGTGTGGCAGTATCAGAAACTACCCAACCTTTTCACGCCATATATAAACGCTTTTTTGAAGGATAATGTAGAAGCATCGGGATATCCGCGAGGAGTTGATACCGAAGATGAAATAAACGGCTTATATTCAGCGTCACCGTGCCCATGAAGTTATACAGCTTGACCGTTCCAAAATTGTTAAGAATCCTAGCAAGCGCTTTAGTACAAAGTTGTGTCTAAACATTCTTTGGGGCAAAATTTGCACAGAATACTGGCAAAGGGAACGTTCATTTGGCACAAAGTTATATTGAAGTCTGGGATTTTTCCACCGCTCCCGATAAAGAGGTCATGGAGATCGTGAATGTAAGGGGTTCCAAAAAACCTTAGCCCCCCCATTTGCAGCTTACATGCTTACTTATATCAAAATAGTTTTTAGTGATTATAAAAGTATATAAAATTCTTTATTTATTGCCGGTATTAAAATTACTCTAGCTGATAAATATAATGGCTTCTCAATTAATTGGTGATTCGGAGAGGCAACGTGTGATAGATCCCATGCGAGCAATAACATTTCGGGAAGCTCGTGATGCTGGAGCCACCTTTATAACACGTTCATGGGTTGCCAAAATGTTGCGAAGAAGTGAGGACTTCGTCAAAAGAAATTGGAATAAAACTTTGGATGAATGTGAAATGGATACAACCAAATCTGAGCGCCCAAATTTGCCAATCTCTTAGGAATCAAAGGATATCATTGAAAGCGGTACGCGTAAGCGGAAAAAAGCTGTGCTAAACTTTCTAGAGAGATCGAAGTGTTGAGAGGAAAGATCGTTAGTGGTGAGATCATTCGACTGTACCGTCATAGGCAAGGTTTAAAGCCTTGGCATGAACTTCCAAAGCCAAGAAAAACTCAACTTAACATCGATGACAGAATGTGGTTTGCCCATTATCTTGAAGATTGGGATGTAGATGAATTTTTTGTTTACGTAACACGTCGGCCTGACTACCAAAATGATCGAGTGTGGGCCACAACACCAGATGAAATCGATGACAATGAACATTATCGCGAATTATTAAAAAGTCCAGACTGTGTTGGTGTGTTTGTTTTGTTCACTGCAAAGAAGCTCATGTGGGTGCTGAAGCCAAATGGTCAGAGTTGGGATGGACAGTATTTTCGTGATATTATTCTATCCCAGCATGTCATTCCTTTTCTAAGAAACCCAAACAATGTTATGGATGTCGATCAGGTCACACTTCTGCACGAAAAGGCCCCCTGCTTTAAGGCATTAGCCACTCAACAGTTGTTGCAGAACCATGAGATCGATTTCTTTGGAAATGGAGAATGGCCAGGAAATTCTCCTGACCTGAACGTCTGTGAACACATTGGATCAGTTATAAAGGACAAGGTTGAATGTCTCTTGCTTCAAGAACCTGCAGCAACTCGATTTTCGAAGGATACAATGACGCAACACATTGAAACTGTTTTAGCAAATTTGCGTAACGATCAAGATCTATTCACGTCACTTTTGGCAAGCTACTTAAATCGAATTCAGGCTGTCTTGGAAGCCAATGGCGGGAACACCAAGTTTTAATTGTTTCTCATTAAATGCAGGATTAAATTCTCTTTTGTAAGGTATGTTTAGTTTTACTGTACCTCTAATGGCTTAGGCCATGGGCGGGGGGGGGGGGCTAAGGTTTATTGGAGCCCCGTAGGTAATACTTACATAATAAAGTACAACATCACCGAACTGGCCACAGATACCTCACCTGTTACAAACATACCTGTAGCCAGCTTCACAGCCTACGTCCGCATCAAGCTTTGGGGACTACTGCACTCTCTTGGGCGGAGGGTGCTTTACGCTGACATAGATAGCGTAATATTCACAGAGAGAGAGGGTGAATACATGCCGCCTATTGGGAAATTCCTCGGAGATTTAACTGACGACATCAGGGATAAGTATGGTGATGGTGCATACGCTGACTCATTTGTATCAACAGGGTCAAAAACGTATGGAGTACGGGTGAGGGTGGAGGAGGGTATGAAATATATCGTGAAGCTAAGAGTATCACGCTTAACCATGCGAACCGACGAGTCGTTAACTTTGACTCGTTGAAGGATCTAGTGTGCTTGGAAGATGAGGGCGACCAGCCACCCCAACTGACTGTGGGGACCCACAATTTTCGGGCGCCGAAACTGGGGTGAGTGAGGGAACTTAGGGGTAGGAAGGTATGCCGTAACACCTATAGGAAACGTTACCAGGTGCCTGGTACCTATGATACCGTATACTTTGGATACCTAAATCCTTGATTGTTTATATATATATATATATATATATATTGTTAACGATATGTTTATTTATTACGTATATTTGTTTCAAGTAGGGTTTCATTTTCTCCCTTGTGTGCGTGCGTGTGTACAGTCCTAAGCTCCCCCCCACTGTGAGCTCGGTCATGTGACTCCTGCTACTACCTGGGCATATCTCTACCCCTGCTTGATCAGTTGACCTCTGCAAACCCTGGAGCTCAGACGTGTATTTTCTCAAGTAGACAAAAAAATAGTGATGGCTACTTTTGATATTGCGTGTTGGACGTTTATGAAGTGGTTTTCGGTAAAGTCGGAAGATGTGGTGAATACTGAAAGACGACCTACCCCACCCTCCTTTGAGACTTTCAAGGCTACATTGAATCACGCGAAGCAACAAGATGTTCAAATACTCTACAGATATCCTGGGGAGAGTATTGCCGGATTTCCTGGCACAAACCACGTAATGGACTACATTGTAGGGTTAAACTGTATAAAAGCGTACATATACCGTGAGGTGAAAGAAACAACACGTGCAGAAGAGAAGCAACGGATATGGATAATGAGTCTTGTTGATGAGTGGTGTGACAGGCGGTATTATGTCATGCTGCATCATACGGAGTACACGTACCCTACGGTTGAGAATGTAAACCTTGTCATCATGGACAAGATAAAGTACTTTTACCACTACATTTATATATATCATGACGAGGTTCGCAGTGAGGTTGTGGCTAAAGGCCTATGTTAGTTTTTAATAGAGTTTAGAGACGAGTATCGATTGTTAAACAAAAAGGATAAATACCGTCACATGTTTCTCTCAAATAGTGCACCGGATTGTTAATGTGTGGAGAACGTCTAGTGCGCATAAAAAATTGAAACTGAAATTATCCTATGTGTCGGAAAATTGCACGGTATAATGGTTACAAGTACTCGTCTGATTCATGCTAGAACAAATCCGTACACAATTCAACAGCTTATTGTGTGACTCACTTCCCCCGTCCAGCCGATCCGCCCACCCGCGGTTCATAGTTATCTCAGCGCTTGAACCGACTGGACGTGCACTCCTCGAATACGATGGAACTTCCTTTGAGAAGCATTCTCAATGCCGCGTACGATGTGACCGTGACGAAGTCATTGCCTGTGTTCAGGCGTAAAACCAGCACCATTAACTATGTACTTGAAACGACTTGCAGACAAGCAAAATCTGCTAAACGTATGTTATTTACTTAAGTGTTGAGGAGATGAATAGTCTTCGTGATAGTTGAGAAGTGGGTTGAGGACCGTTATAAAATACCTGCAGGTGTAGGTACAAGAAGAGAACAGATTAGTGATGCCCCCTCATATGCCTTTGTTTGTACGTTGTGTATAAATAACGATCAGCCATGCATTGATATACGACTGATGTGGAAGAATGCATCTGATAATAACGTTCTTGTCCACACACGAAACCGATTCATCCTCGACAGAATGTTTGAAATCGTCAGATTCCGCAAGCTGAAGCCTATTAGACGCGCGTGTTTCGGATATTATATATTTTGACATGGTTTTTGAATACGCATACACCGCTCTGCTCGACGGGTTTATCGAGTGTAGGAATGAACAAGGCGAGAAATGTCTAGAGCTGGATGCTTATTTAAAAGGTTTAAACTTCGAAATATCATGAACTTTGGTACAAAGGACTTGAGCGGTACAAGTCCAGAGCTCACCTACACTCTTGGCCCTGAATAATTGTACTTCTGTAGTCTATATAATGAGCAGCTGTCGTTACGACTTGGAAGATTATTTAAGTTGCCGCTATGCGTTGTGAAGAAGGGTTCACGTTTGAAAAGCTAGGATCGGTAAGAAAAAACCCTAGATTGGAAAGGAGTATGACTAACGATACCCTCTTTGTTCTAGCTTTTGAATGTATTATATCCGTTTTTAAAAATAACTTGCCAAGCAAATGTAAAGTGGGCACAAAAATAGTATTGAACGATATGAAGGCCATTTACATCGAGTATAGGCGCCCGCACACCTTGAGCGGTGAAATAACGTTAAATCTTATTTACTGCGTAGTGCAAAGCAATAATGATGTGACTGTAGACTCGATTACTTGCGAGTTTAGTGTTGATGGTTATAGTCCATCGTTTTGTATATTATTTTTTTATTTTTTTGTTATGCTCGTATATATATTCCTTCATTCGTATTTCTTATGCTATTATTATTTTTTATTTCATTATTTTTATCAGATATATTCCATCGTTTGTATAGGATTGTATATTTATTTTCTATATATTTCGTGAAATTGATTCCAATAACTCGTCTAAATAAACAGAATGATGTAATGGTGTTTTATTTAATTCTTCTGGTTGCATATATAAACGATATTATTATTTAATTATATGTTTACCAAATGGCTGGTTAGGCCTTTTAAACCGACTGACGCATTTCTAAGCCAACTGTCAAGAATATCTGGATAGCGCAATTTGGCACCTGAAAAGTTAATTAATATATACACCTGCCTTCTAGGTATTCTACGTCAACTGGCGGGTTAAGCCAACTGGCGGATTAACCCAACTGTCGGATAATGCCAACTGGCGGAAAGCTAACTGTTAAGAATGTATGCTTTAATTAAATAAATAGCGCAATCTGGCAACTCAACCCTAATAATGTACACCTGAACAAGCCATTTACGCCTACTAAGTCAGATTAAGCCTTCTAACCCAACTGGCGGATTAAGCTAACTGGCTGGTTAGGACCTTATAAGACAGCTGTCGCTCGGATAAACTCTCATTATGCGTCTGGCAGATGCCAGGCGAACACCCCTCTCTCCTTCTTAGGTTAAGGCTTAGGTTAGGTTTCCCTTTGTGGGTGAGGCCGTCCCAATCTATCCCTCAAAGACCCTCCTCCTTTTTCTCCCTCTCTTAGGTTAGGTATATCCCTTTTGCGGATGAAGCTCTCCCAACTTCTTCCCCAAAGAGGTTAAGGGGACACCCCCAGCTTGCTGATGGAGTTCCCCTTCATTGCAGCTTCGGGGATAATCCCTCCCCATGTTGCATAACCTTTTGCAACATTCCTCCTCCCCCTTTGCAACATTGATCAACATTTGCAATTGCATTGCACTCTAACCTTTTTAGGTCATACTACTGACACTATCTAGCCACCTGTAAAGCAACTGCACAGCATCATACCACTACATTCACGTTTAACTATTGATACCACACGCTATTTTGTCAAACATTTTCCAGGTTTTTTTTCTAATGTAGTCTTCTATTCGAGTTGAAACTTCAGTCTTGGAACTTTTCTCCAGTCTTCTTCTATCCACCTTTTACGGTTTTGAGATGATGCACTATACTCTTAGTCTTCGGTAACGATTTTCTATTCCGAGTAGTGGTTTTCTGGTTGGCAAACTAGCCTCACGAAGTGTTTTCTTCATTGTATATTTTAATATTCAGACATTTAACATTGAATTAAAATTAGTAGCAGCCTAGGTACTTACTAGAAAAGGGTCAACCTTAGACTTTCGTACAAACAGTCTATCCTCTTTCACTGGTTTTCCTCCTTTTCCTTCGACCACTTTCGTTCCTAACAATTCCACTTAAGAAAAATAGGAAGGGCACTTGTGAGCAAGGGTATTTTTTAACCGGTAAACATCATAAGCACACTGCATAACTCAACCAGAAACACCTGGAACAACAAGGAAAGTAGTCACCCAGTCGTTGACCCATCGAGAGAGCAACCGATGTATCATAGATATGCCGGTGGTAAATGCTTCAGAATGAATAGAATTAAATCTAAGGTTAAATAATACTTAAATTATGTTACAAACTTGGCAGAGTATGTGCAGTAGAGATTGTTTACAAGGGAGTGATTTTGACAACAAAATCAATTCTAAATTGAAGCAACTGTACTAATGAAATAGATCCTTGTTTTGCTTTTGATGTACCTCATAATATAATGAAGTAAAAAAGTAACATTTTTATCAATATATATATATATATCATCAATCAATATTTTGACAATTCAAACTATGGTTTAAGAGAAACAAAGAAGAAAGGTTTCATGTCACACAGAGCATCATTCTACTTGTATGCCCATTTAGGGTACGAGCAGCTCGCAGCATCATTTTCCAATAAATAGTGTCTACGGACCAAGGAGCAGTGTTCGAAATACAGGGGGGTGGGTGAAGGGGATTTCATATAAATTGTTTCATATAAAATAAAACTGGAAAGCTTTAGTTTACAGGGGTTTTTACAGGACCCACCCTTGGTATCCTTGGACAGCACATTTCCATGGGTCCCATGTAGATTTGGCGGGTCAAACCCTCCTGACCCCCCTGACGACCACCCCTGTATTTCGAACACTGCCAACGAGGCTTCCTTAAGTGGTTTATCACCACTAAAAGGAAAAATGCTGTATCTTATCTTCATTCATAGATTACCGAAATCCATATCCATTTCAATGCAATTTTCGTCAGTTTGAATTGCAAACACCTCCAGTTATTATTAGTTCAGGTGCATGGTTTTCAAGAGCAAGATGTACCAGGAGTTTGTGTTTCTTCCTCAAGGCAGTACAAATCCACCTGTATCAATCATAGATTACATTCATACTACCCGGGCTACACAAACCGGAGCAAAAATGCAACTTCCGTTCATGCAGGCCTGTATTTTTAAATCATTATTATTATTTATTTTAATTTTTCGCTATTATAAACGGTCATTATGAGTACTAATACATAAATGTAGAAATTATTGTGAGTATTAATAAGACACAAACCTTTTTGCACACCGATTCTGTTTGAGATTCTAATTATGAGTTGCTCATCGTCGAATGCTTTTAAATTCGACGGGAAGAATTTCTTTTTAATGCTTTTATCCTTTTTTCATTATATCATAAATATAAAATTTACAGTTTTTTAATGAACTGGAAATTGCGCGACATTTATATATATATATATACGAGTATATGTATATATATTGTGGGTTGTGGTCTGGCGTAAGCCCAATTAAAATAATATAATGATGTGGTTGTTTAAACTCCTTCGCAACATCTAAGGTCATATGACAGAGGGGACCTTCAGCTTTACGTAGTCTGGACGCGGCGGATGTTCTCTCATCCAACTACTGTACTATCCGACCCACTGTCGCTTAACTTCGCTGCTCAACGGGAAGCGGTGTTACGACATTGGCTACGACATGACCCAAGTCCCAGTTTATAATGGGTCTATGATAATATAATTAGTTCAATTAAAGTGATTAATGACTGTTTGAAACTTGAAGTTACCATCTGATCTTTCAATCAGAATCATAAATGTCATAAGAAGAGTAATAGAGTGAGCTCTGTTCTTTATTTCTTTAATTAAAATGAAACGATAAATGATAGTCACAAATAATAATTACGATTGAGCAAATGCAGGTACACAAAATAAATTAAATTTGAATTGAGTGATTAATTAATTATAGTATGCAACAGCTTATTAGGTGAATTGCATGGCTGTGCAATTGTAGGTTAAATGATTAATGAAGGAAGTTGCACGATTGAATTTGAAGGTTCACAATTAAAAATAGGAATAGCAAAATATGCGATACGAAGGTCGTTAAAAGTGATCGCTTGCGATTGGTGATTTTCTTCAAGGAGAGGAGGCACAGCCTCCATCAAGAGGCGAAAGTTGTGACGTTCAAGATCGCTTGCCTTTGGTCGTCGCATGATCATGTTCATGTAAAAAAATGCTTGCAAAAAAGAAAAGCACGCGAATAAATGCTTGTTTGTAGATGTCGCCGACGAAGGGCTTGAAGTGTGTTGCTGAAGAAATGCTTGAGGGAGAAGAAACTGCTGGTTTAGCTTCAGTATATTTTTTATGCAGGAAGGAGGGGCCAAGGGCGAATGGCCGCAAAAGCGCTCTCCCCCCCCCACATAGAAGAAGAAGAGAGCCAAAATCAAGGTCCAGGGTTTTCGACATGCCTGGACACTCTGCGTTTGAAAGATTGGAGGTTATAGACAGGAGGAAAGATGGATTGAGGAAGATTGTTCCAGAGTTCACCGGCTGAGTAGATGAAAGATTAAAAATGCCGATTAACCCTTGCGTTAGAGCGTTGGACAGAAAAAGAATGCGAATGTGTCGAAAGGTTGGTGCTGCGTGCTCTCTTTAAAGGAGGAGGCATCCAGATAGAGAGTTCAAAAGAGCAGTATATATATTATTTCTTTTTTTTCTTTGGGATCGACCGCCGTTTCAAACCTAAAAGGGTTCATATCACGGCGAGACTAAGTTAGAGGTGGGGCAAGAGCCGCGACAGTCAGAGGAAATCAAATATAGGGCGAACAGAGAAAGAAGCACTCTCTGCAAAAATGGATTAAAGACGTGTCGAGGCCATACGGGAATGTAACTCCGGGAAGCACTGCAAACGAAAGGTTGAATAAAGAAGGCAAAAAATAAACACATGCTCAACATTGAGAGGAACATGACGATGAGGGCAAGGCTCAGGAGGATTTCCAGACTTAAGGTGGCCATGGGTCAAACGGGTATGACCAATTCTCGGACGAGCCAAGAGAACTTCCTTATGTCGGAATTTGTGATACGAAGAAGACCAATGACGAAGAATAGGCTTCAGACGGTGGAGTTTGTTCACACTGATGCCATCCCAGTCGCGCTGCCACAAAGACTTGAAATGACGGCGGAGGGAAGAAACAAAATCTGAAAAGGGCAAAGGCTTAGGGGTAATAGGAAGGGAGAAAGCTCGTCTGGCCAAACGGTCTACCGTCTTTTTACCGAAAATACCCACATGAGATGGGATCCACCAAAAAGAAATACGCCGCGCAGTATAAGCAGTGAGAAAATGAACAACTTGCTGTATCCTTCGGACCAGAGGGTGTTTAGGGTCATAAGATTCTTAGGACATCAGAGCACTACGGGAATCCTAAAAAATAACAAACAAACTTGGGGGAAGAACACCAATATGGGTAAGAGCTTCCAGAATAGCAAAGAGCTCCGCTGAGTAAATGGAAGTGTCGTGAGGAAGATGAATACTCCAAACAGTTTTACAAGGGAGATGGAAAACCGCCGAAGCGGCCACGCCTAACGAAGAATGGGAACCATCTCTTTAGATATGAGTGGAAGAAGAGTGACAAATAAGGTGTTCACGGAACAAGGACAACAGGACAGTACTAGGGGAGAACTTTTTAGCAAAGGGACACAAATCCTTGCAATGGGAAATCGGATGTAGAATCCACGGAAGAAGGGCCTGAAACAAGACTGAGAGGATCAGAGGTGTAGGAAGAGCATGATGAGAGAGAAAGGCAGGGACAGTTGAAGTAAGGTACCAAGAATCGTCTAGAGCAAGAGTTGTATCAAGGGCACTACAGAGAAGGGAGGAAAGAATCCTGTGAGCGCGGTAATTGCTTTTTGTCTGAAGGTATGCACGACGGTACCGAAGGGGAGAGGAATCGCACTCCGCCTGAAAGCTAGCCACCGGTGAAGAACGAAAGGCTCCAGTAGCCAGGTGGAGACCCCATTTATGAAGAGGATCCAGGATTCGTAATAGAGAAACGAAAGCGGAGCCGTAGACCTCGCAGCCATAGTAAATTCTCGATTGAAATAGAGAGGTGTACAGGCAAGAGAGTGTACGCCTATCAGCGCCCCAAGACATGTGGGAGAGATGACCTAAAAGTGCAAGGGTACGCCGAGTGGAAAGTCACAAATTCCTCAAGTAAGATACCCAAGTAAGACGGGAGTCGAGGGTGATGCCTAAATATTTAAATGTGTCCCTTACCGGAATGGAATTACAGACTAAAAACAGCAAGAGAGGAGGGACAGAAGTAGTCCTACGTCTATGAAAAGACATACACACAGTCTTGGCTGGGGAAAGACGGAAACTGACAGACATTTCCCATCTTTCGACGGCATTAACTGCACGCTGCACCTGTCTTGCAGCCACTCGTAGAGAACTACCTGAACCGTAAATGGCAAGATCATCTGCGTAGAAAGAACACTTTATGGAAGATAGTAAAAAATGGACAACCGAATAACAAAGTCCCTGCGGGATTCCTCCCTCTCATGTGGTTAAATCGGAGAGAACTTCCAACTCGAACTCGTAAAGTTCGGTTTCTTAAAAAAATAGTAATAAAAAGAGGGAGAAAGACCACAAAATCCATGGAACGGAGACGTTGGACGACATAAAACCTCCACGTAGTATCATAAGCTTTGTGGATGTCGAAAAAAACAGCCACAATAATTTGTTTACGAGCAAATGCACTCTGGAGACCATGGCTAAGGAGAAGTAAAGGATCTAGGGTACTACGGAATTGACGAAAACAAGACTGAGATGGGGAAAGGAGATCTCGCTAGTCTAGGGTAAAGGACAGTCGGGAAGCGACCATCTTTTCCATAAGCTTGCAAATGCAGCTGGTCAAGGCAACCGGGTGAAAATTTTGAGGAAGGAAGGCGTCCTTGTCAGGCTTCGGGAGAGGAATAACTGTGGCCTCACGCCATCGAGAGGGAAACACCCTCAATCCAAATACAGGTGAAAACAGTAAGTAAAAAATATAGAGCCGAAATATGCATGGACTGCAGCATTTCATAATGGGTGTCATCCGGGCCAGGCGCTGAGTTTGTCCGACAGGATAGGGCAGATTTGAGTTCACGCATTGTCATCAATCGATTATAAGGTTCATTGTTCTGGCGGTCGAAATGGAGATCCTCTTTCTCCATTGCATCTTTCCGTAAATGGAAAGCCGGAGAATATCCGGCAACACTTGAAGCTGCGGCAAACAACGCAGCCAGAGTATTCGCCATTTCTTTTGAGTTAAAAATGTTTCTGCCATCGACATGGAGGACTGGGGGACGAGGAGGAGTGAACTTTCGAAAAATGCGGCGGACCGAGTTCCAAACCGTGGCAATCGGGGTCGAAGATGTGATCCCGAAGACGTACTGTTGCCAGGAGTCCAGAACTCGAGTTGCCAGGACTCGACGGGCCATTGCCCAAGCCTTTTGCATGGCAATGCGGTTATCTGGAGATTTATGGCAGTAAAACCGGCGAGTAGCAGACTTCTTGTTCCGGACAGCCTCCGCACACTTCGGAAACCACCAAGGAACGCGGATCAAATGAGAGGTACACTGTCTACTGGTAATTGTCTTCTCAGCCGCATTCAAAATTTTTGCACCCAGAAAATCTAAACATCCTTCCACCGATGAAAAATCATGGGCAGTAGAGGACACACATGTAAGACTACGATAGGACTCCCAGTCGGCTCTAGAAAAAAGTCAACGGAAGCAGGGTGGCAGATTCGTGTCGGGAACAATAAACGACAACCGCACCTGGAAATGGTCACTCCCTTAGTCATCCCCCAGGATCAGGGAGATCAACGAACCAGCCATGAAGGTGTCCCGAACATCACCCCACACTGAGCCACGACTATTAAAATCACCTCAAAGTAAGAAAGGTCTAGGGAGTTGATCAACAACTTCCACATGCTCTTCTCGATAGACGGGGACGTGTGGAGGGACGTAAACGGAACAGACGGTATACTGCCGAGACAAAGAAAGCCGGACAGCAACCACCTACAAAGTAGATCGAAGTATAAGTGGGCGACAAGGAACTGATCTATGAACAAGGATGGCTGAACCACCTCGAGGACCGTGAGTGGGCAGAGATTTGTAAAGGAGAGATAACCAGTAGGAGAAGGCATAGATCGAGAACCCCAAATCGTTTCTTGGACACACACACAAGGAGGTTGGGACGTTTGTAAAAGAAGAGAAGACCTTCATAGTTGGCAAAAATGCCGTGAGAGTTCCAGTGAAGGATGGAACTAAAATTAGTCATTGTAATGAAGATATAAAAGAGAAAAGTTTAAAAGTATAAAAGGGTAAAAGTTAAGAATGTAAAAGTTGAAAGTGTAAGAATAGAAAGTGTAAAAGAGAGAAGTGAAAAAATAGAAAGTGTAAAAAAGAAGTGTAAAAATAGAAAGTGTAAAAGAGAAAACTGGAAAAGATAAAAGTAAAATACGAAAAGGTAACAGTAAAAGTTAGATATGAAGAGATAAACGTTAAATATGAAAAAGAAAAAGTTAAAAGTAAAATATATGAAGGTAAAAGTTAAAGAACTACAGACCAGAAACAATGGAGCAGATACGACGGTTCTCCCGCAAGTCCGGCTGTGACCCAACCTGTTTGGGCTGAGGCTGCAGGCGGAGATCAGACGGGCGCACAGGGAGAGATGAAGTAACAGGAACTGGTATGCAAGACCCCGGCGCACTACTAAAGAAAGAGCAGGGACAGAGGCATTGTCGAAACAAGGAGAGGCGGAGCCAGAATAAACGGTTGAAGGAGAGAAAGAACACGCAGGGGACATAAGGAGGTCTAACAAGGAGCGAGAACGGGTGGGTATGGCTGACGGGGGTGTAGTCCAACACCGCAAGTTGGCTCTCCAACTGGCGGAAGTTCGGAGGGCGAAAAACCGTGAGAGACTGACGTGGCCTACCTGGGAAGATGGAATTGAGTCACCAGGACCCGTAGTACATATAGGGTTCCGGCTAGGAGGAGGAGTCACCCACCTGGAACAGAGAGATAAAGTAGAACGTCGGGCAGGGTCCTTTTTTTAAGCAGGAAGGAGTAGCCAAGGGCGAATATTCGTAAAAGCGCCCTTCCCTCTATAGAAGAAGAAGAAGAGAGCCAAAATCAAGGCCAGAGGTTTTCGAGATGCCTGGACACTCTGCGTTTGAAAGATGGGAGGTCATAGACAGGAAGAATGATGGATTGAGGAAGATTGTTCCAGAGTTCCTGGTTGAATAGATGAAAGATTGAAAATACCGATTAACCATTGCGTTAGATGATTGGACAAAAAAGGAATGAGAAAGTGTAGAAAGTCTGCTGTTGCGTGCTCTCCTTAAAGGAGGAGGGATGCAGTTAGAGAGTTCAGAAGAGCAATGTCCGTTATAATAGCGATGGTAAAGAGAGAGTGAGGCAACATTGCGGCGAAGAGAGAGATATTGAAGACAGTCAAAAAGAGGCAGGGAATTGATGAGACGAAAAGCCTTTGATTCCACCCGGTCAAATACGGCTGTGTGGGTTGAGCCACCCCACACATGAGAAGCATACTCCATACAGAGGCGAACAAGATACCTGTACAGAGCAGCAACTGATTAGTGTTGAAGAAACAGCGGAGGCGGTACAGGACACCTAACCTCTTAGAAGCTGTTTTAGAAAGAGATTATACATATGTGATCTTTTCAGTAAAGAAAAGATCACGAAAAAAGGAAACACCAAGAATGTTAAAAGAAGAGGAATGATTGAGTTGTGTGTTGTTGAAGATAAGGGGATAGTTGTGTGGAAGATTGTGACCAGTAGACATATGGTGGAACTGAGTTTTTGAGGCATTGAAAGCCACAAGGTTTTCTCTGCCCCAATCAGAGATAGCAGAAAGATCAGAGGTCACGTGACCCATAACCGTACTACACGAATCGTAGAGTGACTGTTCAGAGGGACGCTTTGTGAAGCGGGTGGAGAAGTGAAGAGTGGAATCATCGGCATGGGAGTGAATAGGATAGGAAGTGCGAATTAAAAGATCATTAATAAATAAAAGGAAAAGAGTGGGTAACAGGAGAGTCCCTGAGGAATACCACTGTTGATAGCTTTAGGAGAAGAACAGTGGTCATCTACAACCGTAGCTATAGATCGGCCAGAAAGAAAATAAGAGATGAAGGCACAGATAGAACAATAGAAATCGAAGGAGGGCAGTTTGGAAATTAAAGATTTGTGCCAGACTATCAAAAGCATTTGATATGTCAACAGCAATAACATAAGTTTCACCGAAATCCTGAAAGGAGGATGACCAGGAGTCAATGAGATTTGCAAGAAGATCGCCAGTAGAGCGATTCCGGTTCTAAAGATGGTCAGTATGGGCTCCGCAAGGGAGCCCATACTGACCATCTAAAAGAAGATTGTAAGAAGAGCGGAGTTTAAGAATCTTCCTATTAAGCATAGATTCAAAACTTTAGAAAGGCAAGAAATCAAAGCAATGGGACGATAGTTGGAGGGTTGAGAGCGGTCACCCTTCTTTGGGACAGGCTGAATGAACGCAAACTTCCAGCAGGGAGGAAAAGTACCAAATGAGAGACAAAAAGAAGAGTTTACCTTGGCAGGGAGTCAGTACACAAGCACAGTTCTTAAGAACAACAGGAGGAACACCATCATGGACCAGATAGTGCAGAAAAAACATCTTTGGAAGAGATTCTAATTTCAAACATAATAAGGTCAGAGGGAGGAGGAGATGGAAGAACAACACCGGAATCGTCCAGGGTTGAATTATAAGCGAAAGTTTGAGCGAAGAGTTCAGCTTTGTCAGGAGAAGAGAAGGCAACTGTGCCGTCGGAATAGAAAAGAGGAGGGAAAGAAGAGGAAGTAAAGTTGTTGAAGAGGTTCTTAGCTAGATGCAAGAAAGAGCGAGAAGACTTAGAATTGGATAGGTTTTCACATTTTTGTTGGATGAAGGAATTTTTGGCGAGTCGAAGAACAAATTTTGCACGATTCCGGATAGAAATATAAGCTGAGTGAGAATCTGGAGTTGGATAGCGACGGTACCTTCTGAAAGCCTCCTCTCTGTTGCAGATAGCATTTGAACAAGTAAAGTTAAACCAAAGTTTCTTTGCATTAGTAGTAGGAATAGAATATGGAATGTACACCGTCATGCCCGAGAGCATCACCTCCGTGATGCGCTCAGCAAACTAGGAAGGGTTCTGGCCACTGAAGCAGTAATTATTCCATGGGAAATCAGAGAAGTACTGCCTCAGAGCCTCCCAATCAGCGGGAGGAACCGAAATGCCGAATTGGAGCGATAGGACAGAAACAGATGTTAGATTGTGTTCGGAGGAGCCCAACGGAGAAAAATGTTTCATAGAGTAAGAAGAAGGATGAGAGGTAAGAAATAAATCCAGAATGTTGGGCCTATCTCCAAATCGACCGAGGATACGAGTAGGGTGCAGTACAATCTGCTCTAGATCATTTAGGGTAGAAAAGTTGTAAGCTAGTTCACCAAGGATGTCAGTGAGATGAGAGGAAAGCCAAAGGGTCTGCAAGGGAACCACTCATAGTGGCATGAGTAAACTACGGAGAGAGAACCAGATCCAAGCAACGATGGCGGCGGCGAGAAACTGAAGAACCACGGGAGGTCTCCTCGGCCCTACGTTCAATACCCCCCTTCTACCAGCAGAAGGGTCCCCACAACGAGGCAACCCCGCAGATACCCTCGAAGGAGAGAGAATGCGGCGCGGGGATGTTTGGGCCAAGGAAGGTCGAGGAGAAACACATGGATACTGCTGAGACGGACGCTGTGGAGAGCGGAAGTGGGCCGAAGTGAGCGAAGAATGAACTGGGAGAAGAGACGAGGCAGAAGAGGGTTTACGTAAACGATCAGATTGCGAACGAGAAACACGAAGAATGTCAGCGAATGTGACATGTTCTCGAACAAAACGGGCACGGACCTGAGCTCGAGCTTCAGGAAAAGTCGTGCGCTCCCTGGTTTTGAGAGTAACAACTGCAAATTCGAACTTATTAATGATACATGAAGCTGCGGAAGCAGGATGGTTACCACCACAGTTAACAAAAGAAGGGGTGTTTTAACATGGCACACCATGGAAATCCTGGCCAGAATGAACGCAGACACGTGTAGACCGGCGACAACGGGAAACAGTATGCCCGAATGTCTGGCAATTAAAACATACATAAGGCAATTAGAACATACATAAGGCTGTACATAAGGCATTTAAAACATACATAAGGTCGCACATCAAAACGAAGCCAAGCATACCAGACGTGTACTGGAGTCGACAGCTGGTCAAAAGTTAAGCGTAGACAGCCATTAATACGCTTTGTAAAACGGTGTACAGAAGATACCTTCCAGTCTACAAAACAGGAGCGGAGGTCCTCCTCCGAGACGTCTAAGAGCTGAGGGGCATAAATCATACATTGGCAATAGTTCATCCTCGATTCGAGGAGTCAAGATACAGATCAATCGCCCAAGATGGAGATCGTAGCCAGGGCACCATTCTCATCCGGAGATCGGGAATTGATGAGTAAAGACCCATCACGGAGCTCCAAAATATCCTCCCAAGAGAACTGGGCAGAAGCCCCAAGATTGCGAAAGACCGCAACACGGTGAGAAAGTAAAGAACGAGAATGGTCGGTTCAGTAATAAAAAAGGCGATAGGGGAAGTCGAGTGGAACAGAAATGTTTGGCCACGGAAACGGGCTTCCAAGACCGACGGGTTCGGCGGTGTTCATGGGGAGGAGAAAGGGTACTCCGGGGGAAAGACCCCGAGGAAACCCCTGAGAAGGAGCATAAGGTTCCAAGGTAGCAATAGTAGACGTACGAGGGCGAGAATCGACCAACTTAGTGGAAGATGCCGACAAAGAGATCGAAGATGAAGTAGTCTGGACAGGAAAATCCCCCGAAGAAACAACAGGGGCTGGAGAGGAGAGAGGAGTATCCAAAGCCATAGTCTGAGAATTAGAAGCAGGGTTCGTAAGCCTAGGAGAAGAAGAAGCCACAGCAAAAAAAAAAGGAAACTTCATCCCCCGCGCGGATCCAGCCACCATCGACTCCAACAAGGGAAAGGTGAATCATGAGCATACTCGGTTCCACCGCTAATAGATGTCACGCAGGGGAGATACACCCATACCCAGTCCCAGTGCCTAAAAGGCAGCCACTCTCATCCAACACGAGGTGAGAATTGGCAGGGACGGCGCTTGAGTTTGGTTTAAGAGCGACAAGGGTGAAGGACAACTACCTCCCTCACCCAAGGTCGAAGGAAAGGGCCAAATTAAGGCCAAGAGAAAAAAAGCCAGAAGGAGAGGAGGAGAGAAGGAGAAAGAAAGAAAGAAACAAGCAGGGAGATCAGCTGAGTAGTATGCTCGCAAAATGGACGAGTGCAGAGCAATTGCAATGTTGATCAAATGAACGCCAGTGCCACCCCCTTGTTGCAAGGTGCAACTCCCCTCCCCCAGGGTGTAAAAAAAGGGGGGAATCCCCCCAGCAAGTAGGGGGAGTCGATCTAACCTCTTTGGGGGAGAAGCTGGGACCGCCTCACCCCCCAAAGGGGTATACTTAACATAAGAGAGAGAGGAGGAGAGAGAGGAAGAGACCATCCAGCGTCTGCGAGATACAGAGGCTTAATGAGGGCTAAGGGTAGCATCACTTGGTTTAGAACTCGAAATCCGCCAGTTGGCAGTTGGCTTAGAAAACTTAGAAGGCGTAAATGGTAGATGCATGTATATATATATATATATATATATAACGTTTGAGCTGCCAGATTGCGCTATTCAGATATTCTTGACAGTTGGCTTAAGAATCCGTCAGTCAGCTTAGAAAACGTAAATGGCAGATATATATATATATATACAGGGTGTCCCATAAGTCCGGCATCATAGGAGAAATTCATATTTTTCTATTTCTACAAACCATAATTCATATTTTTCTCTTTCTACAGGCCATAATGTCTGTGAGCAAGGAAGAACGAATCCAGATAATTCTACTCATAGGAAATTGGAGTCAAAGAGAGGCCGCTGCTGAATTTAATAGACTGCGTCCAGACCGCGAGCCAATAACACAGAATTGTGTTAGCAGACTTGTTGCAAAGTTTAAGGAAACAGGATCCATAGAAGATAAACCACGCAGTGGACCTTCAAGGAGGTCCACTGACGATGATACAGCGACTGCTCTCCTGGCTCATTTTAACAGAAGTCCCAATAAGTCTCTTCGGCGATTGTCCGTCGAGACAGGAGTGTCGAAAAGTAGCATCCATCGCATTCTTCAGGCTCACAAATGGCATCCATATAAACTTCAGATCCTACAGAAATTAAGCGGTGATCCCGACCGGTGGATGGAATTTTGTGAATGGGCTACGGAACAATAAAACAATGGTGGACATATTGAGCACGTTCTGTAAATAAAAGCTTTTGTTTTGCCTTTTTTATTATTTTTCCTATGATGCCGGACTTATGGGACACCCTGTATATATATATATATATATATATATATACATTCAACTGCAAAGAACACGCAGTATAAATAACGTAAAGAACGACGCTTGTATAGGAGATATTCCGCGCAAGACGAGAAAGAGAAAACAACTTCATTTTTTCATTTGTTGTTTTCTCTTTCTCGTCTTGCGCGGAATATCTCCTATACAAGCGTCGTTCTTTACGTTATTTATACTGCGTGTTCTTTGCAGTTGAATGTATATAATGTTACGGTATGCGGGAGGTGCCCCCTTGGGGCATTGGTTTCTGCGAGTATGTAGAGGAATTACGGCATTTGGAAGAGTGAAGTCCATGGTGTAGTGGTTATCGCGTCTGACCGGCAATCGGAAGATCCCGGGTTCGTTTCCCAGGTGGTACTTCATTTTTTCATTTGTTGTTTTCTCTTTCTCGTCTTGCGCGGAATATCTCCTATACAAGCGTCGTTCTTTACGATTATATATATATATATATATATATCGTTTGAGCTGCCAGACTGCGCTATACAGATATTCTTGAAAGTTGTCTTAGAAATCCATCATTTGGTATATATATGTGTATATATATATATATGTATGTATATATACATATATATATATATATATATGTGTGTGTGTGTGTGTGTGTGTGTGTGTATATTCCCATCCTTAATATCGTTTATATATACAACCAAAAGAATTAAATAAAATACCATTACATCATTCTGTTTATACAGCAAAAATACACACATTACGTGAAGGATATATATACATTCTTAAATAGTGATATTAGTACAGGATAAAACTATATAACCATTTAATATATGTACGAGTAAATACGCCCTTATATATATATATAAACACCAACACTTACATAAAAAATAGTAATAATACAGGATAAACCTATATACCCATTAATATATAATATATATATATATATACAGTAAAACTCATATAAAATCAAAATACATACACTTTATGTTCTACCGCGCTTAACTAAAATACTAAACTCGCACGTGATCGAGTCTACAGTTACATCATTGTTGCTTTGTACTATACAATAAATACGATTTAGCATTATTTCACCACTCAAGGTGTGCGAGTGTATATACTCGATGTAAAGGGCCTTCATTTCGTTCAATACTACTTGTGTGCCCACCTTACAATTGGTTGGCAAGTTATCTTTAAACACGGACAAAATACAATCAAAAACACGCAAAAAGAGGGCGTCGTTAGCCACAACATCATTATTAAATACAAGTTTATAAACACTCCTTTCCAATCGAGGGTTTTTTCTTACCGATCCGAGCTTTTCAATCGTGAATGCTTCTTCACAATGCATAGCGGCAGTTGAAATAATCTTTTAAATCGTAACGATAGCACCTCATTATATAAAGATACAATTCTTCAGGGTGAACAGTGTAGGCGAGCTCTGCCCTGTACCGCTCAAGTTCTATGTATCAAGGTTCATGATATTTCGAAGAGTCTAACCCATTTAAATAAGCATCCAGCTGTAGACCATTCTCGCCATGTTCATTCCTACATTCGATAAACCCGTCGAGCAGAGCGGTGTATGCGTATTCAAGTACCGTATCAAAATAAATCATATGGTATATGAGGGGATATCACTAATCTGTTCTCTTCTTGTACCTACACCTTCAGGTATTTTGTAACGATCCTCACCCCACTTCTCAACTATGACGAAAACTCAACTCTATTCATCTCCTCAACAATTAAATAAACAACATTACATTTACCAGAGTTTGCTTGTCTACAAGTTGTTTTAAGTACATATTTAATGGCCCCGGTTTTACGTCTGAACACACGCAATGACTTCGTCACGGACACGTCGTATACGACATTGAGAATGCTTCTCAAAGGAACCTCCATCGTTTTCTATTGTGAGAGTGCACAACCAGTTGGGGCAAGCTCTGAGATGACTATGCCCAGACGGTGCGCTGTTTGGCTCGGAGACAGGTGTGGAGGAGTGAGTCATACCAAGCGTTAATGTTTCGTGTACGAGTTTGTTCCAGCATGAAAGAATCATGCGAATACTTGTACCCATTATACCGGGCAATTTCCGATACGTGGGGCAATATCGGTTTTAATGTTTTATCGGAATGCGCACTAGACATTCATTTCCACAAACTAAACACATTAACAATCCGGCGCACTATTTGAGGGAAACATGTTCCCATATTCATCTTTTTTGTTTAACAATCGATACTTTTTTATAAATTCTATTAAAAACTCACACAGGCCTTTAGGCACAACCTCACTGCGAACCTCATCATGATATATATGAAATGAATGTTGTGGTAAAAGTACTTTAGCTTGTCCATGATGACAAGGTTTACATACTCAGCCGCAGGGCACGCGTACTCGGTATGATGCAGCATGATATAATACGCCTGTCACACCACTCATCAACAAGACTCACTACCCATATCAGTTGCTTCTCTTCTGCACGTGTTGTTTCTTTCACCTCACGGTATATGTACGCTTTTATACAGTTTAGCACTACAACCCGGCAATGCAATGCTCTCGCCAGAATATCCATATAGTATTTGAACATCTTGTTCCTCAAGCTTCGCGCAGTTCAATGTATCCTTGAAAGTCTCAAAGGAGGAGGAGGCGGCTAGGGCGTCTTTCAATATGCATCACATCTTCCGACTTTACCGAATACCACTTCATAAACGTCGAACACGTAATATCAAAAGTAGCCATCACTATTTTTCGTCTACGTGAGAATTCTTCAAATATACATCTGAGCTCCAGGCTTACAGCGGCCAACTGAGCACGCAGGGGTAGAGATATGCCCAGGTAGTAGCAGGAGTCACGTGACCATTTGATTGAACTTACAGTGGGCCGAGCTTAGGACTTTATTCCTGTATATAAGCACACACACACACAAGGGAGAAAATGAAACCCTAATTGAAACCCCCTTCAGTCATTTCGGGGGGTTCGACACACTCATCTTCTAAGCACACTAGAACCTTCAACGATTCAAAGTTAACGAACCGTCGGTTAACCAGGTTTAAGCGTGATGGCCTTCGCCTTCACAATATATTTCAGCTCTTTCCCCACCCTCACCCGCACCCCATAAGATTTTGGCCATGTTGATACAAAGGAGTCAGCGTATTTACCATCACCATACTCAATTAGGGTGTCAATTTTGTCAACTTTTTTCAAATCAATTTTGGTAGTGAAAATATAGTGTCTTTTCATGTCAAAACTTGAAATTGGCCAACCAAAATGAAATAAAATAACCCTTACCTACATCAATTTTACCTTAAATTTTCAGAAATTGACATAAATAGGACATAAATTGATTAACTATTCATCTGTCACAGAATTATCCCACTGATCGCATATGGAGTGTTTTCAAGGTCATATAATTGTTGTACAATGTACAAGTCACAACATGAATAGAACTGTCCCTCACTCTCAGTCCTCAGTTGCCTCTTAGATGTCATAGACGGTGGTTTGCTGTTATTGCTCTTGTACCTACTTCATAGTTATTCTACTAGACGAATACTACAGTTTAACTGTAAGTATGGATTATTGATTATTACAATTATTTATTATTATCATATTCTTCTGTCTAATTATGTTGTAATCCCATGAAATATTTTTTATTGAATTTTAGAACATTGAATGACTAAACTTTGAAACATCGTAATTGATATAAAATACTTAAATGTTTTTCTTTCTTTCCAGATATTCCTAAGATTCCAAAACTGAAGACAAGAGGTCAGTCGTCATGCCACTTGAGCCTGTTAGTCGGTACAGGCAAGGAGCTTCCCGTATCAGAACTACCAACAGTGCGAGACATGCTGAGACTAGGGTTACTCCTTCCTGAACAAAATACAAAGGATAGAAGGAACTACACAGAGAAAGAGCTCATAAGGGACATGATTCAGACTCTTCTGCATCAGTGGAAAAAAGCTAATGTGTTATTCAAACCACCTGTACTCAATCAGTATAGAACTATTGAGCTAAAATTAACAAAGCTGTGGCACAAAGCAGTTGAGACATCACTTGGTAAAGGAAAACTAGCAAAGAAAAATAAATTTCTGCACACACTTGATACTCTTCTTGACATTTTTAACTGCCAGTGTCCCATAGAGTTGTGTTCTGAAGCCAATTGTTCTCCCTCGTGCAGAAGAGAACCTCACCCTCACATTGATTGTCGCTGTCCTCGTGAGAAGAAGATCCCTGTTTTGGAGCTGGCTTTCATAAAGGCGCAGAGAACAAAGGCAGGAGGCCAAGGAAGTATGCCGATTGGTTCGGCAGATTATTCAGAAACAAAAAAACAGATTGTTATTGTTAAGAAAAACGAGAAAATCCGAGAGAGGGAAGAAAGGAAGAAAAAGAAGAGTGAAGAAGCCACCCAAAGAGATGAAGAGCTCTATCAAGAGGTTTCTCACTTCTTTGAAAGCTCTTCAGATGAACAGAAAGAAGCAACATCAGATGATAGCTCCAAAATGCCATCTGAACCTTCGCCGAAGAGAATGAAATACAACACTAAAGACATCTCAAACATTGCCCTTGCCAGTATTCGCCACCATGCGGGGCTACGAGAGACTGCAGAGATTGCCACTGCCGCTTGGATAGATGCAGGCCTCATCAGCCGAGAGGATACATCCTTAGTGATAGATCATAATAAGATAAGAAGAGCACAAGAAAAAATAATGAAGAAAATATCTGATCAACATGAAAGAGAATTGAAGGAGGAAGGTCTCTCTTGCCTTTTGTTTGATGGAAGAAGAGATGACACAAAAGTTCTCCTAGAGGTAGAGGGAATGGACAGAAAGTTTTCCGGTCTCATCAAAGAAGAACACTACTCTGTGTGTTCCGAACCTGGTGGCCGCTATTTGTTTCACTTTGTTCCTGAAGTAGAAGTAGAAGGCAAGAAACATGCAGAGGCAATTGCTGATCAAATAATATGTTGGCTTCAAGAAAGAAGACTTGACAGTTCACTGCAGGCCGTTGGTGGAGACTCAACTGCGGTGAACACTGGATGGCAGGGCGGTGTTATGACGCATTTAGAGAAAAAACTTGGAAGAAGGCTTGTTTGGATTGTATGTGACTTGCACACAGTGGAACTACCTCTTCGTCGTCTCATCCAGGAACTTGATGGTCCTACAAAGAGCAACAACAAGTGGTCAGGCCCCCTTGGCAACATGCTAGATGAAGCAACGGAATTAGAAATAAATACAAAATTTCCAAAGGTCGAAGTAGGCCCTCCCTTCTAGTGTTTTCTGAAGAAGTTATCAAAGACCTCAGCACGGATCAATCTTACGCTTATCGTATTGTTCAAGCAATCAGATCAGGAGAGTTGCCTCAAAATCTGGCTCTCTTGGAGATTGGACCCGTAAGTCACAGTCGTTAGTTAACTACAGCGATTCGTTTCTGCAGGATTTGGGTTTCCAAACACGCACTGAAGGGCAAAATGCTACAGAATTTGATGTTGATTGTTGAATTTATTATTGGGTTTTATCTTCCTCACTGGTTCAATGTAAAACTTAATCCAATGTGGATGGAGGGGCCCAACCACATCTTGTTTCAATTACAGCTACTGAGAACCCAAAGGAAAGTAGTGGTGGACATCGTGTTACCTGTGAGGAGAAGGTCCGCTTGGTATACTAGGCCAGAGGCAGTTTTGCAAGCAATACTCTGCAGCCAATGTACCAAAGAGCAAACTGAGGCTGTGGAAATCATTCTAAAGCTTAGAGGAACATCACTAGATGATGACCAGCTGGGAGACTGCTCTGTTCAGACAAGGAAGGTACCTCCGATAAACGTCAATGCCACGAAATTGTCAGAATTAGTTAACTTGAGTTTGGAAGTTTTGGAGCCACCACTGACAACATGTATAACAAACAAAGATTTAACACAACTTAAAGAGGCCCCAATGCAAGTGCTAAAGTGGCCTTCTCACACTCAAAGTGTGGAGAGATGTGTGAAAATGGTCACAGAAGCAGCTAGTCAAGTTTACAGTCACGAGAGGCGAGAAGGCTACATCAAAGCGCAAGTAGCAATCCGAATGCTGATGTCAAGAAACCGCAGCAAAAAGGACATGACTGTATTGGTTACTTTCAAATAAAGACTCTGAATGATATCTTATTGCCACTTTAAATGTTGATAGGATGTTTGCGCACATTTGTTATTTTGTTACGAATTTACCGAAAAATGGATTTTTTTAATTAAAATTGATGTAGGTAGGAGTTATTTTTTATTGTTTTTGTAGCAAGGATATTATTTTTTATGCCAAATGATTACATTAAATTGCCACCAAATCACATGATTTTCAATTTAGTCATTTCACCCCCAAAATTGACACACCCTAATACTCATCCTTGATCTCGTCAGTTAACTCTCCGAGCAATTTCCAAATAGGCGGCATCTATTCACCCTCCCTCTCTGTGAATATTACGCTATCTGTGTTAGCGTACAGTACCCTCCGCCCAAGAGAGTGCAGTAGTCCCCAAAGCTTGATGCGTGCGTATGCCGTTGTGAAGCTGTCTACAGGTATGTTTGTGACACGTGAGGTATCTGTGGCCAGTTCGGTGATGTACTTTATTATGTACATGTTATCAACATTCACGATCTCCATAACCTCTTTATCGGAGGCACTGGCATAATCCCACACCTCGTTATAACTTTGTGCCAAATGAACGTTCCCCTTACATGTATTCTGTGCAAATTTTCCCCAAAGACTAATTAGGCATAACTTTGCACTAAAGCGCTTGCCAGGATTCTTATCAATTTGGGCTCGGTCAAGTTGTAACGCTGAATATACGCCGATTTTTCACCCTCGCTCTCAACCCCTCGCGGGTGCCCTGATGCTTCCACCTTATCCTTCAAAAAGTATTTATATACGGCGTGAAAAGGTTGGGTAGCTTCTGAAACCTCCACATCTCATATATCTTCAATATTCTTCAACTATGACGGACGGCTAGGGACAGCTCAGGACTTGTATATACACCTCTGATCTTCCGTTGGTTGGTTGTGTGATTACAGGACCCATTATTCTCCTCTGCGCACTTCACGGACAGGGACGACATGAGTTTGTAATCTATAACGACGGGTGAGATCGGCATCCATAAATCGCGAGGGGGGAGCACGTCTACGAAAGAAAGACCGAAATAGTACTTGTTCAAATTTGTTGAGAACGCCTCGATGGTGGGCAGGTCAGGTCAGGTCCCACTAGTTTTTCAGGCGCACCGACGGGGTACGGATTGTTCTTCATCATGTAGGGATATAAAGAACTGAAGTCGTAGTAATGAAGTTTCACGCCCTCCGTAGGCGGAAAGTATAGATTGAATGGGTTTGTACGCCCTCTGAACAAGCTATCACCGCATTTGAGAGGGTCCAGCACCAGTGAACGCTTGATGGTGTTTATTTCTTCACGGTACTGTCCATCTGTTTCGATCCGTGCATCATACTCATGCTCCCGCAAGATCTTGTGAGTGAACTGGTTACCTATAAGCTGATCGCGGCTGCAGGTCCATGCAAGACTTTCGGCAGGATATCTACCGTGGATATCTCCTATGATTCCACACTCAGGACGGGGGCATCCATTCCACCAGCAACCGTTAAAGAAGTACACAGTCTTCTTACTAGTGGCACGGTCTTCGCTTCGACCATCAACCCAAAAAACACGACCATTGACATTAATGGGTACTTCTCCCGTGATGCGGACGTATTTTATATATACACCGGCCTTCTGCTGTATATGTATGAGCAAGTAATTAGCATTGTGTCCATAACTGCGAGGGCTGTTTCTGTGAATGACTGCTAAGGTGTCTTTAGGCATGAAATTGTTCTTGAACACTGTAAAGCACAATGAGGCGATTGTTGTTGCGACTTGCAGCAGATTGCAGTTGAAGCGGTTTATGTACATCGTTCTAAAGGCCTGGAAACATACTCTAAGCACGGGCACATCATTCACGCAATAACGCTCACATTCATCAGCTATACTATATGGATTAGTTTCATTAAAACTGTTGTTATAGCAGTCAAATTTTTCGCATTCACTATCACTCATGTTGGCGTAGTTAAATTATTGTTTGGGGGAGGTAGTCCTACGTAATTTAAAGTGTCGCTAGTGAGGAAAGTGTACAAGGTGTGAATAATAAAGTATCTTTAAACTGAACATTACCTCTTATCTGCACTTGTATAAGTTTGTTTCCCCTTTTCAAGTGGTCGCCTGTAAATATCTCCGATGACTCGTGTTGAAGCAGTTCCTCATAAATGAACTGTGTGTCAAATTTTGCCCCGTTATGTGGAAGAATATACACCGTCATTTTTTTGAACTTGTCCGCTAACTTGACAATATAGACACAGAGTTTCACAGGAATGTCGTGTGCGATCGTTTTAAAAACGTTTGTCCGTTTACCACTTTTGTGACACTCATCACACTCAACCTCCATGCACTTATCGCAGATAGTCTGGCTTACGAGTAGTTGTGAGATAACCTCTTTGGTTTCAGGGTTTGTGTAGTACACGGTTACACAGGGTTTATTTTTAGGCTTAGCATCTTTCATATAACAGACATGCTTTATTCCGTCCGCCTTATATTTTTCATGACATGTAGAACAGTGAATTTCATCGCATTTATGCTCAAACTTACCCCAATTATCCATCAAATGAAACATACCACATTCACAGATTCTCATTTTCCTGCAAGTGCCAATTGTCTTATGGAGCGCAAAGCATTTATTATTGTAAAATGTACGTCTGCACACATTACATTCTTTTTTCTCTGCTTCAACTACACGACTTTCACATTTGGAGCTTTTACACTGCTCACAAACCATGTGACATTCCGTACAATGTTTCACTATATCATCTGCAAACTCGAGACATCCCTTACACAAATTATGATGCCGTCCATATTTTCGACTTTTATCATAACTCGCGTAAAGTTCCCTTATATTGCGGATGGGGAGATACGTTGTTCCTTACAATCCTAAAATAAGTAGAGGTCTTGTACGATCTCATCTCTCACACAGCTTTCAAAAACATATATAGTCTTACGACGATCATCCATTCCAAGTACAACTATACGAACATTCATTTCCTGCTCTACCCTTCTCAGCTCTTCAGGACCCATATTACACTCAAACTCAAGCTTACAAGCTGAAGCCAGTTTACGAGCACGCTGCACAACCGTAGGCAACCAAATATTTTTGACCCAGGTACTTAGTACAGTAAACATGTGGGCTAGACTACTGCTATAAAGCTGCAACCACGCTCGGCGTTTATATGCTTTCTGTTAATAGCCTGGGAATTGAAGTTAAGAGTATGAGGTGTGGCACTATGACCCACAACACAGAATACTCTGTCAATATCTACCGTGAAGAAGAAGAGGGCTGTCTGAAAGAAGGGGTTACCAACACGGCGTTAAACGTAAAATGACAGCGAAGAAGAGGTGCTCTAAGCGAATGAAACCTATGGCTGATCATTTATTTAACTGATATAAGCTGAGGACATTGCTCTCTCGTATCTTAGACTACTTGTCGAGAGAGGTGGCACTATTTATGACTCTTCATGGCACGCTTCATCCATCCGTGTAGCTCACAATATCGTAAATCGGAGCTGCCCCTCTTTGATATGCCCCCTACACGTTTCTATTGAGCATCGTGACTTTATTACAATTAACCCATTAAACACACTTAGTTCATCGAGTGCCCCTATGGAATTCGTAATACCCAGCTCAGGCCCATACATTTTTGATCCAAGCTGCATGCACATGTACGCTAAACTACGTGTCGCCCATTCAGATGGAACGGACTGCGATGATAATTATTTTGCATACCCTGAAACCAACTTTCTACACTCATATTCAGTCAGTGTGAGGTGTATTTAAACCAGGTCAACATCTCGGCAGGAACGGGTTATTATCACCTACGAGTCTATCTGGAAAATGTCCTCAACTTTTCAAAAGAAGCGAAGGATACCTTTTTAACTGCCGAGCGCTATTATCAGACTAAAGACGAAAGTAGTATAAAAGATAAATTTAAAAATTCTAAAAAGAAGATATACGAATGCTCTGGACATCTATATACAGACTTCACATTCCTGGAGAAACTGCTTATGAATGGGGTGGATATGAAATTAAAGCTCACCGGAACGAATCCTGAGATTTGCTTAAATCTGGGACCTGATCAAGAGAAGGGCGCAATACCCGTTGTGATTCACATTATGGAAAAATATCTCCGCGTGCGTCGAGTGAAATTAAGCTCTGCTAAACAATTAGAAATTGAAAAAAAATTTAATACACGCATCAGTAAAATACCCAATTAACAAAGTACAGATCAAACTATACCCAGTGCCCGCAGGGTTGGCCTCGAAGCAGATAGGAAACGTGGACCTGGGAGTTCTGCCTAGAAGGATATTAATTGGAATGCAAGATCACGCTTCAGTGAATGGAAAATATAAAAAGAACGCCTTTAAATTCGAGAATTTCGGCCTTAAAAATATAACTCTATACTTCATTGGCGTTGCGTTGGGCGGGTCTATGAATTGAATACGGACTACTCATCAGACGCTGTGTTCCCACTCTGCGCAAGAGCTTATAGAAATCTGGCCCATATACCAGGCGCTTGTGATGAGCTCGGGTTTGGGGTAACGCAGAAAGAATTCATCGATCAATTTAACCTTTACCCGTTTGATATCACACCCGACTTATCTGCTAGTGTAAATACACACTTAAGTCCACAACAGAGTGGAAACATCTCAGTCAGATTGGAATTCGCCAACCCGATAGACGCCGCTATTAGTGTACTAGTATACCTCGAGTCACAAGCCTTAATTGAGATTGACCGCTTCAGGAACGTAGTCATTGACTTTTAAAATGGATGCGAATACACTTCAGAGTAATGAATAGTGACCGAATCGCACGCCCCAAATTTATCGGTGTGTTTGCGAAAAATGAAGCATTGAAATTACCAACTACTAGAAAATGCGAGGGAATTATTGTCCACACCGACATTGTTGGTGGCGAAGGGATTCATTGGTTGGCCATCTATTTTAAAAATAGAGAAAGAATGTACTTTTTTAACTCACTCGGGATTCGTCCCTGGAGTAACCCCGTTATTGTAAAATTTCTCGAACAGTTGCATATCCACGAAATTGTCTGGAATCCCCACCAATTACAAGAATATTTTAGTAATATTTGCGGGATGTATTGTCTTCCATTTCTCCTGCACATGTCACGTGGAAGGGAATTTATAAATTTTGTAAAATTATTCGACCCGTGTCACACTGAGATGAATTATGAATTGGTATGCGTGCAGATAAAAAAGGTTCCTATTTGTGCGTGATCGATGTATTGTGTAAAGTTTTACTCGTATATATAAAATGTATAATTGCAACAATATTATGTAAAATATAAGATATCCCCAATAATGTTAGTCTTGTGCTCTGTAGCTTATTTATTGGATGCTAAATCTGTAAGCTGAATTGTACTAATTTATAAAACATGATTTCTATCATTTAATAAACGATGAAAATGCACTGTCTTCTTCTTAACCCAAAGAAAAACGCTTACATTAGTTCCCCGACGAACTGGTAATCGTTGGACCGGATGTGAACCAATACTTCGAGATCCGTATTCAGGCCACTGGGTTGGCTGTTCTGTAGAACCTCCAAATCACCGTCGGTTATTTGCTTTTCTTCGAAACTGTCACGAAAAGTAGCTATAACACGATCGAGTTCCGCATCGGGCCTATAAGGAGAAAGGATACGGTTGTAGACAGAAAATTATTTTGACAGCTCATACATTTTTCTAATAATGATCATATTGGATGACTAAGCACCGTCACAGGGTATCGAGCACCTGTCAGATATTAAACGATTCATCCACATTGAATCTTTTTTAATTAAAATCCATTTGTTCCATATATATATATATACCTTATGAACCTTATGTTGTTTCGTGTGTTGGTCTCTCTTCACACGGAGGTCAAGCTGGTGGCCCCGCCTCTAGGTCTGGCCTGGTGGAGGAGCGAGTTACTTTCTTGCGCTCTCCACCGTACATAGCCAGGCACGCCCGGCTCATCTGGTACTGTCCTGAGCCAGGCATCCAGTCTTTTCTTGAAGACTTCAACTTTGACCCCCATTACGTTTCTGAGGTCCTTAGGAAGCTGGTTGAAAAGTCTTGGCCCCCTGACAATCATGCTATTTTCCTTCAGGGTTGAGGAGGTCCCTTGTCGTGCTTTTAATTTGGGAACACTACACATTCTGCCTTTCCTATTTTCCAGTGTTGTTTGAATGGTAATTGGGTTTAGTTTTAGGTTTGGTACCAGTTTTTCGATCATTTTCCATATGTAGATTATGATGTACCTCTCTCTTCTTCTTTCCAGCGAGTACAGATTTAGTTTACGTAGTCTTTCCCAGTAGTTGAGTTCTTTGCAGCCATCAATCTTGGCTGTGAAATGCCTTTGCGATTCTTCTAGTTTATTGGTTTCTTCCTTTTTATATGGGGACGTCAAAACTGAGCAGTATTCAAGTTTTGGTATAATCAGTGTTTTTAGCAGGGGAATCATTACTGTCCTGTCCCTTCTCTTCAACGTTCTTAGAACCTGTCCGGCGACTCTTTTTGCTTTATTTATCGCTATCTGATTTTGTGTTTCGAATTTCGCATCATCTGTCATTATTATCCCGAGATCAATCGCTTTCATGCTTCTCTGAATTTCCTGTCTATCTGGAGCATAATATGCAGTCTCTTTAAGTTCTTCTTTTCTACCATATCTCAAGAGTTGAAATTTCTCGGCGTTGAATGACATGTTGTTGTCTTCTGACCATTTGTATATTTTGTTCGTGTCCCTCTGCAAGGCCTCCACGTCATGTACATCGCTGATTTTTCTGCTGATCTTTGTATCGTCTGCAAAGGATGTTACTATACTATTGCTGTTTACTCCGCTGTCTATGTCTGTTAGCAAGATAATGAACAGGAGTGGGGCCAGTACTGTCCCTTGTGGTACTGAGCTGCGTACTTCCGATTCTGATGATGATATACCTTGAATTTTGACGACCTGCAGACGATCACTAAGGAAGTTGTAGATCCATTTTCCCACTTTGCCTGTTATTCCCATGTCTTTAATTTTATGTCCTATTATACCATGGTCACATTTATCGAAAGCTTTAGCAAAATCTGTGTATATAACATCGTAGTTGTCATTACCTTCCAATGCATTTAGGATATTGTTGTAGTGCTCTATTAGTTGTGATAGGCATGATCTACCTGATCGGAATCCATGCTGATTTTCGTTGAATCTTTCCCGTGTCTCCAGGAAATCATAAATTTTCTCTCTAACTATTCTTTCAAATACTTTGGTGAGGTGGGACGTCAATGACACTGGTCTATAGTTCTTTGCTTGAGATCTGTCCGCTCCTTTATATATAGGGACAATGTTTGCTCTTTTCAAGATGCTCGGTATTTCCCCAGTGTCTAGGGATCTTCTCCATATCCAGTATAAAGGTGTAGCTATTTCATTTTTACAGTTTTTAATCAATAATGCGTTCCAATTGTCCGGACCTGCAGCTGAATGTAGTTTCATTTGTCCTATAGCTCTCGCTACATCTTCTGGTGTAAACTCAAAGTCTGTTATATACTCTCCTTGCAATTCCTCTTCAAAGAATGCATTTATGTCAGGTATCGCTTTGTCACTTTTTGGGGTACTGAAAACTGATTCATATTGAGCCCTCAATGTATCAGATATTTCTTTTGGATCGTCGGTTAGTTCATTACACTGGTATGCATATGAAATTTTTTGTCTGCTGTGAGGGTTTTTTCAACTCATATTATATAATTCGACCATGCTGAATTCGAAAATGACATTGGTTTTCCTCAATCAGGTCAGGTTTTTTCTCTATTGGCCATTTATTATAAGTCCAATTTTATCCCCAAATTTATTGATTTTTTTAGCTTAAACACTGTAGATACGAGTAATATTATAAGAACACTCGTGAAAAATGAAAACATTGTGTGAATAAATACTTTTATTCATAAAATGAATATGGAAAAAAGTTTATTGAGGAAGGAATGAAGTTTTTTTGGCTTTCCGTCTGTGTTTTTCTTCGGGCACGTCTCGCTTCAAACACCAGCAATAGTCCGCCAGCATATTGATATCCCAGTTTCCCTGGTACCTCTCTTCCATTATTTTGATATCTTGGTGAAATCGTTCACCCTGTTCCTCACTATAATCCCCGCAATTTTCAGGAAAATAGTCCAAGTGGGACCACAAAAAGTGCATTTTTATGGACATGCGCGACCCATGAGCTTTGAAAGCTTCCATCAAGTTTTCGACAACGGACTCGTATTCTGGACTTCTACGCTTGCCAAGAAAATCAGTGACAACTGATTTGAATGCCTGCCAGGCATTCTTCTCAGTTGGAGTCATTGCGTTTTCGAACTGAGTATCCTTGATCAAAGTTCGAATTTGAGGACCATCAAAAACCCCAGCATTTAGTTTAGCATCAGATATATGAGGAAATTTACTCTCGAGATATCGGAATGCTGAACCCTCCTTATTCAGTGATTTGATGAAATTTTTCATCAAGCCCAGCTTAATATGAAGTGGTGGGAGCAAAAGTTTTGTTGGTGGTACAAGGGGCACTGAAACGACATTATGCGACCCAGGTTCAAAATTCTCTCTGGATGCCCATTCACGCTGTGGATAGTGCTTCTCATCCGCTCGGCTATCCCATTTGCAGAGGAAACATGGGTATTTCGTGTATCCCCCTTGCATTCCCAATACAAATGCCACAATCTGAAAAAAAATGAAAATATTTAAAGAATTTAGAGAATTTGTTCTATCAGATAAAAAAACCTACGCATTGGACTGTATCACTTCTGTGGGGAAGTTAAGTGTTCTTATACGCTCTCAAATAACCTTTGGAAAAACAACATAGTCAATAGCAATAGTTTACTTATGATATTAGTATTACCTTCAAATCTCCACAGATCCTCCAGTTATGTTGGTCGTATACGAGAGCATCCAGTTGTCCTCTCGAAGTCGTGAGCCCAAGATCTCGGCAGCTAATTTGGAAAGTCCTAAATCCCTGGTAAGATCATTAAGTTTGGCCTGGTTGAGAGGCCTCGGCTCATTTGAAGCGGTATTTTGAGGTATATACGACTGGGACTGGTCATTGGCATTGGTCATTGATTCATCATCAGAATCATCGAAGTCCAGGGTTTGAGGTGGGTCGGGTATTGGAATTCCAGGACCATGGGGTACAGGTCTCATAGCAGAAGGAATGTCAGGGTATACAACAATGTGTTTATTCTTCTTGTTAACTCCTGAAAATAGAAACACAGAAACATGGATATAAAACTTGCATATGAAATAGAAGAAGCATTCAGACAGTGGCGGCTCGTGAGGGAAGGCTGCGGTCTGTAAGATATGAAATAGGTCGATGGAGTCTGTATATTTTCTTTCTTTTTCATTCATATTGTCCCTTCGGGGACAATATGAATGAAAAAGAAAGAAAATATACAATCATTGTATATGTAAATGTAACTCGTATAACAATATGTATGTGTAAATGTATTTTCTATAACAATATGTATATGTAAATGTATGATTACCATTATGGTGAATATTATGCTATATATGGTGAATATTACATTATGGTGAATATTATGTCAAGTTTCATACGAGGATTTCAAAATATTTAAGAAAAATAAATTTATAAGCCCACCTTGGAGGTTTGTCATGCAGAAATAGCAATCTGTCACGTGATCCTTTCCTTCTCTCCAAATCATGGGAATTCCAAAAGGCAAAGATTTCGCTCTGCTTTTGCTCCATCTTCTCAAATTTTCAATGCACGTCTTGCAGCACATATGAGGGGCGAAATTTTTGTCCTGGTCCCCTAGCTTAATTCCAAAGTATGCTCTATACATTGTTTTCACAAATTTAGTGATTTGGGACTGGTTATTTGGCATGGTAACCGTCCCACATATGTAGCAGAATCTATTGGGATCATTTTTACACGCTCTATTCATTATGAAATATTTTATCTATATGCTTGAAAAGTAAAAAAAGATATTATACAAGTAAAACAAGTGATGATAGATGTTACTGTTCCAATTCCGCTTTGACAAAATCACGAAAAATTCTATTTTACTTATGAGGCCATAGCCGGATAACCTGAGCTGATTGAGAAAAACGGATTGCAGATTCGAAATCAGCAGGAAAAACTCTATAAGAATCACTTACAAAACCCTTGACAGCAAAATTGATGCATACCAGTGTTATTTCCCGTCCTTAAGGGCCCAATAGCGGCGCGCGTTTTTGTTTTCCTTTTTGCATAGCTATAGAAGTATTTTGGATTTTCCTTTATTGCTTCTACCGCCTTTTCCTCTTCCCTCTCTGTATGGTCCTTAATCAGGGCTTGTATTTCCCTATCGATACCCTCCAGTTTTTCTTTTATTATTTTCCTGCCATTATCTCCGCAGTTTCCTAACTTCGCCTCCACTCTCTTTCTTTTGCGGAATAGTCTTCTCTTTTGCCTTTCTAGCCAGCTCCTCTTTCCTTTTGGCTGTGATTTCGGAGCATATTTTTCTAAAATTCTCAGCGTTTTTTCCTCCAAAGTTGTTAGCATTTCTTCCGTTGTTTTATTCTCGAAAATTGTTCTCCATTCTATTTGGGCCATGTGCGATCTGATTGCTTCCCAATTTATAGTCTTCGAGTTGAAGTTAAAGGCCCCGAATTTACTTCATTCCACAATATGTGTATTGTCTTCTAATGCTGCCATCATATTTGTTGATATCTCGATTAAGTTGTGGTCTAAGATAATGGTTGGGGTTATTTTTATATCAGCAATCAAATTCGTGTTATTCGTGAATCCCAGATCCAGGCAGTTATTTTTTCTGGTATTTTCTGTTATCTCCTGTGTCAGCATAAACTCGTTTGTGAGAGCCATCAACATTTTTGCTTGTTCCTGATCTTCTCTGGTGCCCCCCCTTGTCCTGGTGAATATATATATTCGTATTCACCTTTTTGTATTTTATAAATGGGAAGTTAAAGTCTCCGCAGATCATTATATTGGGGGATGGAGGGTTTATGGCCTTTATTAGCTTTCTAATGTCATCAATGGCCTCCGAGAATTTTTCGGTTGGGGTGCTTGGAGGTCTATAGATGACTATTACTATCAAGTTTAGTTTTTCTATTTTCACTGCTAGGTGTTCCACATAGCTGTTTGATTTACTTATTATCGTCTCTGTCATATATATATATATTATTATAATATATATATAATATATATATATATATATAACTTGGTTGAATGGTTTGTTCCTAGGAAGCGTAACTTAGCGAGGAATAGGAGGACGAAAAGATGGTACATGTTTATTAACAGACGTTTCGGAAAAATTCAATTTCCATCATCAGTGCTAAAAATTTTAAAACAAGTAAAAATAATAAGTATAATAAATAAACGAACAACAAATTAAAATGGCGCAACAATTAGCGAGAATCAAAACAAGTTACAATGTGTATTAAATTAAAAGATTAAAAGTTAAATGATATAAAGAATAAAAGTATGGATAATAAGTAAATATAAAATGGTTTAGGTAGAACAGAATTGTAAAATTACTTACAATTAGCGAAAATTAAAAGCAAGTTACAATGTGTATTAAATTAAAAGATTAAAAGTTAAATGATATAAAGTATAAAAGTATGGATGAAAAGTAAAATATAAAATGGTTTAAGTGAAACAGAATTGTAAAGTTTCTTACCAGATTGTAATGAGACTAATGAGACAATCTGGTAAGAAACTTTACAATTCTGTTTCACTTAAACCATTTTATATTTTACTTTTCATCCATACTTTTATACTTTATATCATTTAACTTTTAATCTTTTAATTTAATACACATTGTAACTTGCTTTTAATTTTCACTAATTGTAAGTAATTTTACAATTCTGTTCTACCTAAACCATTTTATATTTTACTTATTATCCATACTTTTATTCTTTATATCATTTAACTTTTAATCTTTTAATTTAATACACATTGTAACTTGTTTTTGACTCTCGCTAATTGTTGCGCCATTTTAATTTGTTGTTCGTTTATTTATTATACTTATTTATTTTTACTTGTTTTAAAATTTTTAGCACTGATGATGGAAATTGAATTTTTCCGAAACGTCTATTAATAAACATGTACCATCTTTTCGTCCTCCTATTCCTCGCTCTCTCTCTCTATATATATATATATATATATATATGAATAGAAACGACATAAGTATTAAGGAACGTTTCCTTAATACTTATGTCGTTTCTATTCATTTATATACTGCGCGGTCATTGCAGTTATTTGCGCATATATATATATATATATATGTATATATATAATTGAGGATACATGCTATTTTAAATTAACTTGATTAGTTCATACATTTTTCTAATAATAGCCATATTGTGTGGAAGGATGACTAAGCACCGTCACAGAGTATCGAACCCCTAGCAGATATTACACAATTATTCTATTCGATTCATCCACATTGAATCTTTTAGTTAAATTCCATTTGTTTTCAACAATATATACACACAGAGGAACATATATATATATATATAGGAAGAGAATTACAAGTAGACTAATTTACAGTGCCGGAAATACATTTATCCTAGCTATGCATATTGTAGAGTACCGGATCAAATAATAAACAAAAAGCAACTAGCCTAACTGGACTCAAAAAGGAAGATTAGCTGGGTATACTACGCATCGTCTGTCAACGCCGGGTCACGAACCGCTGGGCAGATATCCTTTCACTTCGTTTATTATGGCTTTTTATAAATTAATTAACACTTACAAGGGATAAGCACTGAATGATACGATGTATATTGCCCGAGAATGAATCACAAACTAAATTATTACGTAATTACCCTCATTTCAAATGATGATTCCGCTGGTTCTTTCTCGTCGTCACAAATTTCTACAATGGATTGCGTTGACAGTAGGGCGTTCCGGTCGGCCGCTGCGAAAAGATGGAACGTAGCTCCTGCAGAGAGGTCCCTGTCTTCTAACAATTGCGGGAAGCAGTAAAGCTCATGAGTCTGACTGGAAGTGTCTATGATGAGAGAATGTGTAGTCACTGTTGTGGATACAGCTGAAAATGTTCCCTTTTATATACGCGACCCCGATTGGCCCCACCCCCAATATTCGATTCGCGAGTTTCCTCTGTGAAAGCGAGACTTTCCGCCAACCAGAGATCCTGGATTCGTTCTCATACCCTACCAATTGGGTTGTAATTGGACGAGCCGCGAATTCTGGGAGCGTGTCTTTACCAAATATAATTTATTCATTCCATAGGTTATTTTGTTTTAAAAATTATATTAACGTTTTCATGTTATAGTTTAAGGATATAATTGTGTCTTAAAGATAAATTTGTATTGAAGCAAAATAGGTGCGTAAAAGAGGAAAAATGAATAAGTTACCCCGAAATAGAATCTATTTTTATTATAAAATTATATTAATATTTTTTTTAATAAGATTTAAAGATATATTTGTGTCTTAAAGATAAATTTAATTGAAAAAAAATAATTGGATAAAAGAGGAAAAATTAATAAGTACCCCGAAATAGAATCTATTTGGGCGAAAGACGAGAAATAAAATAGTCATCCAGAAATACAATCTATTTTTTAATATAAAGTTATATTAATATTGTTTTGTAATAAGGTTTAAAGATATATTGATATCTTAAAGACAAATTTGTATTGAAACATGATAAATGGGTGAAAGACGAGAAATGAAATAGTTACCCCGAAACACAATCTATTTCTAATATAAAGTTATATAATATTTTTTGTTATAATTTAAGGATAAAATGTATATTAAAGATAAATTTGTATTGAAACAAATTAATTGGTCAAAAGAGGGAAAATTAAATAGTTACCCCTAATTTAATTTCTGTTTTGTTTTGAAAATCATATTGATGCTTTTTACGTTATAGTTTAAGGATAAAATTGTATATTATGGTGAAAATTTGTTTTGGCATTAAACTTTGATCTTATTCGATTTTTTGTATAAAGATCGCCCACCAAATTGGGTCGTATTTAGAGACCTTGTCGGTCTACCAGGAGCTGGTAAGTAAAAGCCGTAGGTAAGGTGGGTTTGTTTTGGTGATGGTAAGCTATACCTTTTGGCACCTTGCAACAAGGGGGTGGGGTAGGTGGCGGGGTAGGTGGCACTGGCACTCATTTAATCAACACTGCAATTGCTCTGCACTCGCCCATTTTGTGGGCATACTACTCAGCTGGGTTCCCAGACGGGTCCAATGGTCCGCGAAGCGCAGAGAGAGCCCTTACATCAGAGGAAGATACATTCCCACATTGGCCATAGAGGGACGCGCCTCATAGCTTTGGACAAAGCAAAGGATCCGAAATTTCTCTTAATTCGGAATATTCTGGTTCCGAAATGGAAGAAATATTCTGAAAAATTAACGGCGCTAATTCTACTCAATCGTAGTCATTCCAAAATGTTAATTTTGCAATTCGTAATGTACTATGAACTATTGTTCTTTAATTTTAATTTGTATTCATTAATTCGAACAGAAATGCGCAAAAAAAAATTATTTAATTTATTACAAATTACGTTTCGGAATCATTACGAATTGCTTTAACTTTGCGATTTTTCAGAATGGGCAACCTAATTCGGAATATTTCGAATATTACGAAATATTCGCAAAATTCCACCTTATTCGGAATACCCCTGAATTCGGAAAGGCTTGATCCCCAGTTATGCCGAATTGCGGAGGATTACTGTATGTATATATATATAGTATATATATATAATTATATTATATAATAAAAAACATTATTTTATTCATTACATGGGGTATCAGTAACAAAGATTACTTTGGTGAAATTGAAGTACTGAATTTCTCATACAGTCGTTGCCCATACGTTTAGAATGAAATAAAGTTTTAGGGAATTACATTTTTACGTAAATTTAAAATTTTGTGGGCCATCTCTTGACTCACGTTATTACTATGATGTTTTTAAGTATGGACATGATAAGGTTTGGCTCAATTCCAGAGCCATTTCGGATGGCGAACTGTTTTTATCCAGAACAAAGAAAATGTAATGATGGGAGTTGTTTAAGCCTTCTTCACAACATCTAATGTCATATGACGAAGGGGATCTACAGTTTTACGTGGGATCCGAACTACGTCGGTTCGCTACATAATTTGGACGCAGAAGACGGCCTCCCATCCAACTACTCTCCAGACCTATTATCACTTAACTTTGCTGATCGACGGGAAGCGGTGTTACGACATTGGCCACAACGTAGTCCAAGCAGAACAATGATCTTCGTGGGATCTTGGATCCTGTTCAGACTTTCGCCTTCAGAAGTTTCCACAGATTCTCGATCGGAATGAGGTTAGGAGAGTTACCAGGACATTCCAGAGTTGAAGTGTGAATTTTCAGAAACCATTCTTTTACAACTATAGCTATGCGGTACGATGCACTATCGCGCTGGAATGAAGAATATCCGCACTCCTGCAAGCTTTTCACTCCACGTTAGACCTACAGTTTAACGTGGAATCCGAACCACGCCCCATCAGCAGCCCAGCGTCTTAATCACTAGGCCACCTAGGGTACCCATTTATCTACCAACCACTTTCTTTATTGTGTGGAAGGATGAACATATATATATATATATATATATATATATATATATATATATATATATATGATACACACAGACAATGCGTGGAACAAGGAACTCTTCTGGGATAATGAAATCCACTATAGTCCGAATAAGAATGGTAAATGACAAATACCATAGTTTTTCTTTTTCATGATGCTAGCCCGACGTGGGCAACGGGTCACTCGCAAAGAGGTCCCATAAATATAGCTTCCCTCACCAGCTATCTGCAAAGCAGACAGGATCCAGCTTTGGGACATGGATCTAGGGTTTAAAACAGCCTAGCCCTGCTACATTTAGTACCTCAATATAAGCAAAAGACTCGCTGCCTTCACGTCAGATTGAGTACATCAAAGAAAAAGGGGTAACTATTATATTTTTAGCCAAAGAACAAAACTTAAACCTAAACTGGCAGAATTGATCGTCCACTTTTCAAGGCACATAACATGTCCGTTTCAAGATGGGAATGAACTCTGAATGGTCCCCTGTGCCTTGAAAAGTGGACGCTCAATTCTGCCAGTTGAGGTTTAAGTTTTGTTCTTTGGCTAAAAATATAATAGTTACCTCTTTTTCTTTGATGTATTCAATCTGACGTGAAGGCAGCGAGTCTTTTGCTTATATTGAGGTTCTAAATGTAGCAGGGATAGGCTGCTTTAAACCCTAGATCCATGTCCCAAAGCTGGATCCTGTCTGCTTTGCAGATAGCTGGTGAGGGAAGCTATATTTATGGGACCTTTTTGCGAGTGACCCGTTGCCCACGTCGGGCTAGCATCATGAAAAAGAAAAACTATGGTATTTGTCATTTACCATTACTTATTCGGACTATAGTGGATTTAATTATCCCAGAAGAGTTCCTTGTTCCACGCACTGTCTGTGTGTATCATAAAAACTCAGGGGACCATTCTGAGTTCATTCCCATATATATATATATAATATAATATATATATATATATAATATATATATATATATATGGATAGCATGCATGAACGCGCACGAATTTTCATGATGAAAAAATACCCTCATCAGGGTTTAACCTACCACTTCTTCAGTAGAAGAGGAGGTTATTATCTCGAGTGCGGGAGGGTTAACACGTAAACGCGAAAGCGTTATGCATTTCCTCGGTTGTTTAAATATATGACATGTTGCGTTAACTTTGATCTCGTCGTAGTGTAGTGGCTATCGCACTCACCTTCTACTGAAGAAATGGTGGGTTCGAACTCTGGGACGGTTTGTATATACAAACACGTGGTAAACGAAATTCAGCTGAGAAAATCCAACGCTTATTTGAAGTGTCGATGTTTTGAGAAAACCGGTCGGACTTTTTCAAGAGTTAGCAAAGGATGGACTCTTGAGAAGAGACTATCGGAGCTGTGCTGAAACTTCGAGACTCGTAATAAACACCAGGGGCTCCTCCAGAAGGGGCGACTGAGGTGACTAGCCACCCCCCTTGTCTTAGTAAATTTACTTTTTTCACAATGCTAACATTTTGTAGCGGAAATTTTTATGTAGAAGAGAACATTTTTATGTACAAAAGACATTATCTTTTGTTCTTTGAAAGCATAGCAAATGTGTACGCTAATTTCAAACCTCAATAAGAAGAAACAGAATTATGTGTTCTTATCTGTCAAAATGAATTTTTTCTTTGATCTCATGAAAGTCAGTAGTATGACCGAAAAAGGTTAGAGTGCAATGCAATTGCAAATATTGATCAATGTTGCAAAGGGGAGGGGGTTATGCAACAAGGGGAGGGGTTATCCCCCAAGCTGCAATGAAGGGGAACTCCCCCAGCTTGTTGGGGGAGAAGTTGGGACGGCCTCACACCCCAAAGGGGTATACCTCACATAAGAGAGGGAGAGAAAGGAGGAGGGTCTTTGGTGGAGAAGGTGGGACTGCCTCACCCTCCAAAGGGAAACCTAACCTAAGCCTTAACCTATGAAGGAGAGAGGGGTGTTCGCCTGGCTCGTGCCAGAAGCATAATGAGAGTTCATCCGAGCGCCAGCTGTCTTATAAGGTCCTAACCAGCCAGTTGGCTTAAAAGGCTTAATCTGACTTAGAAGGCGTAAATGGCTTGTTCAAGTGTACATTATTAGGGTTGCGTTGCTAGATTGCGCTATTTATTTAAGTAAAGTATATATTCTTACAGTTGGCTTTCCGCCATTTGGCATTATCCGCTAGTTGACTTAATCCGCCAGTTGGCTTAACCCGCCAGTTGACGTAGAAGTCCTACAAGGAAGGTGGATGGTGGATTAATATTCGTCTTTTCACCCACACACGCGCTGTTAAAACAGTACAATATATTGAATTGACATTCAAAACAGACTAAGAAAATATACATCTTATGTTGTGCAAATTTGTTCAAATGTACTTTTTTAATAAAATATATTTCCTGTTTTGGCTATAATGTACTTTTTTCATAAACTATTTTTCCTGATTAGGCTATTTTTTTCCTACTCTGCGACTTAATTAGTTTGTTGGTTTCTTCTGGCTATTTTGTTTTTTCTAATTGGATTCAGTTTGGTGGTGTTTGTGATAGAATTATGACGTGCCGTTCGTGTGATTTCGACTTTGAGAACTTGATTCGTCATGTGCCCTAGATGAAGACAAATGATTGGATGTTTTTATCATTTACGGCGTTATTCTCTCATCCCTAACTTGCCCTAAATGTGACAGTGAGTGCCTAATACGAAAAGATCAGAAGATATTTAGGTGAAATAACAATACTAACCTGTTAGGTTAATTGAATGCTCGGTTAGGTTAATTGAATTCCAGGTTAGGTCAACTGAGAGCCCGGGTAGGTTAATTGAATGCTCGGTTAGATCAACTCTACGCCCTTGATGATTGGTTAGGGTAAGTTGTGATATTTTCGTTAGTTTAAACGAAAATGACGAGCGCAAAATTTTCTGAATAATTTTGAGGTGTTTTGTACGAAACTGCCATCCATTTCCTGTGCAAATGCGTGGTTTTTGAGATGATGATATCTCAAAAACTTCGCGTTTCCATAGGAAACGGATGGCAGATTCGTGCAAAACCTCAAAATTGACCACAAAAGTTTGTTCTCATCATAAAAACAGATTGGGGTGTAAAAACGAATAATTACCGTCAGGTGTATATATTATTTAACTTTTCAGCTGTCAGAGTGCGCTATTCAGATATTCTTGACAGTTGCCTTAGAAATCCGATAGTCGGTTTAGAATGCGTAACCAGCCATTTGGTATACATATAATTAAATAATAATATCGTTTATATATACAACTAAAAGAATTAAATAAAACACCATTACATTATTCTGCTTATTTAGACGAATTATTGGAATCAATTTCACGAAATATATAGAAAATAAATAAACAATCCTATACTAACGATTGAATGTATATGATAAAAAAATAAAATAAAAAATAATAAAAGCATAAGAAATACGAACGAAGGAATATATATACATAATCAAAAAATAAAAAATAATATAATACAAAACTATAGACTATAACCATCAATATAAGTATGGAGTATAACCATCAGTACAGATAATGAAAATAAAAAATAACAGTATAGAAAACGATGGAGTATAATCATCAACATATTAGTACAGGAAATATATATATATAAATATATATATATATATATATGTATATATATATATGTATATATATATATATCAAACAATTAACTATATTGAAAATAAATATACATCAAAATACATTCGCCTTATGTTCTACTGCGCTTAACTGAAACACTAAACTCGCACGTAATCGAGTCTATATTCACATTATTATTGCTCTGCACTACGCAGTAAATACGATTTAACATTATTTCATCGCTGAAGCTATGCGGGCGCCTATACTCGATGTAGATGGTCTTCATATCGTTCAATACTACTTTTGTGCCCACTTTACATTCGGTTGGCAAATTATCTTTAAACACGGATATAATACATTCAAAAGCACGCACAAAGATTGTATCGTTAGCCACCACATCATTATTTAATACAAGTTTATAAACACTCCTTTCCAATCGAGGGTTTTTTTCTTACCGATCCGAGCTTTTCAATCGTGAATGCTTCTTCACAATGCATAGCGGCAATTGAAATAATCATCCAAGTCGTTACGACAGCTGCTCATTATATAGAGGTACAATTCTTCAGGGTGAACAATGTAGGCGAGCTCTGCCATGTACCGCTCAAGTCATTTGTACCAAAGTTCATGATATTTCGAAGAGTCTAAACCTTTTAAATAAGCATCCAGCTGTAGACCATTCTCGCCATGTTCATTCCTACATTAGGTAAACCCGTCGAGCAGAGCGGTGTATGCGTATGCATGTTAAAATAAATCATATCCGGAACAAGCGCGTCTAATATAGGCTTCAGCTTGCGGAATCCAACGATTTCAAACATTCTGTCGAGGATGAATCGGTTTCGCGTGGGGAGAAGAGCGTTATTATCAGATGCATTCTTCCACATCAGTCGTATATCAATGCATGGTTGATCGTTATTTATACACAACGTACAAACAATGGCATAAGAGGGGGCGTCACTAATCTGTTCTCTTCTTGTACGTACACCTGCAGGTAATTTATAAAGGTCCTCAACCCACTTCTCAACTATCACGAAGACTCTATTCATCTCTTCAACACTTAAATAAATAGCATGACGTTTACCAGAGTTTGCTTCTCTACAAGTCGTTTCAAGTACATAGTTAATGGCACCGATTTCACGCTTGAACACGCGCAATGACTTCGTCACGGACACATCGTACACGGCATTGAGAATGCTTCTCAAAGGAAGTTCCATCGTATTCGAGGAGTGCACGTCCAGTCGGTTCAAGCGTTGAGATAACTATGAGCCACGGGTGGGCGGATCAGCTCGACGGGGGAGCGAGTCACACCATAAGCTGTTGAATCGTGTACAGATTTGTTCTAGCATGAATCACACGTGTACTTCTAACCATTATATCGTGCATTTTTCCGACACATGGGATAATTTCAGTTTTAATGTTTTATGCGCACTAGACGGTCTCCTCACATTAACAATCCGGTGCACCATTTGAGAGAAACATGTGCCTGTATTTATCCTTTTTGTTTACCAATCGATACTCGTCTCTAAACTCTATGAAAAACTAATACAGGCCTTTAGCCACAACCTCACTGCGAACCTCGTCATGATATATATGAATGTAGTGGTAAAAGTACTTTAGCTTGTCCACGATGGCAAGGTTTACATTCTCAGCCGCAGGGTACGTGTACTCGGTATGATGCAGCATGACATAATACCGCCTGTCAACCACTCATCAACAAGACTCATTATCCATATCCGTTGCTTCTCTTCTGCACGTGTTGTTTCTTTCACCTCACGGTATATGTACGCTTTTATACAATTTAGCCCTACAACGTAGTCCATTACATCGTTTGTGCCGCGAAATCCGGCAATACTCACGCCAGAATATCCATAGAATATTTGAACATCTTGTTCCTTCTCGCGATTCAATGTAGCCTTAAAAGTCTCAAAGGAGGGTGGGGTAGGTCGTCTTTCAGTATTCACCACATCTTCCGACTTTACCGAATACCACTTCATAAACGTCGAAAACGCAATAACAAAAGTAGCCATTACATATTTTTTCGCCTACGTGAAAAAATACACGTCTGAGCTCCAGGGTTTGCAGAGGTCAACTAAGCACGCAGGGGTAGAGATATGTCTAGTTAATAGCAGGAGTCACATGACCGAGCTTACACTGGGCGGAGCTTACGATTGTACATACGCACGCACACGAAGGAGAAAATGAAACCCTAATTGAAACAAATATATGTAATTAATAAATATATCGTTAACAATACAAACACACACACACACACACACACACACACACACACACACACACATATATATATATATATATATATATAAACAATTAAAGATTAAGGTACCCGAAGGGTACGGTATCATAGATAACAGGCACCTGGTAACGTTTCCTATAGGTGTTACGGCATACCTTTGTACCCCTAAGTTTCTTCACACACCCCAGTTCCTGCGACCGAAAATTGTGGGTCCTCACAGTCAGTTGGGATGGCTGGTTGCCTTCATCTTCCAAGCACACTAGAGCCTTCAACTAGTCAAAGTTAACGACTCGTCGGTTCGCATGGTTAAGCGTGACACCCTTAGACTTCACGATATATTGCATATCCTCCCCAACTCTCACCCGTACCCAATACGTTTTTGATCCTGTTGATACAAAGGAGTCAGCAGGCGACCTGTATTCACCCTCCCTCTCTGTGAATATTACGCTGTGTCAGCGTACAACACACACCGCCCAAGAGAGTGCAGTAGTCCCGAAAGCTTGATGCGGGCGTAGGCCGTTGTGAAGCTGGCTGCAGGTATGTTTGTAACCCGTCAGGTATCTGTGGCCAGTTCGGTGATGTTGTACTTTATTATGTATTACCTACATTCACGATCTCCATAACCTCTTTATCGGAAGCGTTGGCAAAATCCCAGACTTCACTATAACTTTGTGCCAAATGAACGTTCCTTTTGCCAGTATTCTGTGCAAATTTTCCCCAAAGACTGTTTAGACACAACTTTGCACTAAAGCGCTTCCCAGGATTCTTAACAATTTGGGAACGGTGAAGCTGTATACCTTCACGGGCATGGTAACGCTGAATATAAGCCGTTTTTTCATCTTCGGTATCAACTCCTCGCGGATACTACGATGCTTCTACCTTATCCTTCAAAAAAGCGTTTATATAACAAATAATAGCAATAATAACAATAATAATATAATAATAATAATAATGATAATAATAATAGGCGCCCTAACGGTAATGCCTGAAAGTTGTACTATGTATAATAATAATCTTACTAATAATAAATTTTCTATCAGTCATGGCGGATAACTTGTTAAAAATAGTCTCATATAATGTAAGGTCAGTGAGGAATTCAATTGTAGATGTTCATAAAATCTGCGACAGTGCAGATTTGATACTCCTGCAGGAGCACTGGCTACCTAAGCAAGCGCTAAAATTCCTCTCTACCATCCATGATGACTTTATGTACCATGCGTCATCAGCAGTAGACTTCTCAGATGAATTAATGTACGATAGGCCTTTTGGTGGTTGCTTTCTAAATAAAGGAAAAATATGTCAAAACATAAAATTTTTAACAAGCGATAATGTAAGGTTGTTAGGCATTGAAATACAAGTGAACAATGATTGTATATTAATTGTAAACTGCTATTTACCATACAACAACGGCAGTAATCTAGATGAATACATTGATTTGCTGTACAAAATTAAGTCATTATTCGATAACCCCAAATATTCTCACTCTATAATAATGGGGGACTTTAACGCGCATGTGAACTCGGAATTCTTTGTAGAATTCGGTAGCATGTGCGAGTCGAAGTATAAGTGGTGTAGATGTATTAGGGGTAACCAGTGGTAATTTTACATACGTTAGTGATACGAGTGGTACCACAAGGTGGATTGATCATTGTCTTACTGGTAATAATCTAAAGGATCGAATTGTTAGAATTCATATTCTGCATGATTTCCTTCTTTCTGATCATAGACCATTAGAAATATTAATTAACTTTACCAATTTATGCACAACACGACTTAACAAGAACTCAATAGTTAAGAATAATCGCGTCGATTGGTCCAATGTTAATATGCAACAGAGAATAGAATACAAAGAGAGAACAAATCACCTCTTTAATAATTTAGAAATTTTTCATCTTGCCTGTAATAATCCTTGCTCAAATGTGTCTCACTGTAAACTCATAGATAGGTATTATAGTAAGATAATATCCCTGTTAAGAGAAGCAGGAAGCCCCCAAATTAAGTCTTACAACTATCATACTAAGATTATTCCTAGATGGAATGATTTTATTGCCCCCTCCCCCACCTGAAGAGGGAATCGAAAGACGCCTATGATTTGTGGTGCTCTCATGATAGACCCAGATTAAGACCTGTATACATGAATATGTGTAGAAATAGGGGTCAGTATAAGGCGGCCATAAGGCGACGTAAACAGGAAGAAGAGTCTATTCGAGCATCAAAAGCCTGTGACGCTCACATAAATAACGATAATAATAAATTTTGGAAATTTGTTAAGAATAAAACGGGCCTAAAAAATGTCCTCCCTCCGACAATCGATGGGGTGTCGGGGGAGGATGAAATTGCAAAACTGTGGAAAAACTACTATTCTAACATTCTTAACAGTGTGAGTAGGGATAATCTTAAGATAGATTGCAGCAAAACGATTGTGGGAGGGACAATGGAAAATACTTTGATATCATTTTCTGAAGTAAAGAGGTTAATTAGAGTTAAAGACTGGTTCTGCGTGAGGGGTAGATGACCTATCGAATGAGCACTTAAAATATGCCAATGACGTAGTATGTCTGCATATATCATTGCTCCTATCAGCCATGCTTGCTCATAGCTATATCCCTGCAGCGTTCATGAGGGTATATATCTTGCCCCTGTTCAAAAATACGAAGACATTCTGTCCAACAATAATTACAGGCTTATTGCTATCGCTTCCTGCTTCTCAAAACTACTAGAAAAACTATTGTTACTCCGATTAAATGATTTCCTATGGATATCTAATCAGTTTGGTTTTAAAAGGTCCCACTCAACTGACCTGTGTATCTATGTACTTAAAGAAACAATATCTAAATACATTCACAGTAATTCAACTATTTATAGCTGTTTCCGAGATATAAGTAAGGCATATGATAGGGTGAACCACAATATTTTATTTGAAAAACTAGAAGACAGGAAGGTTCCCATGTACATATTAAACGTATTGAAATTTTGGTATTCCACCAATGTTTCACCGTTAGGTGGCCAATGTACTATCCGAGTGTTTTGGCTCCTCTTGCCGGGTGAGGCAAGGCTCCTTGCTCTCCCCTATGCTGTTTAATGTGTATATTGACGGATTAATTGCTTCACTTAATAGGCAACAGTGGGATGTTGTATAGATAACACAAGGATAAATAACTAGGTTTATGCCGATGATATGGTGTTACTAAGTCCCTCTGTTAAAGGTCTGGATCGGCTACTAAAAGTCTACGAAGTGTATCGCAAAAACATGATATTCTTTTTAATGTTACAAAAACTAAGGTTATGCAGTTTCATCCTAAAAGCTGTAATCAGCCAGCTGATATAAGGTTTAAAATGAATGGTGAAGTAATTGAGGAAGTACAAGAGTTTAAGTATTTGGGTTAAACTATTACCAATTACTTGAGTGATGACTCGGATATAAGAAAACAACCTCGAAGCCTGTGTGCTAAAGTGAATATGACCATAAGGAACTTTCGATTTTTGTACAAGTGAAGCTAAAGACACTCTTTCGTACTTTATGCAGTAATATATACGGAGAGCAACTATGGGTGAATTATAAAAAAGGTTCTGGCAGAACCCTAAATTTGCTGTGCAACAGGTCTTTTAGACTCTTATATAAATTATCCCCGAGATGCTCAGCTTCGCAAATGTTTACTACCCGGAATGTCCCGAGCTTCCCGGAGGTAACAAGACGTGCTCAATACAGTCTAATGCAAAGAATTAAAAAATCAACCAACCCGATTATCCAAGCTATCCATGAGTCCTGCCATTTATCCTCCAAGCTATGGAATTCTTGGCACGAAAACGTCTGTCTGCAGCTCCACTTAACTTCGACATTACAGTATTATTTCTAATCAATTGTTCTTTTTTATATACTTAGTATATGAACTGTCATTGTATTAATAATATTTGTCATATGGACTATAGTCTGCCAATAAACCTTTCCATTTTCATTTCTTTTTCATTATATATGGTGTGAAAAGGTTGGGTAGCTTCTGAAACCTCCACACCTCATATATCTTCAATATTCTGTATCCATGGCGAACGGCTAGGTCCAGCTCAGGGCTTGTATATACACCTCTAATCTTACGCTGGTTGGTTGTATGATTACAATCCCCATTGTTCTCCTCTGCGCACTTCACGCACAGGGGAAACATGAGCTTGTGATCTTAACGACGGGTAAGATCGGCATCCATAAATCGCGAGGGGGGAGCACGTCTACGAAAGAGAGTCCAAATTAGCGCTCATTCAAGTTAGCTGAGAACTCCTCGATGGTCGGCATGGCGGGGCCCACTAGTTTTTCAGGTGCACCTACGGGGTACGGATTATTCTTCATCACGTAGGGATATAAAGAACAGAAGTCGTAGTAATGGAGCTTCACGCCCTCCGTAGGCAGAAAGTATAGCTTGAATGGGTTTGTACGCCGTCCAAACAAGCTATCTCCGCATTTGAGGGGGTCCAACACCATTGAACATTTGATGGCCCTTATTTCTTCATGGTACTAGCCATGTTTCCTTCCGTGCATCATACTCATGCTCCCACACGATCTCTTTGAGTGAACTGGGAGCCTGTAAGTTGATCGCGGTTACGGGTCCATGCGAGGCTGTCGGCGCGAGATCTTCCATGGAGGTCCCCTGTGACGGAACACTCAGGGCGTGGGCATCCATGCCACCAGCAGCCGTTAAAGGAGTACACAGTCTTCTCACCAGTATTTGAATCCTCACTTAAACCATCAACCCAAAAAACACGACCATTGACCTTAATGGGTACTTCCCCCGTGTTGTGGGCGTGTTTTATATATAACCCGGTCTGTTGCTGTATGTGTATGAGCCAGTAAATAGCCTTGTGCCCATAACTGCGGGGATTGTTTCTGTGAATGACGGCTAAGGTGTCTTTAGGCATGAAGTTATTCTTGAACACCGTAAAACATAATGAGGCGATCGTGGTTGCGACTTGCAACGGATCGCATTTGAAACGGGCTATGCACATTAGAGCGGAGTGAAACACAACTTTTTATTTCAAATTTATTTTCCTCACTTGTTTTTTGGTGTATTAGAACATAAAAATGATGTATTCAGTCATTTAATGTTTGTAACTCAAACCATCTCTCGCATTTTTACATAAAAGCAAAATGGCCATCAGCCGGTTGTCCATAAATAAAAATATGTTCATAACATAAAAACTAAGTGTTCTGTCAAAAAAAAACAATTGAAGAAAAACGCTTTATATTGCAAAACTATACTTTAAAAACACCATTGTACATACATTGTATTGAAATAAAATTGCATCTGGTCTCACTTGGTTGGATGCCGTAAATCAATTACATTTGAATGGGATATGAAACCCGCTCATCTTAAATATTATTTTTTCAGGAGAGGCATCAGATCCTTTTTGGTTTCCGCTGAGGGAAGCAGAGAGCGACTTTTTATTCTTGACCTAATAAATCCTTCTCTTGATTCCTGTGATATTACTGATGCTGATGCATCTGTAACCAATATCACAGCTCTTTCGACGTTCTCTGTGTGAATGGGGTATTGCTCAACTTTGAAACATTTTGTTTCGTACTCAAGCAATTCTTCATCACACAATTTAGAAGTGAGAAGTGGTTCACTGATCTCAATCCTATCCCAGAAGATGATGTCCAATGTGATGCTTTGAAGTTCAATTCTGGTACTCTAAATTCTCTGATTTTCCTGGTATTGGCTTCCTTACACTTTCTTCTCTGTATTATTCGATCGATTGTAACTTTGCACAGCTTTTGATCTCTATCTCACCAGATCATGGACAATGTCTACGATATTCGATCCCTGTACCTTTGATCCTTCCACAATGATCTCGCCTGTATCGGTCCATTGTATGGCGGGATCCTCATTCAATAGATTATAAAGACTTAAGCCTTTACTCCTCAATGTATGTGAGAGGGTGCTTTTTAATACATGCTCGATATGTTGTGTGGCTAATCCCTTAATTTTTGGTTGGTCAGCTGTATCGTCGGGCTCAGATCCTATGTCGCCATGTCCATCGTCCCCCGTACTGTGCCTAATAACCACAGGAATCTCTGTAGGGTTCTTATAATTTTCGTACTCGTGAAGAAATTTCTGCAGAGCTTCTTGGTATAAGATTCTTTTCTCATCAGGTGTTTTTTCACTGTTCAATAGGGCTAGCAATTCGCTTTCCATTCTTTTAAGTCTGCTTTTACGGGGATCTAGAACCGTGTCTGGATTCCTTTGCACTGAAGCGTACACCTCGTGGGGAATCACTACCACTTTCTTCATTATATTAATCTAGTCAGTAAAGGACCCAAAACTGAAAATAAGATGGGGAGAAATGACCCTCCTGTTTGTACAATAATTCGTTTTTTCTTCGCTACAGGTTGACTTTTACGAGCGAGTGCACGTATTATGTTCTTGTAGCGGCGTAGGCGAGCCTTCACAGATGCATTTTAAAAAGTCGGCGTCGATATTTTTAATAAACATCTGCTGCATTGCCCGGGGCAGTCGATGATAGATTTTTATTAATTCACGGTTTTTCGTTAGTCTCTTTGTCATTCTGGAATATACACCGTTTCAGGCTCGTTTGGAAATATATTCGTTCGTAGAAGCACTCTAAACGTGTTTCGCGGATGAAGGTCGCAAAGCAAATATCCGTAACGCGTGCTTGTAGCTTCTTTATAAACTTCCAAAAACTCCTTACGCTGATTCGGGAACATTTGATTGGCTAATACCCCAATTTGTGATACATCTCTACGTTGTGCGAATAAGACTAGATATTGCGTATTTAACGACACATCGCGCATGTATCTATTTTTGAAAAATAGATTCTGATTGATGAAGAACACGCTTATGTTAAGATGGTGGGAGAATACTGTAAATGTCTCGGCAAACGTTTTATCCATCTCCAACATGAGATCGTCAATTACAATGACTGTATGTTCATTTCCCTTTAACGAATTAACGTCATATACGCCTTTGTGGAACAAAATATCATCTTGGTACTCGTTGAACACTAATTGATACATCGATTAGCACCATATAACTTTATGCACAAATTTCGAGAACATCTCTCCCTTTTCTTTAATGATTTTAAGCATAAACACAGTTTTACCACATCCTCTAGGTCCAGATATAATACATGTGGATGGGCTCGTGAATCTGAATTTTTCTACAGAGTCCATTTCTAACACGTCACACTCCTAAGTGGGTCATTTACAAAATATTACAAATTTTGAGTGCTGTTCCTTTTATTTTGCTTTCTTCTCCCACAGAACCGTGAATGACGATGAGGTAGAGCATCCCATCTTTGACCTTACGGATGACCTCGACGACAGTGTAGTTGTGATCTCCTCCCCTGCCAACGAACCCTCACCAGCGATACCGGTAGCACGTCCAAAGCGGAGGTATGATGAAGAGAACCCCACGTCAGGTATAAAGCGACCGAAATACACGCCTGTTGCACCAGTAATAGATCCCCAACCCTCAACCTCTTACGCAACAACCCCCCCAGCAGCACCTCCCGCTAATATATCCCCTTATTCATCCGCCACAGTTGCCCCCTGTTCTGTTAAGTCTACAATAATAGATCCCCACGTCACACTCCTAAGTGGGTCATTTACAAAATATTACAAATTTTGAGTACTGTTCCTTATATTTTGTTTTCTTCTCCCACAGAACCGTGAATGACGATGAGGTACAGCGCCCCATCATCGACATTACGGATGACCTCGACGACAGTGTAGTTGTGATCTCCTCCCCTCCCAACGAACCCTCACCAGCGATACCGGTAGCACGTCCAAAGCGGAGGTATGATGAAGAGAACCCCACGTCAGATATAAAGCGACCGAAATACGCGCCTGTTGCACCAGTAATAGATCCCCAACCCTCAACCTCTTACGCAACAATCCCCCCAGCAGCACCTCCCGCTAATATATCCCCTTATTCATCCGCCACAGTTGCCCCCCGTTCTGTTAAGTCTACAGTAATAGATCCCCAACCCTCAACCTCCTACGCAACAGGCCCCCCAGCAGCACCTTCCGCTAATATATCCCCTAATTCATCCGCTACAGTTGCCCCCCGTTCTGTTGAGGATGCTATAACGTTTGAGTTGGTGCGCTCCGCAGCCCCCACCCCAGCCTTGAATAGAAATCGGTATAGAGTCAGGGTCGACCCTAGAGCCATGTATAGCAATGGAATTGAGCGCGGGCTACGCAGGGTTGTACAACGTGTTGTAGAGTTTGCTCTTCAGAATCGCGACGAGCGTGAAGTCAGGACGAGTCTGTCCTTTGGATTCGGGTCAGATGACGGTGATGTAGATGATTATTGGGTGATAGTGCCATTTAGACGTTTGGCGGCTGAAGATGTAGAATATATATTAGGGCGTATAATGCAGGCCGCCCAAAGTAGTATAGCCTTTAATATGGACAACTTCACGGTAAATACTGATCGTGTATTCCGTGTTGCGGGCCATAGTGCCGTACCGTATACTCTTAACTTCAATTCTCCGACTATTTACCGAAAGTATATAAACGTCGATCGTGGTTGCGGCTTTATAGCAGTACTCTTAGCACGTATGTTTACTGTACAAAATACACGGACTCAAAAAATTTGGCTGCCTACGGTCATGGAACGTGCCCGTAAACTAGCTGTAGACTGTGAACTTGAATTTGACTGTAATATGGGTCCTGAAGAGCTGAGAATGGTAGAACAGGAAATGAATGTCCATATAGTTGTATTTGGGTTGGATGATCGTCGTAGGACTGTGTATGTTTTTAAAAGCTGTGTGAGAGATCGTACAAGACCCCTACTTATTTTAGGATTGTCAGGGACAACGTATCTCCCCATCCGTAATATAAGGTGGCTTTACGCGAGTTATGACAAAAGTCGAAAATATGGGAGACATCATGATTTGTGTAAGGGGTGCCTCGAGTTTGCGGATGATATAGTGAAACATTGTAAAGAATGTCACATGGTATGTGAGCAGTGTAAAAGCACCAAATGTGAAAGCCGTGTAGTTGAAGCTGAGAAGAGAGACTGTGATATGTGTAGACGCACATTCTTCAATAATAGCTGCTTTGATTTCCATAAATCAATTGGCACGTGCAGGAAAATGAGAATCTGTGAATGTGGTATGTTTCACACAATGGATAATTGGGGGAAATTTAAGCACAAGTGTGACGAAATTCCCTGTCCTACATGCCAGGAGGAATATAAGGCGGATGGAGTAAAGCATGTATGTTATATGAAAGATGCTAAGCCTAAAAATAACCCTTGTATAACTGTATACTACGATATAGAAACATATACGAACGCTGAAACCAAAGAGGTAATTCCACATTTACTTGTGAGCCAGACCATCTGTGATGAGTGTATGGGGATCGAATGTGACGAGTGCCCCAAATGCGGTAAACGGACAAACGTTTTTAAAACGAATGTCCGCGATAGTCCTGTGAAACTATTTGTGTCCTATATTGTCAAGTTAGCCGACAAGTTCAAAAAAATGACTGTGTATATTCTCGCCCATAACGGGGCAAAGTTTGACACGCAGTTCCTTTATAAGGAGTTGCTTGAACACGAATCCTCTGAGATATTTACAGGTGATCCATTGAAAAGAGGCAACAAATTAATACAGATGCAAATAAGAGGCAATGTACAATTTAAAGACACTTTATTATTCACACCTTGTAAATTAGCAAAGCTACCCAACGTGATGGGAGTAGCAGCTGAAGTTTCCAAAGGATACTTCCCTTACACTTTCCTCACCAGCGAGACTTTAAACTACGTAGGCCCACCACCACCCAAACATTATTTTAACTATGACTGTATGGATGAACGTGAAGACTTTGATCGATACTACAACAGTTTTAATGAAAGTAACCCTTATAATATAGCTGATGAATGTGAGCGTTATTGCATGAATGATGTGTGCGTGCTTAGAGTATGTTTCCAGGCCTTTAGAAGGATGTACATAGCCCGTTTCAAATGCGATCCGCTGCAAGTCGCAACCACCATCGCATCATTATGTTTTACGGTGTTCAAGAATAACTTCATGCCTAAAGACACCTTAGCCATTATTCACCGAAACAACCCCCGCAGCTACGGACACAAGGCTATTTTCTGGCTCATACACCTACAGCAACAGACAGGTATATACATAAAGCACGCCCGCAACACGGGTGAATATAACTTGAATATCTCGTTTATTAAATAAATCATGTTTCAATTAGCGTTTTACTTTCTCCTTTGTGTGTGTGTGTGTGTGTGTGTGTGCGCGCAGGTGAAAGTTCTAAGCTCCGCCCACTGTAAGATCAGCAACGTGAGTCATGCTACTATCTGGGAGTCCCTGCGTGGTCAGTCGACTGCAGTAAGCCCTTGAGATCAGACGTGTATTCGCCAGCGTAGAGAAAAAAAGGAGATCAGAGGTGTATTCAAATGGCTACCTTTAATATTGCTTGTACAACGTTTATGAAATGGTATTCAGCAAAGTGCCAGGATGTGGTGGATACCGAAAAACTTCCTATTCCCCGCTCCTATGCCTCTTTTAAAACCACATTGGATTGTGCGAAGTTGCAAGATGTACAAATACTCTACGGATGTTCTGGTGAGACCGTTGAAGGCTTTCGTTGCACAGACGATGTGCTGAAGTATGCTGCAGAGCTAAACTTTATAAAGTCTCACATATACCGTGAAGTAAAAGAAACAACGCGTGCAGAAGAGAAGCAGCAGGTATGGATAATGAGTCTTGCGGATGGGTGGTGTGACAAGCGGTATTACGTCATGCTACACCATGTCGATTACTCATACCCTACGACTGAAAATGTGAATCTCGTGATCATGGACAATCTTAAGTATTTTTATCACTATATTAATGTATATCATGATGAGGTTCGTAGTGAGGTTGTGGCTAGTGCCCTGCGTGAGTTTTGAACAGACTTTAGAGACGAGTATCGTTTGATGGGCAGAAAGGAAAAATATGAGCATATGTTCCTCTCAAATAGTGCGCCGGAGTGTGAAGATGTTTAGTAAAACATAAAATGTGCCTAGTTCGTGAAAATTATCCAGAGGGAAACTGTCTGGTGCGTAGTCTGGTAGTGATAAAACCGAAATTAATTCTTGTACCGGAAAAACACCTACCCAAATGTACAACAATTCGATTATGGTGCGACTCGCGGATCATACGAGTTCGAACAACCCCATTACGTATCATCGAGTCAGCCGCCCATCGAACCGTTCCTGCCTACCTGCGTGCCTCACACGGCTCATAGTTATCTCAGAGCTTGAACCGAGTGGACGTGCGCTCCTCGAATACGATGGAACTTCCTTTGAGCAGCATTCTCAACGCCTCGTACGATGTGTCCGTGACGAAATCGTTGCGCGTGTTCAGGCGTAAATCCGGTACCGTTAGCTATGTACTGGAAACGGAACGTAGACAAACAAACAAACGGGTTTATTTAAGTGTCGAGGAGATGAATAGAATCTTCGTGATAGTTGAGAAGTGGAGTGAAGATCGTTATAAAATACCTGCTAACGTAGGTACAAGAAGAGAGCAGATTAGTGACGCACCCTCATACGCCGTTGTATGTACGTTGTGTATAAATAACGATCGTCCGTGCATTGATATACGGCTGATGTGGAAGAATGCTTCTGATAATAACGCTCTTGTTCCTACGCGGAACCGTTTCAGCCTCGACAGAATGTTTGAAATCGTCGGATTCCGCAAGCTGAAACCTATATTAGACGCGCGTGTTACGGATATGCTTTATTTTGATAGAGTACTTGAATACGCATACACCGCTCTGCTCGATGGGCTTACCGAGTGTAGGGCTGAACAAGTTGAGAATGGTCTAGAGCTGGACGTTTATTTAAAAAGTTTAGACTCTTTGAAATACCATGAACTTTGGTACAAAGCAATTGATCGGTACAAGGCTGAGCTCACCTACACCGTTCACCCTGAAGAACTATTTCTCTATATAACGCGCAGTTGTCGTAACGATTTAGAAGATTATTTCAATTGCCGCTATGTTGAGTGAAGATGAGTTCACGATTGAAAAGCTCGAGTCGGTAGAAATAAACCCTCGATTGGAAAAGCGTGTTTATAAACTTGTGTTTAATAATGTAGCTAACGATGAACTCTTTGTGAGTGCTTTTGATTGTATTCTAGACGTATTTAAAGATGACTTACCAACCGGTTGTAAAGTGGGAACAAAAATAGTACTGAACGATATGAAAGCCCTTCATATCGAGTACAGGTTTCCCTATACTTTAAGCGGTGAAATATTATTAAACCGCATATACTGCGTAATGCAGAGCAATAATGATGTAATTGTAAACTCGATTAAGTGCGAGTTTAGTATTTTGAAAAAAAAAGTGAAATGTATTTAACATATTTGTGTGATATTTCTCCTGTACTGTTATATTGAATGATTATATGCATATTTCTATTATTATTGAAATGTATATTTATTTCTATATATCTCCATAATTGTGTGTGTATATATTTTTTGATTATATGCATATTCCTCAATTGTTATTGAAATGTATATTTATTTCTATATATCTCCATAATTGTGCGTGTGTATTTCTCCTGTACTGTTATATTGACGGATTATATGCATATTCTCATTTCTATTATTATTGAAATGTATATTTATTTTCTATATGCATATTCCTCAATTATTATTGAAATGTATATTTATTTTCTATATATCTCCATAATTGTGTGTGTGTGTATATATTTCTTATTATTGAAATGTATATTTATTTTCTATATATTTATAATAAACAGAATGATGCAATGTTGTTTTACTTAATTCTTTTCGATAATTATATCATGTTACGCCTTCTAAACCTACTAGCGGAATTCTAAACCAACTAAAAAGTGGTATCTGGCAACTGTGTACCTGAGCAATGGTATCTGATGGAACGAAATCTTTTAATTGTTTAGTGAGACAACTCACCATAATAATGCTAAAAAGTGGTATCTGGCAACTCAGCCTGAATACATGGCGCTATCTGGCAAATCAAGCCATTTACGCCTTCTAAGCCAACTGTCTGAGTAGGAGTCTATAATAATGTATACAATGGTATCTGGCAATAATAATGCTAAAAAGTGGTATCTGGCAACTCTAGCCATTTACGCCTTCTAAGCCAACTGGCTGATTAGGAGTCTATAATAATGTATACAATGGTATCTGGCAACTCAGTCTTCGATTAGAATTAATTAATTAAATATATAGCACAAACTGGCAACTGAATACATGGCGCTATCTGGCAACTCAAGCCATTTACGCCTTCTAAGCCAACTGGCTGATTAGGAGCCTATAAAACAACGCCTACTCGGCTGAAGTCTTAATATGCACTTGGCTCCTGCCTGGTGAACACCTCTCCTCCTTTCTCTCCTTTCCTTTCTCTCCTTTCTCTTGGGGGATAACGCCGCCTCCAAGTTTCATGACCCCCCTTGTTGCACTTGCAGCATCCCCACCCCCCTTTGGGGAAATTTTTCGCAACACCCCTTGCAACAACCCCCTTTGCAACATTGCAACATTACGTAATAAATTGCAACATTCCTGCACTCTCCCCTTTTGCGGCTATACTACTTTCCACAATAAAATGGAAATAAAAAACTGGATCGATTCGTGTATATTTAGAGGGGTGGCAAATTTCTTTAAACTTGCGCCACCCTTAAATATTAATGGATGTAGCTCACAATCCGGCTGAGATCCTCTTCTATACGAAATGAGAAAAAGCATGAGGAGACTCTTATTTGTGCATTTAATATTTTACCACATATATGTGGCTCACTCGAATATGTACGATACAACTCAGAATGGCCACCTGAGAACTTTTGTTACATAGACTGCGCATAGAACAAGGAACTCTTCTGGGAAAATTAAATCATGACCCGGTCATGACCCGTTGCTCACGTTGCGCTTCTATCACGAAAAAGAAAAATTTTAGTATTTGTCATTTACCATTATTTATTCAGACTATAGTGGATTTAATTTTCCCAGAAGAGTTCCTTGTTCCATGCATGGTCTGTGTGTAACATTATATATACGAGTATTAGGGATGTACCGAATACTAAAATTCACCGAATACTAAATATTTGGTACAAAACTATTCGGCCGAGTACCGAATCCCGAATATTAGTTTTATTTGGGTTATTCGACGTCACTATAAAAAACCGAAGCCTTTATCAGTTTGAGAGCATAGAATTAATGCAAACACTTTGGTCACGTAAACAAAAAACGCACCTTTCCCTTTCGCGGGATGAAGGCCCATTCATATCAGTCCCTCAAAGGACTTTCGACACTGTACGATTTACTGTATATATACATATCAATACACTAACATTTACAGATATGCGACGAGCTTAACCCTGAAATTTAACTCTAACGTTACTTCCTGAAGAAGTGTAACTCTTGTACATTCCAACTAAACTAATTTAATTTTGGAGCTCCCATGGCTGAGTGGTTAGAGGTAACTCATAAAAGGTCCCAGGCTCGACTCCTGCTGCCGTTGCTGCATCTGGTTGAGTTGGGTTGGCACCCTACTCCGCCAATGCTGAGGCTCAAGTTACTTTGGAGTTCACGCCTACAATTCCTCCAAGCGAGGAACTTTATTCTCCGGATGATACCAGTTTTTGATTCATTTTATCAATCAGATCTGGTCATCATGCAAAGGGCAACAGTAAAACTACATCTCTTCTGCCGTTCAGCAGTAAGTGAAGACCCGACTTCCCATGTTCTTCATTAAACCGCAACAGTCCTGCATCTTTTTCGTGTCTCTTATTTTCTCCAGGGTCTTAGCAGCTTCTGCCAGCATCTCCGCCCCCTCTCTCCGGGTGAATAGTAAATATGAGCAATGTGAGCCAAAGCAGCATGTTTTAGCCACCAAAAATCTGCCAGATTCCCATACTCATGAAAAATTTGCAACTGCATTCACTTCTATATTGCAAGAATGGTCAATAAAGAGCGATCGTGTGCATGCAGTTGTGCACGACAATGGCTGTAATATTACTAAAGCTATTAGCGTTCTCAAAATTACTCCTGTTGCTTGTACGAATCATACTTTAGCACTTGCAGTTGATGAAACCCTTCTTAGCCAGAAGTCCGTTTCAGAGATATGTGCAATTGCGCGCCAATCTGTTTCATTTTAATTATTCATCTCCAGCCTTTGACAGAGTTAAGGTATTCCAGAAGCAACGTAATTTACCCGAAAACAAACTTATAAGAGACGTTATCACCCAATGGAACTCTACATTCTATATGCTACAATGACTTCTTCAACGAAAAACTGAGGTTGTTGCATACGCCTCGGACTATGACATACTATAGCAACCTTCAATAATCATCAGTGGACTCTAATTCAGTGTGTTGTAAAGCTTCTTAGTCGATGTGAAAAATCAACGAATGACTTTTCCTCTGATTCTTCTTGTCTTCACATGGTGTCCCCCGATGTAACAGGTCTCGTGGTATTTTTGCCTAACATAATTGATGATGCAGGTGTTCATACTATGAAAAACGATTTAACAGAAAATTTACAGAATCGTTTCAGGCAGTGGAAGGCAGATATTACTCGCATGATTTCTCACGTTTTAGATTCTCGTTTCAAATTTGCTTGCATAACAGTGCCTGAGTTTGTAAAAAATGAGATAATCATTATGTGTGCATCAACTAACGCTAATCCTGCATGTAATAGAACCTATGGCGATGAAGCAACTGATTTTGTTTCACGAGAAGATCAAGAACCTTTGAAAAAGAAGCCGAACGTTAATTTATGGAGTTATTTCGATGAGGTTGTGCCTCCACCTATCAAAAATAGTCAGAAAAGTTATCAAAAAGAATTGGACATCTATTCAAATGAACCACGAGTCAGTCGCGAGACGAACCCTCTTGAATGGGGTCGCCATAATGGTGAAAGATTCCCGAAACTACTGAACAGCTGGGTTTTGCTGCACGCCGCCTAACGTCACCTGGTCTCGATCCCGGGGCCGATGGATTCGTAGTCATCGATGATAACCACCACACAACCGAGGCGCATATGTATATATATATATATATAATATATACTCGTATTAGGGTGAGCCACACATATATAGTAAAAATTAAAATACATAAATAAGAGCTCCTGATACATTTCCTCATTCTTTATATGGGAAAAGACTTTGGACTGAATTTTAAGCTATATCCATTAGTATTTAAGGATGGCGCAAGTTTAAAGAAATTTGCCATCCCCAAACTGTATAATGATACGAAGGCTTCGAGTTGCGCAACTTTTAAATATGCACAAATCGATCCAGTTTCTTTATTTCCAACATCGTTAGTGGTTGGGGAATATGAGCAAATGTCATGTAAAATATATTTTTCATTTTCAGTTTTTTTAGACCACCCCTGTGTGTATATAAATATATATATATATCAGTGGCGGCTCGTGGTAATTTTACTTACGCATGCAGTCACATGCATTACAGTGTAGTACATATTAGATAAGCTGTATTTTGTTCTTTTATGGTATTGTTATGAGTTATGTAGTAACCGAGGATAGAACCAATATTATATTAATAATATTAATAATAATTTTAACTTTATTTTTTTAACTTAAATAATAATTTTAAATTCATTGAGTATATTATTTACGAATGCAGTGCATGCCTTGCATTCATTAAGAAGCCGCCCCTGATATATATATATATATATATATTATATATATATATATATATGATGAATACACACACACACACCAGGTGTCCCCAAAAATCTTCCTATTTCTAAATAAATATTCTAAGCTAAAAAAAAAGGGAGCAAGTGTAGTTTACATCCCCCTGACGCGAAAGGGGACACAAACTACACTAGGTCAAAGTTGGGAAACGTAAACTACACTCGGATCTTTAGGAGACATTTTTTAAATGAATCCATCAAGTAAAACGTTAAAACTAACGAAAGCATTACAACTTAACTTAACCAATCGTCAATTTATATATATTATATATATATATATATATATATGGATCACCTGAAGATCAGGGCCCCCAGCCTTCTCTAGTTAGCCTTATAAGGCTAACTATCGAAAATATCACGACCTAACCTAACCAGTCGTTAGTTCAACTGTATGCCCTTGACCAGTGGTTAGGTTAGGTTGTGATATTTTGGTTAGTTAGCCTTGTAAAGCGAACTAAAGAAGACCTGGGGCTAGGGTGTGTCAATTTTGTCAACTTTTTCAAAACAATTTTGGTAGTGAAAATATAGTCTTTTCATGTCAAAGCTTGAAATTGGCCAACCAAAATGAAATAAAATAACCCTTACTTACATCAATTTTACCTTAAAGTTTCAGAAATTGACTCTTTTACTAAATAATAGGAAATAAATTGATTAACTATTCATCTGTCACAGAATTATCCCACTGATCGCAAATGGAGTGTTTTCAAGGTTATTCTACTAGACGAATACTACAGTTTAACTGTAAGTATGGATTATTGATTATTACAATTATTTATTATTATCATATTCTTCTGTCTAATTATGTTGTAATCCCATGAAATATTTTTTTATTGAATTTTAGAACATCGAATGACTAAACTTTGAAACATCGTAATTGATATAAAATACTTAAATGTTTTTCTTTCTTTTCAGATATTCCTAAGATGCCAAAATTGAAGACAAGAGGTCAGTCGTCATGACACTTGAGCCTGTTAGTCGGTACAGGCAAGGAACTTCCCGTATCAGAACTACCAACAGTGCGAGACATGCTGAGAGTAGGGTTACTCCTTCGTGAACAAAATACAAAGGATAGAAGGAACTACACAGAGAAAGAGCTCATAAGGGACATGATTCCCCCTCTTCTGCATCAGTGGAAAAAAGCTAATGTGTTATTCAAACCACCTGTACTCAATCAGTATAGAACTATTGAGCTAAAATTAACAAAGCTGTGGCACAAAGCAGTTGAGACATCACTTGGTAAAGGAAAACTAGCAAAGAAAAATAAATTTCTGCACACACTTGATACTCTTCTTGACATTTTGAACTGCCAGTGTCCCATAGAGTTGTGTTCTGAAGCCAATTGTTCTCCCTCATGCAGAAGAGAACCTCACCCTCACATTGATTGCCGCTGTCCTCGTGAGAAGAAGATCCCTGTTTTGGAGCTGGCTTTCATAAAGGCGCAGAGAACAAAGGCAGGAGGCCATGGAAGTATGCAGATTGGTTTGGCAGATTATTCAGAAACAAAAAAACAGATTGTTATTGCTAAGAAAAAAAAGAAAATCCGAGAGAGGGAAGAAAGGAAGAAAAAGAAGAGTGAAGAAGCCACCCAAAGAGATGAAGAGCTCTATCAAGAGGTTTCTCACTTCTTTGAAAGCTCTTCAGATGAACAGAAAGAAGCAACATCAGATGATAGCTCCAAAATGCCATCTGAACCTTCGCCGAAGAGAATGAAATACAACACTAAAGACATCTCAAACATCGCCCTTGCCAGTATTCGCCACAATGCGGGGCTACGAGAGACTGCAGAGATTGCCACTGCCGCTTGGATAGATGCAGGCCTCATCAGCCGAGAGGATACATCCTTAGTGATAGATCATGATAAGATAAGAAGAGCACAAGAAAAAATAATGAAGAAAATATCTGATCAGCATGAAAGAGATTTGAAGGAGGAAGGTCTCTCTTGCCTTTTGTTTGATGGAAGAAGAGATGACACAAAAGTTCTCCTAGAGGTAGAGGGAATGGACAGAAAGTTTTCCGGTCTCATCAAAGAAGAACATTACTCTGTGTGTTCCGAACCTGGTGGCCGCTATTTGTTTCACTTTGTTCCTGAAGCAGAAGTAGAAGGCAAGAAACATGCAGTGGCCATTGCTGATCAAATAATATGTTGGCTTCAAGAAAGAAGACTTGACAGTTCACTGCAGGCCGTTCGTGGAGACTCAACTGCGGTGAACACTGGATGGCAGGGCGGGGTTATGACGCATTTAGAGAAAAAACTTGGAAGAAGGCTTGTTTGGATTGTATGTGATTTGCACACAGTGGAACTACCTCTTCGTCGTCTCATCCAGGAACTTGATGGTCCTACAAAGAGCAACAACAAGTGGTCAGGCCCCCTTGGCAACATGCTAGATGAAGCAACGGAATTAGAAATAAATACAAAATTTCCAAAGGTCGAAGTAGGCCCTCCCTTCCAGTGTTGTCTGAAGAAGTTATCAAAGACCTCAGCACGGATCAATCTTACGCTTATCGTATTGTTCAAGCAATCAGATCAGGAGAGTTGCCTCAAAATCTGGCTCTCTTGGAGATTGAACCCGTAAGTCACAGTCGTTGGTTAACTACAGCGATTCGTTTCTGCAGGATTTGGGTTTCCAAACACGCACTGAAGGGCAAAATTCTACAGAATTTGATGTTGATTGTTGAATTTATTATTGGGTTTTATCTTCCTCACTGGTTCCCTGTAAAACTTAATCCAATGTGGATGGAGGGGCGCAACCACATCTTGTTTCAATTAAAGCTACTGAGAACCAAAAGGAAAGTAGTGGTGGACATCGTGTTACCTGTGGTGAGAAGGTCCGCTTGGTATGCTAGGTCAGAGGCAGTTTTGCAAGCAATAATCTGCAGCCAATGTACCAAAGAGCGAACTGAGGCTGTGGAAATCATTCTAAAGCTTAGAGGAACATCGCTAGATAATGACCAGCTGGGAGACTGCTCTGTTCAGACAAGGAAGGTACCTCCGATAAACGCCAATGCCACGAAATTGTCAGAATTAGTTAACTTGAGTTCGGAAGTTTTGGAGTCACCACTGACAACATGTGTAACAAACAAAGATTTAACACACCTTAAAGAGGCCCCAATGCAAGTGCCAAAGTGGCCTTCTCACACTCAGAGTGTGGAGAGATGTGTGAAAATGGTCACAGAAGCAGCTAGTCAAGTTTACAGTCACGAGAGGCGAGAAGGCTACATCAAAGCGCAAGTAGCAATCCGAATGCTGATGTCAAGGAACCGCAGCAAAAAGGACATGACTGCATTGGTTACTTTCAAATAAAGACTCTGAATGATATTTTATTGCCACTTTAAATGTTGATAGGATGTTTGCGCACATTTGTTATTTTGTTACGAATTTATGGAAAAGTGGAATTTTTGAATTAAAATTGATGTAGGTAGGAGTTATTTTTTATTGTTTTTGAAGCAAGGATATTATTTTGTATGCCAAATGATTACATTAAATTGCTACCAAATCACATGATTTTCAATTTAGTCATTTCACCCCCAAAATTGACACACCCTACTGGGGGCCCTGATCTTCAGGTGGTCTATACACACACACACACACACACACACATATATATATATATATATATATATATATGTGTGTGTATATAATGTAGGGGAACGTAAACTATACTAGGATAATGTAGGGGAACGTAAACTACACTTGCTCCAAAAAAGCACACAAAGACTTTCTAGACACAAAGACAAACGCAATAGGTACGTAAAACAAAGAAGTTTTTTAATCTTAATTAAACATGTTCAGTGTAATCACCATTTTTTCTAACAATATTCAACTTTACACAAATGTTTGACATAATTTTTGGAAAGAGCGCAGCTGGGATGTTGTTGATTACCTCATAGATTTTGGTTTTTAGGTTTTCAAGTGTCTTCAGCCTGGTAGAATAGGTCCTGTTTATGTAGCCCCACAAAAAAATCAGGGGGTGTGAGGTCAAATGAGTATGAGAACCATTCCATTGGCTCATTCACGAAGGGAAATCAGTCGCCCGGAAAAAAGCTTCTTTATAAAGTTATGAGTTTCACAGTGTGTGGAGGTGCTCCATTCAGCTGAAGACTAAAATCTTAGCTTTCCTTAAAGACTATAGTCTTGTAAGGCCTTCTATGGCCTTTGTAATAGTAGCGGTATGGTATTTTTTTTTAATTTCTGCAAAATTAAAAGATATTGCTTTAAGTATGAAATGGCGAATGAACGGTTTTAATATACAATATTTATTAGTTATTAAGTAATAGAAGATTAGAAAAGTATAGGCATATGCATATTTGTACAGTATACAGGGTGTCCGAGAATTATCTGTACAATTTTTGGCTGTTGTTAAAAGTCACCCATGAAGTGTAGAAATTCCTGTGTTGTCCCATTTTACAGAGAATCTCATTAAGTTTTTTCTGATAGCAAGTTGTGACAAGTCTTTTAGAAATTCCAGTGTGTCCGAACATTATCTGTACAATTTCATCTTTTAATAAAATTCTTGATAACACACGTAAAATTCTTAAACAAGATTATTTAGAATCTGTATTTTCAAAAGTTTCTTTTATTAAAGTAACGTTGTTACAAACATTCGATATGTGCACCATTAGTGATTCGCAAAACATCCAATCGATACTCCAAATGTTGCCATGTACGCTGCAGCATATCCACATCAATTCGCTCAATAGCAGCTGTGATTCTTGCTTTTAAATCATCAATGGGTGCTACTGTAGTATGCGGTCTACCGTTAAGTTTCTACTGTAGTATGCGGTCTACCGTTAAGTTTCTACTGTAGTATGCGGTCTACCGTTCAAAATATTTAAAAGGAATTGAAAATGAATTGAAAGGAATTATAATTTAATTTACACAATTAAGGAATTATTAAAGAAGTTAAACATACTACTACCGCATACTTAACGGTAGACCGCACACTACAGTACGCCCTTGATGATTGGTTAGGTTAAGTCGTGATATTTTCGTTAGTTTTAACGAAAATATCACGACTTAACCTAACCAATCGTCAAGGGCGTACAATTAACCTAATAATAAAATAATAAGAAGATAAGAAGCTATAATTAAAAGGTAGACAGCTGAATCGTAGTTAGACCGCATACTACAGTAGCACCCATCAATGTCTGTCACCCGCGTACATTTCTAAAACACTTGTCAAAACGTGGTATCAGAAAAAACTTAATGAGATTCTCTGTAAAATGGGACAACACTGGAATTTCTACACTTCATGGTTGACTTTTAATAACAGCCAAAAATTGTACAGATAATTCTCGGACACCCGGTATGTTGAATAAAACCCAATCTGTTACCTTTCTGAAGAAGAAACCCCCAATAATAAAATATACATCCATTATTAAATGACGGTAATATATATATATATATAGTTGATTTTTTGTGTGCGTGCTGTGTATGTGTGTATAAGTATTAGGTCTATCCTGTCTGACTACATTTAATCGGTCTGATTACTCGATCAATTCATCAGTCAACGATTATTTTTTTTTATTTTCCGGCTATGCAAATCATTAGAGAGAGAGAGAGAGAGAGAGAGAGCGAGAAGTATCGTATTTCCCGGCGTATAACGCGCACTTTTTTTCCCCCAAAATACTCCAAAAATCACCCTGCGTTAAAATTAACTCGTTAAAATTGTACATGTGAAGTGAGGTAGGAGGAATAATTTTTCCTAAATTTTTATTTTCCTAAATTTTCTCTTCAAAATAATTTTCTCTTCAAAATTAGGGTGCGCGTTATACGCCGGGAAATAAGGTAAATATCATTCGACTTTATAGTCCTGCAGCCGAGTGGCGGTATATACCTGAAGTGTGTTTTAGAGTACATACAATGTTTTATTGTTGATTCCGGTAGGGTAGGCTCTCCAGATCATGAAACCAATTGATGCCACTTTCTAACCCCAGGGGAAATTTTTTTATGAGCACAAATTCAAAATGGCCGCCACCGAAAAAGCATTTTTCTCTAAACATGGCTAAAAAGTAGCTTAACAAAATAAAATGGGAATAAATCAGTAGATACCATGCATAGTATATCTTGTTAGGTCATGAAATCAATAGATATCACTTTTTAGCCATTGGGTTGAAATTTCACGGGAAAAAATCCAAAATGGCCGACACCGAAACTAAATCATTGCGATATTTTCTCTAAAAACAGTCGTAGAGACTTGCTTTTGGTGTTAAACTGCACATTTTCGAGGTTTAATAGTTGGTAGCTATACAATTATGATCTATCCAGTGTGAAGCAGTAAAATTAACCATTTCTTACTTATTTGCTAATACTACTTGAACGTCTGTATATAAGCTACTATTTTAGAAATAATCTTTGCAGCTATAAAGCATGTGAATCCCCCTCAATACTATTCAAGCATGATACTATATGTGTATTTCTTTTCTCTTTACAGGTAATGGTCAACAATGGCAGAATCATCACCTGCATACCTTCTCCATAACGCAAAAGCGCCGGAAGCAATTTGATATTGGGGGGGGGGACAATCTCAGTAAGGGGCGTTTTTTTCAATATAAAGTTTTAAGTTTTATCATACATATGCACCTATGTAGTAAAGAAAATGAAAGCAGATGAAATAAAAAACTATCGACATACTTTTATTTACATATAACATAAGAATAAGATTACTTCAAAATAGTAAATGCGTTGCATTCAGCACCAGATGCACGGCGTTTCATCTGAAAAACAATACAATTCATCTGTAAAAACAATACAATTCCCACATCTCATGGGGGGCGTATGTATGATGTAGGGGCGTACACCTTACACTTAACAACTTTTGGGGGGGCGAGCGCCCACCCTTTCCCCCCACTTCCGGCTCCCTTGCCGTAACCATATAAACTGTAAAACAAACAAAAACCCTTTGATGACTGCTAGCCAAGAACGACTTACAAGTATTTTAGCTGCGAGTAAATGTAGAGGTGATGGGTTGCATGTGGAATTAGAGACTTTATTAGAACATTCTTCCACAAACCTATATGTCCACAGAAATTGTGCATCTACTTACACATCAAAGACGCATATAGTTCGCTACTTGGCCCGACAGAAAAAGACTTCAGAGGAACCTCCCACTAAAAGGACTCGTCGTTCCACTGAACCTCCTTTCAACTTCGAAGAAAATTGCCTGATATGTGGATAAAAATGTTCTTCTGCTCCAGATCCCCGTCATCCCGAACGTTGGAAAAGGGTTGTTTAGTGTGGAACTGCTGATCGAGGTGCCAACCATATAGTATCCGCTTGACCCAGATAATCTTCCTGATGGCCTGGTGAACATCGTAACTGGCCAGTTATCTCCAGCTTCAGTCAACGTTGATGAATCAGTATCCATTGGTCTAGATCAGATGAAGGCATATGAATCTCGGTGGCCTGAAGGATTCCATGACAGCCTGAAGAAAGGGGTGGTTACAATGTCTGAAATGCGACGACAGATTAAAGTAGCAGAGACACCAGTATATGACACAACATTAATATACTCAAGAGTCCTAAGTCTTCAGAAAGTATGAAACATCAACCTGGAGAAGGTTCTGAAGTACGAGCTCTCACCAATTCCAACATCCATGTTTGAAGATAATGGCGATATGCGCATTGCCAAATCTAAGTCCGCCTTGAAGAAGAACCTGCAAGTTGAGCTTTCTGATCGACAGTGTCCTACTCCCGATGCTATCATTCTTGATGCTTGCGCCATTTTATGGGTGGTTCCTTGGCCAGCTAGTGGTATTGTTGAAGATTTCATCAAGTCCTTCATGACCTACATTATTCAGAAAATGAAGGTGTGTAACACTTACCTGATCTTTGATCAATACAACACTGACAGTATCAAATCCGCGACACGTTGTGCCAGAGCAGGAAAGGAAGCCAGTAGACAACATAAGCTGAGTTTGAGCACACTTCTTCCCACCCAGAAAATGATCCTAAGTGTAACAGAGAATAAGGTACAACTTTTTCAGCTGATATGTACCTACCTCAGAGAGCACTCAGACTTCCTGCCTCTTGCTTCATCACAGCTGATCATAACTGGGCCCGATGCTGAACCAGTGGAATTACATGAATCTCGCGTTGTGAAACGAATGGATATGAGAACCACCCACGAAGAAGCTGATGTGATAATTGCACACTAGATGGTCTTTGCAGCCACTCATGAAAAACGAAGCATCAGAGTAGTTTCTGATGACACTGATGTCTTCGTCCTCTTACTTCATTTCTATCATTCACAAGATTTTGATTGTGCATTAATCATGGTTGGCACTAGTCAAGACCGATCCTCTGTTGACATCCAATCCACAGTCCGTGAACATGCTGAATACATCTCTTAGGTTCTTCCTGCACATGTCTTATCTGGCTGCGATTCTGTTTCATCTCTATGGGGTATAGGCAAAGGGAAAATTGTCAAAATGTTGAAGAATCACTACTCTCTGTCTAAGTTAAGGGTTATTGATTCACAGATGCCAGACGTGATCGCTGAGGCCACCACCTTTATTGCTGCCTGCTATGGTTTCAAAGAATGCAATGAACTATCTGATGTTAGGTACAAGGTAGTATGGTCTTTGAAGATGTCAAACCCAAAACTCACATCAGCTCCTGAGTTGAAGTCACTCCCACCAACATCCGAGGCCTTCGAGGAACATGTCTATCGTGCTCATTACCAGACAGCCATCTGGAGATCCGGGTTACTTCCAGACCCGCCCTCATTGGAACCCATTCATTATGGATGGTCTCAAGACACAGCATCTGGTGTGTTATCTCCTGTACCCTTATCAGCTCCCGTGGAAGTTCTAAAGATGATACGATGCAGTTGTTCTTCTACACGTCCATGCGCTACCACCAGGTGCAGCTCTTCTGCCGCAAAATTGTCCTGTTCTACGTTCTGTGGATGTCATGGCTTGCAAGAATGTTGCATCGAACAAACAAGATACAACAGAGTTGATGAAACAGATGAGTAAACCAAAACAGTCATATTAACTCTATGTGGCTAGTCATTGTAGAACTGTTCATGTACCTCAACTGTGTGTGTGTGTGTGTGTGTGTGTACCTGATTACTGAGTTATATGCTCATCTAAATATAAGTGGTATTTTGGTTTATTATTTTTTAACCCCATATAACATTATAAATTAGTCAAAATCATCACTGGTAGACCATGGATAGATATTTCCATGCTATATACTCATTTATCCCCTCACTGAACATTCATAAGTTACTATTTAGCCATGTTTACAAAAAAACGCTATTTCAGCAGCGGCCATTTTGAATTTATGTTCATAAAAATTTTTACCCAAGTGTTACAAAGTGGCATCAATTGGTTTCATGATCTGGAGGGCCTACCCTACCAGAATCAACAATAAAACATTGTATGTACTCTAAAACATACCTCAGGTGTTCAATTTCGGATACTTCCTCCACATCAGCAGCAGCAGCTTCTCGTGCTGTGGAGAAAGGTATAACATTCGAGTTGGTGCGCACGCTATCCCTACCCCTGCCCTGACTAGAAATCGGTACGTGGTCAGGGTTGACCCTGGATCCCTGTATAGCAACGGTGTTGGACTGCGACGCGTAGTTGAACGTATTGTGGAGTTTGCCCTTCAGAACCGCGACGAACGTGAAGTCCGGACGAGGTTGTCCTTCAGGTTCGGTTCAGATGACGGGGATGTAGATGATTTTTGGGTAGTAATACGTTCAGACGCTTGGCAGCTGTAGACATAGAATATATCTTGGGCCGTATAAAGCCGGCCTCTCAAAGTAGTACAACTATCAATATAGACAACTTCACGGTTGACATAGACAGAGTATTCCGGGTTGCGGGTCATAGTGCCACACCTTATACTCTTAATTTCAATTCTCCGGTTATTTACAGAAAGCATTTAAACGTCGATCGTGGTTGCGGCTTTATAGCAATAGTCTTAGCTCATATGTTCACTGTGCTAAATACAATCGCGTATGATATCTGGCTTCCTTCGGTTTTGCAGCGTGCCCGTAAACTGGCTTCAGATTGTAAGCTTTAGTTTGAGTGTACTACGGGTTCTGAAGAGCTGAGAAGGGTAGAGCAGGAAATGAAAGTTCGTATAGTTGTATTTGGAATGGATGATCGTCGAAGGACTGTGTCTGTTTTTAAAAACTGTGTGAGAGATTGTACAAGACCTCTACTTATTTTAGGATTGTCAGGAACATCGTATCTCCTCATCCGTTCTACATATCATGAAAAATACTAGGGACACTCAATATATTTTGCCCACCTTTTTTTCTTAGCTAAATAATAGGCTATGGGGCTGAAATATCTTTTGGGCCGTAAGTTTGAACTTTCTGCGCTACACATAACCGGATTTTTCCAGTTTGAACCTCCCCTCCTTGTATAAAACCGCTTTTAAAAGCCCCTGTATAAAACCGATGGTTAACGCAGTTTCGAAAATGGTATCTGACAGTGATGTGCGTCGTAAACAGAGAGCTCTTATCGAGTTCGTAACCGCAGAGAAGGAAACAGTTGGAAATATTCACAAACGTCTACAAAACGTTTACGAAGATGCTGTTGTTGATCGAAGCACAATTAGGCGCTGATCTAAACGTGTGAGATCATCGGAGAGAGGGCGAACCAGCCTCGATGATGAGCCACGTAGCGGTCGCCCGGCATCGGCTGTTAGATCTCACACTGTGCAACGTTCTAACAGCATCATTCGAGCAAATCGGCGCGTCACATACAAGGAACTATCACTGGAGCTAGGAATTAGTGAAAGAAGTGTGATTACGATAATTCAGCAACTGGGATACTCAAAAGTATGTTCACGGTTTGTTCCTCGCCAACTGACTGAAGATCACAAAGCCCAAAGAAAAGAAATTGCTTCTGAGTCGTTGGTTCGATACGAGACAGAAGGGGATAACTTCCTTCCACGCATTGTGACTGGGGATGAGACTTGGGTACACCACTTTGAACCTGAAACAAAACGTCAATCCATGGAGTGGCATCACGCAGACCCCACGCAAGAAAAAGTTCAAAATGGCTCCCTCTGCAGGGAAGGTTATGGCCACCATCTTCTGGGACATGAAGGGGGTGATTCTGGTGGACATTATGAAGAAAGGACAAACAATCAACTCAGAGGCTTATATTTCTACCCTACAGAGACTCCAGAGACGTATCAAGCGAGTTTGACCGGAGAGAAAAGTGGAAGACGTCCTTCTTTTGCACGATAACGTAAGACCACACAACAGTTTGCAAACAAGAGAGGCCATCACAAAAATGCACTTGACTGTGTTACCCCACCCTCCATACAGCCCGGATCTGGCACCTTCAGACTTCCATTTGTTTGGACCAATGAAGGATGCTATTCATGGAAGAAAGTTTCAGATTCAGAGTGACAGTGAGATTGTTGAGGAGGTTAGTAGGTGGCTCCAGCGGAACCCAGCGGACTTTTACCAGCAAGGAATAAAGGCCCTTGTTTCGAGGTGGAGGAAAGCCGTAGAAAAGGATGGAGCCTATTTGTAAAAATAAAAACTTGTAAAAAAGGTATGTAAGTACTTGTGTACAAAATTTTTGGAACTTACAAGGAAACTTGGAAAGAAAAAAAAAGATGGGGCAAAATATATAGAGTGGCCCTCGTATAATGCAGATGGAGTGAAGCATGTATATTATATGAAAGATGCTAAGCCTAAAAATAGCCGTTGTATAAACGTGTACTACGATATAGAAACATACACGAACGATGAAACATAAGAGGTTATTCCACATTTACTCGTAAGCCAGACTATCTGTGATGAGTGCATGAAAGTCGAGTGTGATGAGTGTCGTGTCACAAATGTGGTAAACGGACAAACGTTTTTAAAATGATTGCACATGAGAGCCCTGTGAAACTCTTTGTATCATATATTGTCAAATTACCGGACAATTTCAAAGAAAGGACTGTGTATATTCTTGCCCATAAAGGAGCAAAATTTGACAGTTCCTTTATAAGGAGTTGCTTGAACACGAGTCATCGGAGATATTTACAGGCGACCCCTTGAAAAGAGGCAACAAACTTATAGAAATGCAGATAAGAGGTAATGTTTAGTTTAAAGACACCCTGCTGTTCACACCTTGTAAATTAGCCAAGCTTCCCAAGGTCTTCGGCGTAGCCGCTGAAGTTTCAAAAGGTATTTCCCTTACACTTTCCTCACTAACGAAACTTTAAATTTCGTATGACTGCCTCCCCCCAAACATTACTTTAACTACACCAACATGAGTGATTGTGAGCGTGAAGATTTTGACCGCTACTACAACAGTTTTAATGAAACTAGTCCATAAAATATAGATGATGACTGTGAATGGTATTGCGTGAATGATGTGCGCGTGCTTAGAGTATGCTTCCATGCCTTTAGAAGGATGTACGTACATTAGGGTGGAGTGAAAATATTAAACCGTCTTGTCTCACTCATGATGTGGTGTATTGACCTTCTAGAAGTTCTAAAAAGATAATATTTTCTTTTTAGGACCCTCCACCCGCCGCATTTTTGCCGAAAACAAAATGGCGTAAAGTCATATTTTGAAAGACCCCTAGTATAATATCTATCGGATTTTGAGAGAAGATATCGCGTTATATTGTGCGTTATTTGGTTATAACTATGATGACGAGTAAATATATTCACACAACACAAGCCATACTTATCACCAACTACTTAAGAACACACAGACGCTTATCTAAACATCAATCTCACTCGAGGTCAATGACATCTTGCATATGGCTAATAAGGGATGGGAGTAGGAGCCGCATGCTGCATATTGTAGCATGGGTGGCTACAAAGACTATTGAGTAAAATATTTTTACATTTTAGTTTTAGAGCTTTTATATAATTTGTTTTAACTAATTCCGTGTTTTGTATTTTTTCAGATTTTCATAATGATATTTCTGTAGAAATTTAACCTCAGATCAAAATATGGCAAAATCCCTACTAACTAGACAGTCGGTGAAGCAACACTTTCTGTTCGGAATTCCAAGTAAATTGCCACATAATGTCTTACCCTCTATTATGCAGATTGGGAGATATTTTCTTCTACTGAAGGAAGCTCATCTGCAAAATTGACAAATAATGATATTCTCGAAACGATAGCACAAGTATTGGTCGAAGTGTGGAAACGTTCATCAATAACCTCAATGGGTAAAATAATTCATAATTACCAAGCTGAAACGCTTTACCGACAAGGTTGCGCAACTCAATCGATCCCAAAGCAGTGCGAAGCTTATTGAATTGTTCAAAAAATCATTGGTAGAACTCTTTGACATTTGTGCCTGTAAATGCAACTTCGTTTCCCACCAAGATTTTGGCTGCTAAAATGCGGATGTAAAGAAAAACATTATTTGTGTTTGTCCAAAAGAATCAAGAATACCCAAAGAAGAACTGGACCTTGAGGATCGAAGGATTATGCGAAATATAGTGATTGGAAGTGTGAATGTTACCCTTTCAAGATCTATAGCAAAAAGAAATGCAAGAAAGTTGAAGGAGCATCAAGGAAGTAAGCGAAGAAAAATAATCATGCATGAAGAATTCGAAAAGGAAGTCATTGATGATGTGCTTTCACCTGATACTAATACTGATCTCTTTAGTACCGAAGAAAGTTCAACAACTGAGTTTAAATATAAATGCTCCAACATTCAAATGAGAGCCCCTTTGCCCAATCTCGCCATGGAAGCCGACAAATTTGGTGTTTCAGATAGGGCTGCATCGGTCATTGCTTCAGCTACTTTGGTGGCTTTGGGTATCATTACCGAAAAAGACAGTGACTTTTTTATTGATCGAAGTAAGATGAGAAGAGAGACAGAAATTGAGAAAAACATTACAAGTTGAAGTTGCACAAAGTTATGGTGATGCTAAAGCTTTATATTTTGATGGGGGAAAAGACAAGACATTAGTAAAGACAAACAAAGATGGTAAATGGTACCAGGATATAATTGTTGAAGAACATTATTTACTATTGAGTGAGCCTGGTGGAGAATACCTTAACCATTTGAGCCCTAAATTTGGAAAAGCAAGTGATGTATCTGAATCGTTGTTTGCTTATTTGAATGAAGTGACACTAGACCAGAATCTCCAGGTGATAGGGTGCGACAGTACGAATGTCAACACAACTTACCTTAAGGCATCTGTTTGAGCGATACGACGTGAAAACAACTGGGCCAAGATCATTCAGTGGATCTATTGGTAATGCTCTTAAGACTTGCCATGAGATGCCTGTGGTAAAGTTCTCCCCAATTACGGATGGGGCTGATAGCATCCCTGTTCTCACAGATGAGCTCGTAGAAGATTTAAATAATGATCAACAATACATGTTCAGAAGCCTAGAGAAACTCAAGCCTGTCCCCTTAACAACTCTAGATGGTTAACTCTAGCTAACAGACTATGTCGTTATTATGTCTCCCAAAAGAATCCCTCCAGAGAGTTACATAGCCTTGTTCTGTTCATAGTAACAAACTATGATCCTTACTGGTTCAATATAAAATTTAAAATGTATTTGCCTGATGAACCCAAACATATCTTTGATGTGATAAAAAGCTTCAACCTGTTACCCCAAGATATACAAAAAGTTGTCCAACTTTATATATCACGGAATGCCTATTTTGCTCACTCAGAAAATATTCTTCTATCAATGCTGTCAGATAGAGAGCAAAAGCTGTGCAAAGTTACAATCGATCGAATAATACAGAGAAGAAAGTGTAAGGAAGCCAATACCAGGAAAATCAGAGAATTTAGAGTACCAGAATTGAACTTCAAAGCATCACATTGGACAGACATCATCTTCTGGGATAGGATTGAGATCAGTGAACCACTTCTCACTTCTAAATTGTGTGATGAAGAATTGCTTGAGTACGAAACAAAATGTTTCAAAGTTGAGCAATACCCCATTCACACAGAGAACGTCGAAAGAGCTGTGATATTGGTTACAGATGCATCAGCATCAGTAATATCACAGGAATCAAGAGAAGGATTTATTAGGTCAAGAATAAAAAGTCGCTCTCTGCTTCCCTCAGCGGAAACCAAAAAGGATCTGATGCCTCTCCTCAAAAAATAATATTTAAGATGAGTGGGTTTCATATCCCATTCAAATGTAATTGATTTACGGCATCCAACCAAGTGAGACCAGATACAATTTTATTTCAATACAATGTATGCACAATGGTGTTTTTAAAGTATAGTTTTGCAATATAAAGCGTTTTTCTTCAATTGTTTTTTTTTGACAGAACACTTAGTTTTTATGTTATGAACATATTTTTATTGATGGACAACCGGCTGATGGCCATTTTGCTTTTATGTAAAAATGCGAGAGATGGTTTGAGTTACAAACATTAAATGACTGAATACATCATTTTTATGTTCTAATACACCAAAAAACAAGTGAGGAAAATAAATTTGAAATAAAAAGTTGTGTTTCACTCCGCTCTAATGTGCATAGCCCGTTTCAAATGCGATCCGTTGTAAGTCGCAACCACGATCGCCTCATTATGTTTTACGGTGTTCAAGAATAACTTCATGCCTAAAGACACCTTAGCGGTCATTCACAGAAACAATCCCCGCAGTTATGGGCACAAGGCTATTTACTGGCTCATACACATACAGCAACAGACCGGGTTATATATAAAACACGCCCACAACACGGGGAAGTACCCATTAAGGTCAATGGTCGTGTTTTTTGGGTTGATGGTTTAAGTGAGGATTCAAATACTGGTGAGAAGACTGTGTACTCCTTTAACGGCTGCTGGTGGCATGGATGCCCACGCCCTGAGTGTTCCGTCACAGGGGACCTCCATGGAAGATCTCGCGCCGACAGCCTCGCATGGACCCGTAACCGCGATCAACTTACAGGCTCCCAGTTCACTCAAAGAGATCGTGTGGGAGCATGAGTATGATGCACGGAAGGAAACATGGCTAGTACCATGAAGAAATAAGGGCCATCAAATTTTCAATGGTGTTGGGCCCCCTCAAATGCGGAGATAGCTTGTTTGGACGGCGTACAAACCCATTCAAGCTATACTTTCTGCCTACGGAGGGCGTGAAGCTCCATTACTACGACTTCTGTTCTTTATATCCCTACGTGATGAAGAATAATCCGTACCACGTAGGTGCACCTGAAAAACTAGTGGGCCCCGCCATGCCGACCATCGAGGAGTTCTCAGCTAACTTGAATGAGCGCTACTTTGGACTCTCTTTCGTAGACGTGCTCCCCCCTCGCGATTTATGGATGCCGATCTTACCCGTCGTTATAGATCACAAGCTCATGTTTCCCCTGTGCGTGAAGTGTGCAGAGGAGAACAATGGGGATTGTAATCATACAACCAACCAGCGTAAGATTAGAGGTGTATATACAAGCCCTGAGCTGGACCTAGCCGTTCGCCATGGATACAGAATATTGAAGATACATGAGGTGTGGAGGTTTCAGAAGCTACCCAACCTTTTCACACCATATATAATGAAAATGAAATGAAAATGGAAAGGTTTATTGGCAGACTATAGTCCATATGACAAATATTATTAATACAATGACAGTTCATATACTAAGTATATAAAAAAGAACAATTGATTAGAAATAATACTGTAATGTCGAAGTTAAGTGGAGCTGCAGACAGACGTTTTCGTGCCAAGAATTCCATAGCTTGGAGGATAAATGGCAGGACTCATGGATAGCTTGGATAATCGGGTTGGTTGATTTTTTAATTCTTTGCATTAGACTGTATTGAGCACGTCTTGTTACCTCCGGGAAGCTCGGGACATTCCGGGTAGTAAACATTTGCGAAGCTGAGCATCTCGGGGATAATTTATATAAGAGTCTAAAAGACCTGTTGCACAGCAAATTTAGGGTTCTGCCAGAACCTTTTTTATAATTCACCCATAGTTGCTCTCCGTATATATTACTGCATAAAGTACGAAAGAGTGTCTTTAGCTTCACTTGTACAAAAATCGAAAGTTCCTTATGGTCATATTCACTTTAGCACACAGGCTTCGAGGTTGTTTTCTTATATCCGAGTCATCACTCAAGTAATTGGTAATAGTTTAACCCAAATACTTAAACTCTTGTACTTCCTCAATTACTTCACCATTCATTTTAAACCTTATATCAGCTGGCTGATTACAGCTTTTAGGATGAAACTGCATAACCTTAGTTTTTGTAACATTAAAAAGAATATCATGTTTTTGCGATACACTTCGTAGACTTTTAGTAGCCGATCCAGACCTTTAACAGTGGGACTTAGTAACACCATATCATCGGCATAAACCAAGTTATTTATCCTTGTGTTATCTATACAACATCCCACTGTTGCCTCATTAAGTGAAGCAATTAATCCGTCAATATACACATTAAACAGCATAGGGGAGAGCAAGGAGCCTTGCCTCACCCGGCAAGAGGAGCCAAAACACTCGGATAGTACATTGGCCACCTAACGGTGAAACATTGGTGGAATACCAAAATTTCAATACGTTTAATATGTACATGGGAACCTTCCTGTCTTCTAGTTTTTCAAATAAAATATTGTGGTTCACCCTATCATATGCCTTACTTATATCTCGGAAACAGCTATAAATAGTTGAATTACTGTGAATGTATTTAGATATTGTTTCTTTAAGTACATAGATACACAGGTCAGTTGAGTGGGACCTTTTAAAACCAAACTGATTAGATATCCATAGGAAATCATTTAATCGGAGAAACAATAGTTTTTCTAGTAGTTTTGAGAAGCAGGAAGCGATAGCAATAAGCCTGTAATTATTGTTGGACAGAATGTCTTCGTACTTATTTTTGAACAGGGGCAAGATATATACCCTCATGAACGCTGCAGGGATATAGCTATGAGCAAGCATGGCTGATAGGAGCAATGATATATGCAGACATACTACGTCATTGGCATATTTTAAGTGCTCATTCGATAGGTCATCTACCCCTCACGCAGAACCAGTCTTTAACTCTAATTAACCTCTTTACTTCAGAAAATGATATCAAAGTATTTTCCCTTGTCCCTCCCACAATCGTTTTGCTGCAATCTATCTTAAGATTATCCCTACTCACACTGTTAAGAATGTTAGAATAGTAGTTTTTCCACAGTTTTGCAATTTCATCCTCCCCCGACACCCCATCGATTGTCGGAGGGAGGACATTTTTTACGCCCGTTTTATTCTTAACAAATTTCCAAAATTTATTATTATCGTTATTTATGTGAGCGTCACAGGCTTTTGATGTTCGAATAGACTCTTCTTCCTGTTTACGTCGCCTTATGGCCGCCTTATACTGACCCCTATTTCTACACATATTCATGTATACAGGTCCTAATCTGGGTCTATCATGAGAGCACCACAAATCATAGGCGTCTTTCGATTCCCTCTTCAGGTGGGGGGGGCAATAAAATCATTCCATCTAGGAATAATCTTAGTATGATAGTTGTAAGACTTAATTTGGGGGCTTCCTGCTTCTCTTAACAGGGATATTATCTTACTATAATACCTATCTATGAGTTTACAGTGAGACACATTTGAGCAAGGATTATTACAGGCAAGATGAAAAATTTCTAAATTATTAAAGAGGTGATTTGTTCTCTCTTTGTATTCTATTCTCTGTTGCATATTAACATTGGACCAATCGACGCGATTATTCTTACCTATTGAGTTCTTGTTAAGTCGTGTTGTGCATAAATTGGTAAAGTTAATTAATATTTCTAATGGTCTATGATCAGAAAGAAGGAAATCATGCAGAATATGAATTCTAACAATTCGATCCTTTAGATTATTACCAGTAAGACAATGATCAATCCACCTTGTGGTACCACTCGTATCACTAACGTATGTAAAATTACCACTGGTTACCCCTAATACATCTACACCACTTATACTTCGACTCGCACATGCTACCGAATTCTACAAAGAATTCCGAGTTCACATGCGCGTTAAAGTCCCCCATTATTATAGAGTGAGAATATTTGGGGTTATCGAATAATGACTTAATTTTGTACAGCAAATCAATGTATTCATCTAGATTACTGCCGTTGTTGTATGGTAAATAGCAGTTTACAATTAATATACAATCATTGTTCACTTGTATTTCAATGCCTAACAACCTTACATTATCGCTTGTTAAAAATTTTATGTTTTGACATATTTTTCCTTTATTTAGAAAGCAACACCACCAAAAGGCCTATCGTACATTAATTCATCTGAGAAGTCTACTGCTGATGACGCATGGTACATAAAGTCATCATGGATGGTAGAGAGGAATTTTAGCGCTTGCTTAGGTAGCCAGTGCTCCTGCAGGAGTATCAAATCTGCACTGTCGCAGATTTTATGAACATCTACAATTGAATTCCTCACTGACCTTACATTATATGAGACTATTTTTAACAAGTTATCCGCCATGACTGATAGAAAATTTATTATTAGTAAGATTATTATTATACATAGTACAACTTTCAGGCATTACCGTTAGGGCGCCTATTATTATTATCATTATTATTATTATTATTATTATTATTGTTATTATTGCTATTATTTGTTATATAAACGCTTTTTTGAAGGATAAGGTAGAAGCATCGTAGTATCCGCGAGGAGTTGATACCGAAGATGAAAAAACGGCTTATATTCAGCGTTACCATGCCCGTGAAGGTATACAGCTTCACCGTTCCCAAATTGTTAAGAATCCTGGGAAGCGCTTTAGTGCAAAGTTGTGTCTAAACAGTCTTTGGGGAAAATTTGCACAGAATACTGGCAAAAGGAACGTTCATTTGGCACAAAGTTATAGTGAAGTCTGGGATTTTGCCAACGCTTCCGATAAAGAGGTTATGGAGATCGTGAATGTAGGTAATACATAATAAAGTACAACATCACCGAACTGGCCACAGATACCTGACGGGTTACAAACATACCTGCAGCCAGCTTCACAACGGCCTACGCCCGCATCAAGCTTTCGGGACTACTGCACTCTCTTGGGCGGTGTGTGTTGTACGCTGACACAGCGTAATATTCACAGAGAGGGAGGGTGAATACAGGTCGCCTGCTGACTCCTTTGTATCAACAGGATCAAAAACGTATTGGGTACGGGTGAGGGTTGGGGATATGCAATATATCGTGAAGTCTAAGGGTGTCACGCTTAACCATGCGAACCGACGAGTCGTTAACTTTGACTAGTTGAAGGCTCTAGTGTGCTTGGAAGATGAAGGCAACCAGCCACCCAACTGACTGTGAGGACCCACAATTTTCGGTCGCAGGAACTGGGGTGTGTGAAGAAACTTAGGGGTACAAAGGTATGCCGTAACACCTATAGGAAACGTTACCAGGTGCCTGTTATCTATGATACCGTACCCTTCGGGTACCTTAATCTTTGATTGTTTATATATATATATATATATATATATATTATATGTGTGTGTGTGTGTGTGTGTGTGTGTGTGTATTGTTAACGATATATTTATTAATTACATATATTTGTTTCAATTAGGGTTTCATTTTCTCCTTCGTGTGCGTGCGTATGTACAATCGTAAGCTCCGCCCAGTGTAAGCTCGGTCATGTGAATCCTGCTATTAACAAGACATATCTCTACCCCTGCGTGCTTAGTTGACCTCTGCAAACCCTGGAGCTCAGACGTGTATTTTTTCACGTAGGCGAAAAAATATGTAATGGCTACTTTTGTTATTGCGTTTTCGACGTTTATGAAGTGGTATTCGGTAAAGTCGGAAGATGTGGTGAATACTGAAAGACGACCTACCCCACCCTCCTTTGAGACTTTTAAGGCTACATTGAATCGCGAGAAGGAAGAAGATGTTCAAATATTCTATGGATATTCTGGCGTGAGTATTGCCGGATTTCGCGGCACAAACGATGTAATGGACTACGTTGTAGGGCTAAATTGTATAAAAGCGTACATATACCGTGAGGTGAAAGAAACAACACGTGCAGAAGAGAAGCAACGGATATGGATAATGAGTCTTGTTGATGAGTGGTTGACAGGCGGTATTATGTCATGCTGCATCATACCGAGTACGCGTACCCTGCGGCTGAGAATGTAAACCTTGCCATCGTGGACAAGCTAAAGTACTTTTACCACTACATTCATATATATCATGACGAGGTTCGCAGTGAGGTTGTGGCTAAAGGCCTGTATTAGTTTTTCATAGAGTTTAGAGACGAGTATCGATTGTTAAACAAAAAGCATAAATACAGGCACATGTTTCTCTCAAATGGTGCACCGGATTGTTAATGTGAGGAGACCGTCTAGTGCGCATAAAACATTAAAACTGAAATTATCCCATGTGTCGGAAAAATGCACGATATAATGGTTAGAAGTACTCGTGTGATTCATGCTAGAACAAATCTGTACACGATTCAACAGCTTATGGTGTGACTCGCTCCCCCGTCGAGCTGATCCGCCCACCCGTGGCTCATAGTTATCTCAACGCTTGAACCGACTGGACGTGCACTCCTCGAATACGATGGAACTTCCTTTGAGAAGCATTCTCAATGCCGTGTACGATGTGTCCGTGACGAAGTCATTGCGCGTGTTCAAGCGTGAAATCGGTGCCATTAACTATGTACTTGAAACGACTTGTAGAGAAGCAAACTCTGGTAAACGTCATGCTATTTATTTAAGTGTTGAAGAGATGAATAGAGTCTTCGTGATAGTTGAGAAGTGGGTTGAGGACCTTTATAAATTACCTGCAGGTGTACGTACAAGAAGAGAACAGATTAGTGACGCCCCCTCATATGCCATTGTTTGTACGTTGTGTATAAATAACGATCAACCATGCATTGATATACGACTGATGTGGAAGAATGCATCTGATAATAACGTTCTTCTCCCCACGCGAAACCGATTCATCCTCGACAGAATGTTTGAAATCGTTGGATTCCGCAAGCTGAAGCCTATATTAGACGCGCGTGTTCCGGATATGATTTATTTTAACATGCATACGCATACACCGCTCTGCTCGACGGGTTTACCTAATGTAGGAATGAACATGGCGAGAATGGTCTACAGCTGGATGCTTATTTAAAAGGTTTAGACTTCGAAATATCATGAACTTTGGTACAAATGACTTGAGCGGTACATGGCAGAGCTCGCCTACATTGTTCACCCTGAAGAATTGTACCCCTATATAATGAGCAGCTGTCGTAACGACTTGGATGATTATTTCAATTGCCGCTATGCATTGTGAAGAAGCATTCACGATTGAAAAGCTCGGATCGGTAAGAAAAAAACCCTCGATTGGAAAGGAGTGTTTATAAACTTGTATTTAATAATGATGTGGTGGCTAACGATACAATCTTTGTGCGTGCTTTTGAATGTATTATATCCGTGTTTAAAGATAATTTGCCAACCGAATGTAAAGTGGGCACAAAAGTAGTATTGAACGATATGAAGACCATCTACATCGAGTATAGGCGCCCGCATAGCTTCAGCGATGAAATAATGTTAAATCGTATTTACTGCGTAGTGCAGAGCAATAATAATGTGAATATAGACTCGATTACGTGCGAGTTTAGTGTTTCAGTTAAGCGCAGTAGAACATAAGGCGAATGTATTTTGATGTATATTTATTTTCAATATAGTTAATTGTTTGATATATATATATACATATATATATATACATATATATATATATATATTTATATATATATATTTCCTGTACTAATATGTTGATGATTATACTCCATCGTTTTCTATACTGTTATTTTTTATTTTCATTATCTGTACTGATGGTTATACTCCATACTTATATTGATGGTTATAGTCTATAGTTTTGTATTATATTATTTTTTATTTTTTGATTATGTATATATATTCCTTCGTATTTCTTATGCTTTTATTATTTTTTATTTTATTTTTTGATCATATACATTCAATCGTTTGTATAGGATTGTTTATTTATTTTCTATATATTTCGTGAAATTGATTCCAATAATTCGTCTAAATAAGCAGAATAATGTAATGGTGTTTTATTTAATTCTTTTAGTTGTATATATAAACGATATTATTATTTAATTATATGTATACCAAATGGCTGGTTACGCATTCTAAACCGACTATCGGATTTCTAAGGCAACTGTCAAGAATATCTGAATAGCGTACTCTGACAGCTGAAAAGTTAAATAATATATACACCTGCCGGTAATTATTCGTTTTTACACCCCAATCTGTTTTTATGATGAGAACAAACTTTTGTGGTCAATTTTGAGGTTTTGCACGAATCTGCCATCCGTTTCCTATGGAAACGCGAAGTTTTTGAGATATCATCATCTCAAAAACCACGCATTTGCACAGGAAATGGATGGCAGTTTCGTACAAAACACCTCAAAATTATTCAGAAAATTTTGCGCTCGTCATTTTCGTTTAAACTAACGAAAATATCACAACTTACCCTAACCAATCATCAAGGGCGTAGAGTTGATCTAACCGAGCATTCAATTAACCTACCCGGGCTTTCAGTTGACCTAACCTGGAATTCAATTAACCTAACCGAGCATTCAATTAACCTAACAGGTTAGTATTGTCATTTCACCTAAATATCTTCTGATCTTTTCGTATTAGGCACTCACTGTCACATTTCGGGCAAGTTAGGGATGAGAGAATAACGCCGTAAATGATAAAAACATCCAATCATTTGTCTTCATCTAGGGCACATGACGAATCAAGTTCTCAAAGTCGAAATCACACGAACGGCACGTCATAATTCTATCACAAACACCACCAAACTGAATCCAATTAGAAAAAACAAAATAGCCAGAAGAAACCAACAAACTAATTAAGTCGCAGAGTAGGAAAAAATAGCCTAATCAGGAAAAATAGTTTATGAAAAAAGTACATTATAGCCAAAACAGGAAATATATTTTATTAAAAAAGTACATTTGAACAAATTTGCACAACATAAGATGTATATTTTCTTAGTCTGTTTTGAATGTCAATTCAATATATTGTACTGTTTTAACAGCGCGTGTGTGGGTGAAAAGACGAATATTAATCCACCTTCCTTGTAGGTCTTCTACGTCAACTGGCGGGTTAAGCCAACTGGCGGATTAAGTCAACTAGCGGATAATGCCAAATGGCGGAAAGCCAACTGTAAGAATATATACTTTACTTAAATAAATAGCGCAATCTAGCAACGCAACCCTAATAATGTACACTTGAACAAGCCATTTACGCCTTCTAAGTCAGATTAAGCCTTTTAAGCCAACTGGCTGGTTAGGACCTTATAAGACAGCTGGCGCTCGGATGAACTCTCATTATGCTTCTGGCACGAGCCAGGCGAACACCCCTCTCTCCTTCATAAGTTAAGGCTTAGGTTAGGTTTCCCTTTGGAGGGTGAGGCAGTCCCACCTTCTCCACCAAAGACCCTCCTCCTTTCTCTCCCTCTCTTATGTGAGGTATACCCCTTTGGGGTGTGAGGCCGTCCCATTTTCTCCCCCAACAAGATGGGGGAGTTCCCCTTCATTGCAGCTTGGGGGATAACCCCTCCCCTTGTTGCATAATCCCCTCCCCCTTTGCAACATTGTTCAACATTTGCAATTGCATTGCACTCTAACATTTTGCTGTCATACTACTGACTTTCATGAGATCAAAGAAAAAATTCATTTTGACAGATAAGAACACATAATTCTGTTTCTTCTTATTGAGGTTTGAAATTTGAACGTTGGCAGCCAAATCTGAACCATAGAAGGTAGTCACGTATTTCAGAGGCTGAGAATTTGGGTGAGGAGCGGGGGGGGGCTGATATCAAAATCTCCCTCAAATAGCGTCTAAATAACGTTTACTGGTGTCTATTTCGCTCATTCATGAGCGTACACATTTTGCTATGCTTTCAAAGAACAAAAGATAATGTCTTTTGTACATAAAAATGTTCTCTTCTACATAAAAATTTCCGCTACAAAAAGTTAGCATTGTGAAAAAAGTAAATTTACTAAGACAAGGGGGGTGGCTAGTCACCTCAGTCGCCCCTTCTGGAGGAGCCCCTGGTGTTTATTACGAGTCTCGAAGTTTCAGCACAGCTCCGATAGTCTCTTCTCAAGAGTCCATCCTTTGCTAACTCTTGAAAAAGTCCGACCGGTTTTTCTCAAAACATCGACACTTCAAATAAGCGTTGGATTTTCTAAGCTGAATTTCGTTTACCACGTGTTTGTATATACAAACCGTCCCAGAGTTCGAACCCACCATTTCTTCAGTAGAAGGTGAGTGCGATAGCCACTACACTACGACGAGATCAAAGTTAACGCAACATGTTATATATTTAAACAACCGAGGAAATGCATAACGCTTTCGCGTTTACGTGTTAACCCTCCCGCACTCGAGATAATAACCTCTTCTACTGAAGAAGTGGTAGGTTAAACCCAGATGAGGGTATTTTTTCATCATGAAAATTCGTGCGCGTTCATGCATGCTATCCATATATATATATATATATATATATGGGAATGAACTCAGAATGGTCCCCTGAGTTTTTTATGATACACACAGACAGTGCGTGGAACAAGGAACTCTTCTGGGATAATTAAATCCACTATAGTCCGAATAAGTAATGGTAAATGACAAATACCATAGTTTTTCTTTTTCATGATGCTTGCCCGACGTGGGCAACGGGTCACTCGCAAAAAGGTCCCATAAATATAGCTTCCCTCACCAGCTATCTGCAAAGCAGACAGGATCCAGCTTTGGGAGATGGATCTAGGGTTTAAAGCAGCCTAGCCCTGCTACATTTAGAACCTCAATATAAGCAAAAGACTCGCTGCCTTCACGTCAGATTGAATACATCAAAGAAAAAGAGGTAACTATTATATTTTTAGCCAAAGAACAAAACTTAAACCTCAACTGGCAGAATTGAGCGTCCACTTTTCAAGGCACAGGGGACCATTCAGAGTTCATTCCCATCTTGAAACGGACATGTTATGTGCCTTGAAAAGTGGACGCTCAATTCTGCCAGTTGAGGTTTAAGTTTTGTTCTTTGGCTAAAAATATAATAGTTACCCCTTTTTCTTTGATGTATTCAATCTGACGTGAAGGCAGCGAGTCTTTTGCTTATATTGAGGTACTAAATGTAGCAGGGCTAGGCTGCTTTAAACCCTAGATCCATGTCCCAAAGCTGGATCCTGTCTGCTTTGCAGATAGCTGGTGAGGGAAGCTATATTTATGGGACCTTTTTGCGAGTGACCCGTTGCCCACGTCGGGCTAGCATCATGAAAAAGAAAAACTATGGTATTTGTCATTTACCATTACTTATTCGGACTATAGTGGATTTCATTATCCCAGAAGAGTTCCTTGTTCCACGCACTGTCTGTGTGTATCATATATATATATATATATATATATATATATATATATATATATGTTCATCCTTCCACACAATAAAGAAAGTGGTTGGTAGATAAATGGGTACCCTAGGTGGCCTAGTGATTAAGACGCTGGGCTGCTGATGGGGCGTGGTTCGGATTCCACGTTAAACTGTAGGTCTAACGTGGAGTGAAAAGCTTGACTTTCGTCAGAATGAACAATTCGGGAGGAAGCTAACCAAAGGTTATATATATATATATATATATATATATATATATATATATATACATATATTATATACACAGTATATTATATATATATATATATATATATATTATATATATATATATATATGTATATATATATATATAGAATAAAGACATCAGTAAAAAATAATAAAATAAAAACGAAGTTCAGACATTTATATCACACGTGAGGATTTGAAAATTTGATTTGAACTTCGTTTATTCAATCATCCATTACATTGAGAAACGAAAAGTTTATTTTAGATTAAAGTTGGCTCTGGTTTGCCTTTGTGAGTGGATTTAAAATAAAATGGAGACCTCAGTAAAATTACTAAATATAAAAAAGGAGATTCACGCATGCGCAGTCGTGGACAAAAGTTTAAAATCACTCACACATTTCTGGAATTTGTACTTTCTTTTATCATGTTTTCTTTTTTTTGCATTCATTGTACTCCAAAGTTAGAAAATGACACTTCTCATGAAATAGGTCCAGAAGAGGGTTGACAAAAGTAAATAGACACTATTATGATTTTCCTCAAGAACAAATGGCAAAGTTCATCGATGGAATGCCAGAACGTGTGTCAGATTTACGTAATACAAAGGGGAAAGCAACACGGTCCTAAATATAGTGATTCAATAAATCTGGTATTATTTATTGACTTTTATTATCAAATCTAAAACTATGGAAAAAGCGACCGAAGCTGTCTATTTACTTTTGTTAACCCTCTGTATTGTCTCATGGATTGAAAAACGTAAAATACGTGAAAATACAAGGTAATGTAGTACAGGCCTTGTTTTATCCTCATAGTGATGAAAACCGAGAGTCAAGGATGGAGGTTGCACCCACTTAACAACGTCATTTCAAATACTGTACTGCCACCCTGAAACGCCCTCCAAAGATCATGATTTAAGGATGTTTTGGCGCCCGGGGTAAAGGGAACTCTCGTTTTGCGCAAAGAACTTAAACTTCCTCGCACACATGCTCTGAGAACATTGTAGGAGTGCGGATATTCTTCATTCCAGCGCGATAGTGCATCGTACCGCATAGCTAAAGTTGTAAAAGAATGGTTTCTGAAAATTCACACTTCAACTCTGGAATGTCCTGGTAACTCTCCTAACCTCATTCCGATCGAGAATCTGTGGAAACTTCTGAAGGCGAAAGTCTGAACAGGATCCAAGATCCCACGAAGATCATTGTTCTGCTTGGACTACGTTGTGGCCAATGTCGTAACACCGCTTCCCGTCGATCAGCAAAGTTAAGTGATAATAGGTCTGGAGAGTAGTTGGATGGGAGGCCGTCTTCTGCGTCCAAATTATGTAGCGACCCGTAGTTCGGATCCCACGTAAAACTGTAGATCCCCTTCGTCATATGACATTAGATGTTGTGAAGAAGGTTAAACAACTCCCATCATTACATTTTCTTTGTTCTGGGATAAAAACAGTTCGCCAGTCCGAAATGGCTCTGGAATTGAGCCAAAACCTTATCATGTCCATACTTAAAAACATCATAGTAATAACTGAGTCAAAGATGGCCCACAAAATTTTAAATTTACAGTAAAAATGTAATTCCCTAAAACTTTATTTCATTCTAAACGTATGGCAACGACTGTATGAGAAATTCAGTACTTCAATTTCACCAAAGTAATCTTTGTTACTGATACCCATGTAATGGAATAAAATAATGTTTTTTATTATATATATATATATATATATATATATATAATATATATATATATATACAGTAATCCCTCCGCAATTCGGCATAACAGGGGATCAAGCCTTTCCGAATTCAGGGGTATTCCGAATAAGGTGGAATTTTGCGAATATTTCGTAATATTCGAAATATTCCGAATTAGGTTGCCCATTCTGAAAAATCGCAAAGTTAAAGCAATTCGTAATGATTCCGAAACGTAATTTGTAATAAATTAAATAATTTTTTTTTGCGCATTTCTGTTCGAATTAATGAATACAAATTAAAATTAAAGAACAATAGTTCATAGTACATTACGAATTGCAAAATTAACATTTGGAATGACTACGAATTGAGTAGAATTAGCCGGTTAATTTTCAGAATATTTCTTCCATTTCGGAACCAGAATATTCCGAATTAAGAGAAATTTCGGATCCTTTGCTTTGTCCAAAGCTATGAGGCGCGTCCCTCTATGGCCAATGTGGGAATGTATCTTCCTCTGATGTAAGGGCTCTCTCTGCCTTCGCGGACCATTGGACCCGTCTGGGAACCCAGCTGAGTAGTATGCCCACAAAATGGGCGAGTGCAGAGCAATTGCAGTGTTGATTAAATGAGTGCCAGTGCCACCTACCCCGCCACCTACCCCACCCCCTTGTTGCAAGGTGCCAAAAGGTATAGCTTACCATCACCAAAACAAACCCACCTTACCTACGGCTTTTACTTACCAGCTCCTGGTAGACCGACAAGGTCTCTAAATACGACCCAATTTGGTGGGCGATCTTTTATACAAAAAATCGAATAAGATCAAAGTTTAATGCCAAAACAAATTTTCACCATAATATACAATTTTATCCTTAAACTATAACGTAAAAAGCATCAATATGATTTTCAAAACAAAACAGAAATTAAATTAGGGGTAACTATTTAATTTTCCCTCTTTTGACCAATTAATTTGTTTCAATACAAATTTATCTTTAATATACATTTTATCCTTAAATTATAACAAAAAATATTAATATAACTTTATATTAGAAATAGATTGTGTTTCGGGGTAACTATTTCATTTCTCGTCTTTCACCCATTTATCATGTTTCAATACAAATTTGTCTTTAAGATATCAATATATCTTTAAACCTTATTACAAAACAATATTAATATAACTTTATATTAAAAAATAGATTGTATTTCTGGATGACTATTTTATTTCTCGTCTTTCGCCCAAATAGATTCTATTTCGGGGTACTTATTAATTTTTCCTCTTTTATCCAATTATTTTTTTTCAATTAAATTTATCTTTAAGACACAAATATATCTTTAAATCTTATTAAAAAAAATATTAATATAATTTTATAATAAAAATAGATTCTATTTCGGGGTAACTTATTCATTTTTCCTCTTTTACGCACTTATTTTGCTTCAATACAAATTTATCTTTAAAACACAATTATATCCTTAAACTATAACATGAAAACGTTAATATAATTTTTAAAACAAAATAACCTATGGAATGAATAAATTATATTTGGTAAAGACACGCTCCCAGAATTCGCGGCTCGTCCAATTACAACCCAATGGGTAGGGTATGAGAACGAATCCAGGATCTCTGGTTGGCGGAAAGTCTCGCTTTCACAGAGGAAACTCGCGAATCGAATATTGGGGGTGGGGCCAATCGGGGTCGCGTATATAAAAGGGAACATTTTCAGCTGTATCCACAACAGTGACTACACATTCTCTCATCATAGACACTTCCAGTCAGACTCATGAGCTTTACTGCTTCCCGCAATTGTTAGAAGACAGGGACCTCTCTGCAGGAGCTACGTTCCATCTTTTCGCAGCGGCCGACCGGAACGCCCTACTGTCAACGCAATCCATTGTAGAAATTTGTGACGACGAGAAAGAACCAGCGGAATCATCATTTGAAATGAGGGTAATTACGTAATAATTTAGTTTGTGATTCATTCTCGGGCAATATACATCGTATCATTCAGTGCTTATCCCTTGTAAGTGTTAATTAATTTATAAAAAGCCATAATAAACGAAGTGAAAGGATATCTGCCCAGCGGTTCGTGACCCGGCGTTGACAGACGATGCGTAGTATACCCAGCTAATCTTCCTTTTTGAGTCCAGTTAGGCTAGTTGCTTTTTGTTTATTATTTGATCCGGTACTCTACAATATGCATAGCTAGGATAAATGTATTTCCGGCACTGTAAATTAGTCTACTTGTAATTCTCTTCCTATATATATATATATGTTCCTCTGTGTGTATATAGTGTTGAAAACAAATGGAATTTAACTAAAAGATTCAATGTGGATGAATCGAATAGGATAATTGTGTAATATCTGCTAGGGGTTCGATACTCTGTGACGGTGCTTAGTCATCCTTCCACACAATATGGCTATTATTAGAAAAATGTATGAACTAATCAAGTTAATTTAAAATAGCATGTATCCTCAATTATATATATATATATATATATATATATATATATATATATATATATATATATATATAGCGAGGAATAGGAGGACGAAAAGTGGTACATGTTTATTAACAGACGTTTCGGAAAAATTCAATTTCCATCATCAGTGCTAAAAATTTTAAAACAAGTAAAAATAAATAAGTATAATAAATAAACGAACAACAAATTAAAATGGCGCAACAATTAGCGAGAATCAAAAACAAGTTACAATGTGTATTAAATTAAAAGATTAAAAGTTAAATGATATAAAGAATAAAAGTATGGATAATAAGTAAAATATAAAATGGTTTAGGTAGAACAGAATTGTAAAATTACTTACAATTAGCGAAAATTAAAAGCAAGTTACAATGTGTATTAAATTAAAAGATTAAAAGTTAAATGATATAAAGTATAAAAGTATGGATGAAAAGTAAAATATAAAATGGTTTAAGTGAAACAGAATTGTAAAGTTTCTTACCAGATTGTCTCATTAGTCTCATTACAATCTGGTAAGAAACTTTACAATTCTATTTCACTTAAACCATTTTATATTTTACTTTTCATCCATACTTTTATACTTTATATCATTTAACTTTTAATCTTTTAATTTAATACACATTGTAACTTGCTTTTAATTTTCGCTAATTGTAAGTAATTTTACAATTCTGTTCTACCTAAACCATTTTATATTTTACTTATTATCCATACTTTTATTCTTTATATCATTTAACTTTTAATCTTTTAATTTAATACACATTGTAACTTGTTTTTGATTCTCGCTAATTGTTGCGCCATTTTAATTTGTTGTTCGTTTATTTATTATACTTATTTATTTTTACTTGTTTTAAAATTTTTAGCACTGATGATGGAAATTGAATTTTTCCGAAACGTCTGTTAATAAACATGTACCATCTTTTCGTCCTCCTATTCCTCGCTGAGTTACGCTTCCCTAAGAACAAACCATTCAACCAAGTTATATATATATATATATATATATATATATATATATATGACAGAGACGATAATAAGTAAATCAAACAGCTATGTGGAACTCCTAGCAGTGAAAATAGAAAAACTAAACTTGATAGTAATAGTCATCTATAGACCTCCAAACACCCCAACCGAAAAATTCTCGGAGGCGATTGATGACATTAGAAAGCTAATAAAGGCCATAAACCCTCCATCCCCCAATATAATGATCTGCGGAGACTTTAACTTCCCATTTATAAAATACAAAAAGGTGAATACGAATATATATATTCACCAGGACAAGGGGGGGCACCAGAGAAGATCAGGAACAAGCAAAAATGTTGATGGCTCTCACAAACGAGTTTATGCTGACACAGGAGATAACAGAAAATACCAGAAAAAATAACTGCCTGGATCTGGGATTCACGAATAACACGAATTTGATTGCTGATATAAAAATAACCCCAACCATTATCTCAGACCACGCTGCAAAACCGAAGGAAGCCAGATATCATACGCGATTGTATTTAGCACAGTGAACATATGAGCTAAGACTATTGCTATAAAGCCGCAACCACGATCGACGTTTAAATGCTTTCTGTAAATAACCGGAGAATTGAAATTAAGAGTATAAGGTGTGGCACTATGACCCGCAACCCGGAATACTCTGTCTATGTCTACCGTGAAGTTGTCTATATTGATAGTTGTACTACTTTGAGAGGCCGGCATTATACGGCCCAAGATATATTCTATGTCTACAGCTGCCAAGCGTCTGAACGTATTACTACCCAAAAATCATCTACATCCCCGTCATCTGAACCGAACCTGAAGGACAACCTCGTCCGGACTTCACGTTCGTCGCGGTTCTGAAGGGCAAACTCCACAATACGTTCAACTACGCGTCGCAGTCCAACACCGTTGCTATACAGGGATCCAGGGTCAACCCTGACCACGTACCGATTTCTAGTCAGGGCAGGGGTAGGGATAGCGTGCGCACCAACTCGAATGTTATACCTTTCTCCACAGCACGAGAAGCTGCTGCTGCTGATGTGGAGGAAGTATCCGAAATTGAACACCTGAGGTGTGTTTTAGAGTACATACAATGTTTTATTGTTGATTCTGGTAGGGTAGGCCCTCCAGATCATGAAACCAATTGATGCCACTTTGTAATACTTGGGTAAAAATTTTTATGAACATAAATTCAAAATGGCCGCTGCTGAAATAGCGTTTTTTTGTAAACATGGCTAAATAGTAACTTATGAATGTTCAGTGAGGGGATAAATGAGTATATAGCATGGAAATATCTATCCATGGTCTACCAGTGATGATTTTGACTAATTTATAATGTTATATGGGGTTAAAAAAATAATAAACCAAAATACCACTTATATTTAGATGAGCATATAACTCAGTAATCAGGTACACACACACACACACACACACACAGTTGAGGTACATGAACAGTTCTACAATGACTAGCCACATAGAGTTAATATGACTGTTTTGGTTTACTCATCTGTTTCATCAACTCTGTTGTATCTTGTTTGTTCGATGCAACATTCTTGCAAGCCATGACATCCACAGAACGTAGAACAGGACAATTTTGCGGCAGAAGAGCTGCACCTGGTGGTAGCGCATGGACGTGTAGAAGAACAACTGCATCGTATCATCTTTAGAACTTCCACGGGAGCTGATAAGGGTACAGGAGATAACACACCAGATGCTGTGTCTTGAGACTATCCATAATGAATGGGTTCCAATGAGGGCGGGTCTGGAAGTAACCCGGATCTCCAGATGGCTATCTGGTAATGAGCACGATAGACATGTTCCTCGAAGGCCTCGGATGTTGGTGGGAGTGACTTCAACTCAGGAGCTGATGTGAGTTTTGGGTTTCACATCTTCAAAGACCATACCTTGTACCTAACATCAGATAGTTCATTGCATTCTTTGAAACCATAGCAGGCAGCAATAAAGGTGGTGGCCTCAGCGATCACGTCTGGCATCTGTGAATCAATAACCCTTAACTTAGACAGAGAGTAGTGATTCTTCAACATTTTGACAATTTTCCCTTTGCCTATACCCCATAGAGATGAAACAGAATCGCAGCCAGATAAGACATGTGCAGGGAGAACCTAAGAGATGTATTCAGCATGTTCACGGACTGTGGATTGGATGTCAACAGAGGATCGGTCTTGACTAGTGCCAACCATGATTAATGCACAATCAAAATCTTGTGAATGATAGAAATGAAGTAAGAGTACGAAGACATCAGTGTCATCAGAAACTACTCTGATGCTTCGTTTTTCATGAGTGGCTGCAAAGACCATCTACTGTGCAATTATCACATCAGCTTCTTCGTGGGTGGTTCTCATATCCATTCGTTTCACAACGCGAGATTCATGTAATTCCACTGGTTCAGCATCGGGCCCAGTTATGATCAGCTGTGATGAAGCAAGAGGCAGGAAGTCTGAGTGCTCTCTGAGGTAGGTACATATCAGCTGCAAAAGTTGTACCTTATTCTCTGTTACACTTAGGATCATTTTCTGGGTGGGAAGAAGTGTGCTCAAACTCAGCTTATGTTGTCTACTGGCTTCCTTTCCTGCTCTGGCACAACGTGTCGCGGATTTGATACTGTCAGTGTTGTATTGATCAAAGATCAGGTAAGTGTTACACACCTTCATTTTCTGAATAATGTAGGTCATGAAGGACTTGATGAAATCTTCAACAATACCACTAGCTGGCCAAGGAACCACCCATAAAATGGCGCAAGCATCAAGAATGATAGCATCGGGAGTAGGACACTGTCGATCAGAAAGCTCAACTTGCAGGTTCTTCTTCAAGACGGACTTAGATTTGGCAATGCGCATATCGCCATTATCTTCAAACATGGATGTTGGAATTGGTGAGAGCTCGTACTTCAGAACCTTCTCCAGGTTGATGTTTCATACTTTCTGAAGACTTAGGACTCTTGAGTATATTAATGTTGTGTCATATACTGGTGTCTCTGCTACTTTAATCTGTCGTCGCATTTCAGACATTGTAACCACCCCTTTCTTCAGGCTGCCATGGAATCCTTCAGGCCACCGAGATTCATATGCCTTCATCTGATCTAGACCAATGGATACTGATTCATCAACGTTGACTGAAGCTGGAGATAACTGGCCAGTTACGATGTTCACCAGGCCATCAGGAAGATTATCTGGGTCAAGCGGATACCATATGGTTGGCACCTCGATCAGCAGTTCCACACTAAACAACCCTTTTCCAACGTTCGGGATGACGGGGATCTGGAGCAGAAGAACATTTTTATCCACATATCAGGCAATTTTCTTCGAAGTTGAAAGGAGGTTCAGTGGAACGACGAGTCCTTTTAGTGGGAGGTTCCTCTGAAGTCTTTTTCTGTCGGGCCAAGTAGCGAACTATATGCGTCTTTGATGTGTAAGTAGATGCACAATTTCTGTGGACATATAGGTTTGTGGAAGAATGTTCTAATAAAGTCTCTAATTCCACATGCAACCCATCACCTCATTTACTCGCAGCTAAAATACTTGTAAGTCGTTCTTGGCTAGCAGTCATCAAAGGGTTTTTGTTTGTTTTACAGTTTATATGGTTACGGCAAGGGAGCCGGAAGTGGGGGGAAAGGGTGGGCGCTCGCCCCCCCAAAAGTTGTTAAGGGTAAGGTGTACGCCCCTACACCATACATACGCCCCCCATGAGATGTGGGAATTGTATTGTTTTTACAGATGAATTGTATTGTTTTTCAGATGAAACGCCGTGCATCTGGTGCTGAATGCAACGCATTTACTATTTTGAAGTAATCTTATTCTTATGTTATATGTAAATAAAAGTATGTCGATAGTTTTTTATTTCATCTGCTTTCATTTTCTTTACTACATAGGTGCATATGGATGATAAAACTTAAAACTTTATATTGAAAAAAACGCCCCTTACTGAGATTGTCCCCCCCCCCCCAATATCAAATTGCTTCCGGCGCTTTTGCGTTATGGAGAAGGTATGCAGGTGATGATTCTGCCATTGTTGACCATTACCTGTAAAGAGAAAAGAAATACACATATAGTATCATGCTTGAATAGTACTGAGGGGGATTCACATGCTTTATAGCTGCAAAGATTATTTCTAAAATAGTAGCTTATATACAGACGTTCAAGTAGTATTAGCAAATAAGTAAGAAATGGTTAATTTTACTGCTTCACACTGGATAGATCATAATTGTATAGCTACCAACTATTAAACCTCGAAAATGTGCAGTTTAACACCAAAAGCAAGTCTCTACGACTGTTTTTAGAGAAAATATCGCAATGATTTAGTTTCGGTGTCGGCCATTTTGGATTTTTTCCCGTGAAATTTCAACCCAATGGCTAAAAGTGATATCTATTGATTTCATGACCTAACAAGATATACTATGCATGGTATCTACTGATTTATTCCCATTTTATTTTGTTAAGCTACTTTTTAGCCATGTTTAGAGAAAAATGCTTTTTCGGTGGCGGCCATTTTGAATTTGTGCTCATAAAAAAATTTCCCCTGGGGTTAGAAAGTGGCATCAATTGGTTTCATGATCTGGAGAGCCTACCCTACCGGAATCAACAATAAAACATTGTATGTACTCTAAAACACACTTCAGGTATATACCGCCACTCGGCTGCAGGACTATAAAGTCGAATGATATTTACCTTATTTCCCGGCGTATAACGCGCACCCTAATTTTGAAGAGAAAATTATTTTGAAGAGAAAATTTAGGAAAATAAAAATTTAGGAAAAATTATACCTCCTACACTTCACATGTACAATTTTAACGAGTTAATTTTAACGCAGGGTGATTTTTGGAGTATTTTGGGGGAAAAAAAGTGCGCGTTATACGCCGAGAAATACGATACTTCTCTCTCTCTCTCTCTCTCTCTCTCTCTCTCTCTCTCTCTAATGATTTGCATAGCCGGAAAATAAAAAAAAATAATCGTTGACTGATGAATTGATCGAGTAATCAGACCGATTAAATGTAGACAGACAGGATAGACCTAATACTTATACACACATACACAGCACGCACACAAAAAATCAACTCTATATATATATATATATTACCGTCATTTAATAATGGATGTATATTTTATTATTGGGGGTTTCTTCTTCAGAAAGGTAACAGATTGGGTTTTATTCAACATACCGGGTGTCCGAGAATTATCTGTACAATTTTTGGCTGTTATTAAAAGTCAACCATGAAGTGTAGAAATTCCAGTGTTGTCCCATTTTACAGAGAATCTCATTAAGTTTTTTCTGATACCACGTTTTGACAAGTTTTTTAGAAATGTACGCGGGTGACAGACATTGATGGGTGCTACTGTAGTATGCGGTCTAACTACGATTCGGCTGTCTACCTTTTAATTATAGCTTCTTATCTTCTTATTATTTTATTATTAGGTTAATTGTACGCCCTTGACGATTGGTTAGGTTAAGTCGTGATATTTTCGTTAAAACTAACGAAAATATCACGACTTAACCTAACCAATCATCAAGGGCGTACTGTAGTGTGCGGTCTACCGTTAAGTATGCGGTAGTAGTATGTTTAACTTCTTTAATAATTCCTTAAGTGTGTAAATTAAATTATAATTCCTTTCAATTCATTTTCAATTCCTTTTAAATATTTTGAACGGTAGACCGCATACTACAGTAGAAACTTAACGGTTGACCGCATACTACAGTAGAAACTTAACGGTAGACCGCATACTACAGTAGAAACTTAACGGTAGACCGCATACTACGGTAGCACCCATTGATGATTTAAAAGCAAGAATCACAGCTGCTATTGAGCGAATTGATGTGGATATGCTGCAGCGTACATGCCAACATTTGGAGTATCGATTGGATGTTTTGCGAATCACTAATGGTGCACATATCGAATGTTTGTAACAACGTTACTTTAATAAAAGAAACTTTTGAAAATACAGATTCTAAATAATCTTGTTTAAGAATTTTACGTGTGTTATCAAGAATTTTATTAAAAGATGAAATTGTACAGATAATGTTCGGACACACTGGAATTTCTAAAAGACTTGTCACAACTTGGTATCAGAAAAAACTTAATGAGATTCTCTGTAAAATGGGACAACACAGGAATTTCTACACTTCATGGGTGACTTTTAATAACAGCCAAAAATTGTACAGATAATTCTCGGACACCCTGTATACTGTACAAATATGCATATGCCTATACTTTTCTAATCTTCTATTACTTAATAACTAATAAATATTGTATATTAAAACCGTTCATTCGCCATTTCATACTTAAAGCAATATCTTTTAATTTTGCAGAAATTAAAAAAAATACCATACCGCTACTATTACAAAGGCCATAGAAGGCCTTACAAGACTATAGTCTTTAAGGAAAGCTAAGATTTTAGTCTTCAGCTGAATGGAGCACCTCCACACACTGTGAAACTCATAACTTTATAAAGAAGCATTTTTCCGGGCGACTGATTTCCCTTCGTGAATGAGCCAATGGAATGGTTCTCATACTCATTTGACCTCACACCCCATGATTTTTTTGTGGGGCTACATAAAAGACAGGACCTATTCTACCAGGCTGAAGACACTTGAAAACCTAAAAACCAAAATCTATGAGGTAATCAACAACATCCCAGCTGCGCTCTTTCCAAAAATTATGTCAAACATTTGTGTAAAGTTGAATATTGTTCGAAAAAATGGTGATTACACTGAACATGTTTAATTAAGATTAAAAAACTTCTTTGTTTTACGTACCTATTGCGTTTGTCTTTGTGTCTAGAAAGTCTTTGTGTGCTTTTTTGGAGCAAGTGTAGTTTACGTTCCCCTACATTATCCTAGTATAGTTTACGTTCCCCTACATTATATACACACATATTATATATATATATATATATATATATATATATGTGTGTGTGTGTGTGTGTGTGTGTGTGTGTATAGACCACCTGAAGATCAGGGCCCCCAGTAGGTTGTGTCAATTTTGGGGGTGAAATGACTAAATTGAAAATCATGTGATTTGGTAGCAATTTAATGTAATCATTTGGCATACAAAATAATATCCTTGCTTCAAAACAATAAAAAATAACTCCTACCTACATCAATTTTAATTCAAAATTCCATTTTTCCATAAATTCGTAACAAAATAACAAATGTGCGCAAACATCCTATCAACATTCAAAGTGGCAATAAAATATCATTCAGAGTCTTTATTTGAAAGTAACCAATGCAGTCATGTCTTTTTGCTGCGGTTTCCTTGGACATCAGCATCGGATTGCTACTTGCGCTTGATGTAGCCTTCTCGCTCTCGTGACTGTAAAACTTGACTAGCTGCTTCTGTGACCATTTTCACACATCTCTCCACACTCTGAGTGTGAGAAGGCCACTTTGGCACTTGCATTGGGGCCTCTTAAGGTGTGTTAAATCTTTGTTTGTTACACTTGTTGTCAGTGGTGACTCCAAAACTTCCGAACTCAGGTTAACTAATTCTGACAATTTCGTGGCATTGGCGTTTATCGGAGGTACCTTCCTTGTCTGAACAGAGCAGTCTCCCAGCTGGTCATTATCTAGCGATGTTCCTCTAAGCTTTAGAATGATTTCCACAGCCTCAGTTCGCTCTTTGGTACATTGGCTGCAGATTATTGCTTGCAAAACTGCCTCTGACCTAGCATACCAAGCGGACCTTCTCACCACAGGTAACACGATGTCCACCACTACTTTCCTTTTGGTTCTCAGTAGCTTTAATTGAAACAAGATGTGGTTGCGCCCCTCCATCCACATTGGATTAAGTTTTACAGGGAACCAGTGAGGAAGATAAAACCCAATAATAAATTCAACAATCAACATCAAATTCTGTAGCATTTTGCCCTTCAGTGGGTGTTTGGAAACCCAAATCCTGCAGAAACGAATCGCTGTAGTTAACCAACGACTGTGACTTACGGGTTCAATCTCCAAGAGAGCCAGATTTTGAGGCAACTCTCCTGATCTGATTGCTTGAACAATACGATAAGCGTAAGATTGATCCGTGCTGAGGTCTTTGATAACTCTTCAGACAACACTGGAAGGGAGGGCCTACTTCGACCTTTGGAAATTTTGTATTTATTTCTAATTCCGTTGCTTCATCTAGCATGTGCCAAGGGGGCCTGACCACTTGTTGTTGCTCTTTGTAGGACCATCAAGTTCCTGGATGAGACGACGAAGAGGTAGTCCACTGTGTGCAAATCACATACAATCCAAAACAAGCCTTCTTCCAAGTTTTTTCTCTAAATGCGTCATAACACCGCCCTGCCATCCAGTGTTCACCGCAGTTGAGTCTCCACGAACGGCCTGCAGTGAACTGTCAAGTCTTCTTTCTTGAAGCCAACATATTATTTGATCAGCAATTGCCACTGCATGTTTCTTGCCTTCTACTTCTGCTTCAGAACAAAGTGAAACAAATAGCGGCCACCAGGTTCGGAACACACAGAGTAATGTTCTTCTTTGATGAGACCGGAAAACTTTCTGTCCATTCCCTCTACCTCTAGGAGAACTTCTGTGTCATCTCTTCTTCCATCAAACAAAAGGCAGAGAGAGAGAACCTTCCTCCCTCAAATCTCTTCATGCTGATCAGATATTTTCTTCATTATTTTTTCTTGTGCTCTTCTTATCTTATCAGATCTATCACTAAGGATGTATCCTCTCGGCTGATAAGGCCTGCATCTATCCAAGCGGCAGTGGCAATCTCTGCAGTCTCTCGTAGCCCCGCATTGTGGCGAATACTGGCAAGGGCGATGTTTGAGATGTCTTTAGTGTTGTATTTCATCTCTTCGGCGAAGGTTCAGATGGCATTTTGGAGCTATCATCTGATGTTGCTTCTTTCTGTTCATCTGAAGAGCTTTCAAAGAAGTGAGAAACCTCTTGATAGAGCTCTTCATCTCTTTGGTGGCTTTTTCACTCTTCTTTTTCTTCCTTTCTTCCCTCTCTCGGATTTTCTTTTTTTCTTAGCAATAACAATCTGTTTTTTGTTTCTGAATAATCTGCCAAACCAATCTGCATACTTCCATGGCCTCCTGCCTTTGTTCTCTGCGCCTTTATGAAAGCCAGCTCCAAAACAGGGATCTTCTTCTCACGAGGACAGCGGCAATCAATGTGAGGGTGAGGTTCTCTTCTGCATGAGGGAGAACAATTGGCTTCAGAACACAACTCTATGGGACACTGGCAGTTCAAAATGTCAAGAAGAGTATCAAGTGTGTGCAGAAATTTATTTTTCTTTGCTAGTTTTCCTTTACCAAGTGATGTCTCAACTGCTTTGTGCCACAGCTTTGTTAATTTTAGCTCAATAGTTCTATACTGATTGAGTACAGGTGGTTGAATAACACATTAGCTTTTTTCCACTGATGCAGAAGAGGGGGAATCATGTCCCTTATGAGCTCTTTCTCTGTGTAGTTCCTTCTATCCTTTGTATTTTGTTCACGAAGGAGTAACCCTACTCTCAGCATGTCTCGCACTGTTGGTAGTTCTGATACGGGAAGTTCCTTGCCTGTACCGACTAACAGGCTCAAGTGTCATGACGACTGACCTCTTGTCTTCAATTTTGGCATCTTAGGAATATCTGAAAAGAAAGAAAAACATTTAAGTATTTTATATCAATTACGATGTTTCAAAGTTTAGTCATTCGATGTTCTAAAATTCAATAAAAAAATATTTCATGGGATTACAACATAATTAGACAGAAGAATATGATAATAAATAATTGTAATAATCAATAATCCATACTTACAGTTAAACTGTAGTATTCGTCTAGTACAGTGGTTCCCAAACCCGGGGTCGCGACCCCAAATGGGGTCGCAAGCCTCAACACAAAGGGTCGCAGGGAGCCAATGTGGTCGATGGAGTCGCAAGTGTCTTTGCAATGACAATGAGGCAAGGGTGAATTTTGATATCTATGATGACGTAGAAAAGTTCTGGATTACTTTAGCAGAGAGACATTCGACTGTTAAAAATCGAGCTATCAAAGTTCTGGTACAATTTGGAACCACCTGTATCTGTGAGGCAGCTTTCTCGTCAATGGTATTATGAAAAATGAGTACCGTAACCGTATTTCAAACATCAACTTAGAAAATTGTATGCTATGTTCCTTAACCTCATATACCCACAGGTACAAAAAATTAATCAAATCATAATGTACACATGTCAGATATGAAATATGCCACTGTTATAGCATATCAGACATATGATAGAGTAGGAACTTAGAATATTGATTGATATGTTGTTTTATATTACATATTAAACATGAGAGAGTTGTGAATAGTTTCTGACAATGTTTACTTTTACACTCTTGAGTTATGTAATACATTTCCTTATTTGTTTTTACAGTTAAATAAATACGTATAAAAATATGTCTATTTATTTTAAGATTCTTCCTCACTAGATAAAATTATATATATATATATATATATATATATATATATACTTGTTCTTCGTAATGACTTGGGGTCGCACTGGATAGGCAACAGCACTAGAAGGGGTCGCACTGGAAAATGCTTGGGAACCCCTGGTCTAGTAGAATAACCTTGAAAACACTCCATATGCGATCAGTGGGATAATTCTGTGACAGATGAATAGTTAATCAATTTATTTCCTATTATTTAGTAAAAGAGTCAATTTCTGAAACTTTAAGGTAAAATTGATGTAGGTAAGGGTTATTTTATTTCATTTTGGTTGGCCAATTTCAAGCTTTGACAAGAAAAGACACTATATTTTCACTACCAAAATTGTTTTGAAAAAGTTGACAAAATTGACACACCCTAGCCCCCAGTCTTCTTTAGTTCGCTTTACAAGGCTAACTAACCAAAATATCACAACCTAACCTAACCACTGGTCAAGGGCATACAGTTGAACTAACGACTGGTTAGGTTAGGTCGTGATATTTTCGATAGTTAGCCTTATAAGGCTAACTAGAGAAGGCTGGGGGCCCTGATCTTCAGGTGATCCATATATATATATAAATTGACGATTGGTTAGGTTAAGTCGTAATGCTTTCGTTAGTTTTAACGTTTTACTTGATGGATTCATTTAAAAAATGTCTCCTAAAGATCCGAGTGTAGTTTACGTTTCCGAACTTTGACCTAGTGTAGTTTGTGTCCCCTTTCGCGTCAGGGGGATGGAAACTACACTTGCTCCCTTTTTTTTTAGCTTAGAATATTTATTTAGAAATAGGAAGATTTTTGGGGACACCTGGTGTGTGTGTGTGTATTCATCATATATATATATATATATTTATATACAAACAGGGGTGGTCTAAAAAAACTGAAAATGAAAAATATATTTTACATGACATTTGCTCATATTCCCCAACCACTAACGATGTTGGAAATAAAGAAACTGTATCGATTTGTGCATATTTAAAAGTTGCGCAACTCGAAGCCTTCGTATCATTATACAGTTTGGGGATGGCAAATTTCTTTAAACTTGCGCCATCCTTAAATATTAATAGATATAGCTTAAAATTCGGTCCAAAGTCTTTTCTCATATATAGAATGAGGAAATGTATCAGGAGCTCTTATTTATGTATTTTAATTTTTACTATATATGTGTGGCTCACCCTAACACGAGTATATATATATATATATATATATATATATATATATATATGCGCCTCGGTTGTGTGGTGGTTATCATCGATGACTACGAATCCATCGGCCCGGGATCGAGACCAGGTGACGTTAGGCGGCGTGCAGCAAAACCCAGCTGTTCAGTAGTTTCGGGAATCTTTCACCATTATGGCGACCCCATTCAAGAGGGTTCGTCTCGCGACTGACTCGTGGTTCATTTGAATAGATGTCCAATTCTTTTTGATAACTTTTCTGACTATTTTTGATAGGTGGAGGCACAACCTCATCGAAATAACTCCATAAATTAACGTTCGGCTTCTTTTTCAAAGGTTCTTGATCTTCTCGTGAACAAAATCAGTTGCTTCATCGCCATAGGTTCTATTACGTGCAGGATTAGCGTTAGTTGATGCACACATAATGATTATCTCATTTTTTACAAACTCAGGCACTGTTATGCAAGCAAATTTGAAACGAGAATCTAAAACGTGAGAAATCATGCGAGTAATATCTGCCTTCCACTGCCTGAAACGATTCTGTAAATTTTCTGTTAAATCGTTTTTCATAGTATGAACACCTGCATCATCAATTATGTTAGGCAAAAATACCACGAGACCTGTTACATCGGGGGACACCATGTGAAGACAAGAAGAATCAGAGGAAAAGTCATTCGTTGATTTTTCACATCGATTAAGAAGCTTTACAACACACTGAATTAGAGTCCACTGATGATTATTGAAGGTTGCTACAGTATGTCATAGTCCGAGGCGTATGCAACAACCTCAGTTTTTCGTTGAAGAAGTCGTTGTAGCATATAGAATGTAGAGTTCCATTGGGTGATAACGTCTCTTATAAGTTTGTTTTCGGGTAAATTACGTTGCTTCTGGAATTCCTTAACTCTGTCAAAGGCTGGAGATGAATAATTAAAATGAAACAGATTGGCGCGCAATTGCACATATCTCTGAAACGGACTTCTGGCTAAGAAGGGTTTCATCAACTGCAAGTGCTAAAGTATGATTCGTACAAGCAACAGGAGTAATTTTGAGACTAATAATAGCTTTAGTAATTACAGCCATTGTCGTGCACAACTGCATGCACACGATCGCTCTTTATTGACCATTCTTGCAATATAGAAGTGAATGCAGTTGCAAATTTTTCATGAGTATGGGAATCTGGCAGATTTTTGGTGGCTAAAACATGCTGCTTTGGCTCACATTGCTCACATTGCTCATATTTACTATTCACCCGGAGAGAGGGGGCGGGGATGCTGGCAGAAGCTGCTAAGACCCTGGAGAAAATAAGAGACACGAAAAAGATGCAGGACTGTTGCGGTTTAATGAAGAACATGGGAAGTCGGGTCTTCACTTACTGCTGAACGGCAGAAGAGATGTAGTTTTACTGTTGCCCTTTGCATGATGACCAGATCTGATTGATAAAATGAATCAAAAACTGGTATCATCCGGAGAATAAAGTTCCTCGCTTGGAGGAATTGTAGGCGTGAACTCCAAGAGTAACTTGAGCCTCAGCATTGGCGGAGTAGGGTGCCAACCCAACTCAACCAGATGCAGCAACGGCAGCAGGAGTCGAGCCTGGGACCTTTTATGAGTTACCTCTAACCACTCAGCCATGGGAGCTCCAAAATTAAATTAGTCTAGTTGGAATGTACAAGAGTTACACTTCTTCAGGAAGTAACGTTAGAGTTAAATTTCAGGGTTAAGCTCGTCGCATATCTGTAAATGTTAGTGTATTGATATGTATATATAAATCGTACAGTGTCGAAAGTCCTTTGAGGGACTGATATGAATGGGCCTTCATCCCGCGAAAGGGAAAGGTGCGTTTTTTGTTTACGTGACCAAAGTGTTTGCATTAATTCTATGCTCTCAAACTGATAAAGGCTTCGGTTTTTTATAGTGACGTCGAATAACCCAAATAAAACTAATATTCGGGATTCGGTACTCGGCCGAATAGTTTTGTACCAAATATTTAGTATTCGGTGAATTTTAGTATTCGGTACATCCCTAATACTCGTATATATAATGTTACACACAGACCATGCATGGAACAAGGAACTCTTCTGGGAAAATTAAATCCACTATAGTCTGAATAAATAATGGTAAATGACAAATACTAAAATTTTTCTTTTTCGTGATAGAAGCGCAACGTGAGCAACGGGTCATGACCGGGTCATGATTTAATTTTCCCAGAAGAGTTCCTTGTTCTATGCGCAGTCTATGTAACAAAAGTTCCTCAGGTGGCCATTCTGAGTTGTATCGTACATATTCGAGTGAGCCACATATATGTGGTAAAATATTAAAATGCACAAATAAGAGCTCCTCATGCTTTTTCTCATTTCGTATATAGAAGAGGATCTCAGACCGGATTGTGAGCTACATCCATTAATATTTAAGGGTGGCGCAAGTTTAAAGAAATTTGCCACCCCTCTAAATATACACGAATCGATCCAGTTTTTTATTTCCATTTTATTGTGGAAAGTAGTATAGCCGCAAAAGGGGAGAGTGCAGGAATGTTGCAATTTATTACGTAATGTTGCAATGTTGCAAAGGGGGTTGTTGCAAGGGGTGTTGCGAAAAATTTCCCCAAAGGGGGGTGGGGATGCTGCAAGTGCAACAAGGGGGGTCATGAAACTTGGAGGCGGCGTTATCCCCCAGAGAAAGGAGAAAGGAAAGGAGAGAAAGGAGGAGAGGTGTTCACCAGGCAGGAGCCAAGTGCATATTAAGACTTCAGCCGAGTAGGCGTTGTTTTATAGGCTCCTAATCAGCCAGTTGGCTTAGAAGGCGTAAATGGCTTGAGTTGCCAGATAGCGCCATGTATTCAGTTGCCAGTTTGTGCTATATATTTAATTAATTAATTCTAATCGAAGACTGAGTTGCCAGATACCATTGTATACATTATATAGACTCCTAATCAGCCAGTTGGCTTAGAAGGCGTAAATGGCTAGAGTTGCCAGATACCACTTTTTAGCATTATTATTGCCAGATACCATTGTATACATTATTATAGACTCCTACTCAGACAGTTGGCTTAGAAGGCGTAAATGGCTTGATTTGCCAGATAGCGCCATGTATTCAGGCTGAGTTGCCAGATACCACTTTTTAGCATTATTATGGTGAGTTGTCTCACTAAACAATTAAAAGATTTCGTTCCATCAGATACCATTGCTCAGGTACACAGTTGCCAGATACCACTTTTTAGTTGGTTTAGAATTCCGCTAGTAGGTTTAGAAGGCGTAACATGATATAATTATCGAAAAGAATTAAGTAAAACAACATTGCATCATTCTGTTTATTATAAATATATAAAATAAATATACATTTCAATAATAAGAATATATACACACACACACAATTATGGAGATATATAGAAAATAAATATACATTTCAATAATAATTGAGGAATATGCATATAGAAAATAAATATACATTTCAATAATAATAGAAATGAGAATATGCATATAATCCGTCAATATAACAGTACAGGAGAAATACACACGCACAATTATGGAGATATATAGAAATAAATATACATTTCAATAACAATTGAGGAATATGCATATAATCAAAAAATATATACACACACAATTATGGAGATATATAGAAATAAATATACATTTCAATAATAATAGAAATATGCATATAATCATTCAATATAACAGTACAGGAGAAATATCACACAAATATGTTAAATACATTTCACTTTTTTTTCAAAATACTAAACTCGCACTTAATCGAGTTTACAATTACATCATTATTGCTCTGCATTACGCAGTATATGCGGTTTAATAATATTTCACCGCTTAAAGTATAGGGAAACCTGTACTCGATATGAAGGGCTTTCATATCGTTCAGTACTATTTTTGTTCCCACTTTACAACCGGTTGGTAAGTCATCTTTAAATACGTCTAGAATACAATCAAAAGCACTCACAAAGAGTTCATCGTTAGCTACATTATTAAACACAAGTTTATAAACACGCTTTTCCAATCGAGGGTTTATTTCTACCGACTCGAGCTTTTCAATCGTGAACTCATCTTTCACTCAACATAGCGGCAATTGAAATAATCTTCTAAATCGTTACGACAACTGCGCGTTATATAGAGAAATAGTTCTTCAGGGTGAACGGTGTAGGTGAGCTCAGCCTTGTACCGATCAATTGCTTTGTACCAAAGTTCATGGTATTTCAAAGAGTCTAAACTTTTTAAATAAACGTCCAGCTCTAGACCATTCTCAACTTGTTCAGCCCTACACTCGGTAAGCCCATCGAGCAGAGCGGTGTATGCGTATTCAAGTACTCTATCAAAATAAAGCATATCCGTAACACGCGCGTCTAATATAGGTTTCAGCTTGCGGAATCCGACGATTTCAAACATTCTGTCGAGGCTGAAACGGTTCCGCGTAGGAACAAGAGCGTTATTATCAGAAGCATTCTTCCACATCAGCCGTATATCAATGCACGGACGATCGTTATTTATACACAACGTACATACTACAACGGCGTATGAGGGTGCGTCACTAATCTGCTCTCTTCTTGTACCTACGTTAGCAGGTATTTTATAACGATCTTCACTCCACTTCTCAACTATCACGAAGATTCTATTCATCTCCTCGACACTTAAATAAACCCGTTTGTTTGTTTGTCTACGTTCCGTTTCCAGTACATAGCTAACGGTACCGGATTTACGCCTGAACACGCGCAACGATTTCGTCACGGACACATCGTACGAGGCGTTGAGAATGCTGCTCAAAGGAAGTTCCATCGTATTCGAGGAGCGCACGTCCACTCGGTTCAAGCTCTGAGATAACTATGAGCCGTGTGAGGCACGCAGGTAGGCAGGAACGGTTCGATGGGCGGCTGACTCGATGATACGTGAATGGGGTTGTTCGAACTCGTATGATCCGCGAGTCGCACCATAATCGAATTGTTGTACATATTGGGTAGGTGTTTTTCCGGTACAAGAATTAATTTCGGTTTTATCACTACCAGACTACGCACCAGACAGTTTCCCTCTGGATAATTTTCACGAACTAGGCACATTTTATGTTTTACTAAACATCTTCACACTCCGGCGCACTATTTGAGAGGAAACATATGCTCATATTTTTCCTTTCTGCCCATCAAACGATACTCGTCTCTAAAGTCTGTTCAAAACTCACGCAGGGCACTAGCCACAACCTCACTACGAACCTCATCATGATATACATTAATATAGTGATAAAAATACTTAAGATTGTCCATGATCACGAGATTCACATTTTCAGTCGTAGGGTATGAGTAATCGACATGGTGTAGCATGACGTAATACCGCTTGTCACACCACCCATCCGCAAGACTCATTATCCATACCTGCTGCTTCTCTTCTGCACGCGTTGTTTCTTTTACTTCACGGTATATGTGAGACTTTATAAAGTTTAGCTCTGCAGCATACTTCAGCACATCGTCTGTGCAACGAAAGCCTTCAACGGTCTCACCAGAACATCCGTAGAGTATTTGTACATCTTGCAACTTCGCACAATCCAATGTGGTTTTAAAAGAGGCATAGGAGCGGGGAATAGGAAGTTTTTCGGTATCCACCACATCCTGGCACTTTGCTGAATACCATTTCATAAACGTTGTACAAGCAATATTAAAGGTAGCCATTTGAATACACCTCTGATCTCCTTTTTTTCTCTACGCTGGCGAATACACGTCTGATCTCAAGGGCTTACTGCAGTCGACTGACCACGCAGGGACTCCCAGATAGTAGCATGACTCACGTTGCTGATCTTACAGTGGGCGGAGCTTAGAACTTTCACCTGCGCGCACACACGCACACACACACACACACACACAAAGGAGAAAGTAAAACGCTGATTGAAACATGATTTATTTAATAAACGAGATATTCAAGTTATATTCACCCGTGTTGCGGGCGTGCTTTATGTATATACCTGTCTGTTGCTGTAGGTGTATGAGCCAGAAAATAGCCTTGTGTCCGTAGCTGCGGGGGTTGTTTCGGTGAATAATGGCTAAGGTGTCTTTAGGCATGAAGTTATTCTTGAACACCGTAAAACATAATGATGCGATGGTGGTTGCGACTTGCAGCGGATCGCATTTGAAACGGGCTATGTACATCCTTCTAAAGGCCTGGAAACATACTCTAAGCACGCGCACATCATTCATGCAATAACGCTCACATTCATCAGCTATATTATAAGGGTTACTTTCATTAAAACTGTTGTAGTATCGATCAAAGTCTTCACGTTCATCCATACAGTCATAGTTAAAATAATGTTTGGGTGGTGGGGGCCTACGTAGTTTAAAGTCTCGCTGGTGAGGAAAGTGTAAGGGAAGTATCCTTTGGAAACTTCAGCTGCTACTCCCATCACGTTGGGTAGCTTTGCTAATTTACAAGGTGTGAATAATAAAGTGTCTTTAAATTGTACATTGCCTCTTATTTGCATCTGTATTAATTTGTTGCCTCTTTTCAATGGATCACCTGTAAATATCTCAGAGGATTCGTGTTCAAGCAACTCCTTATAAAGGAACTGCGTGTCAAACTTTGCCCCGTTATGGGCGAGAATATACACAGTCATTTTTTTGAACTTGTCGGCTAACTTGACAATATAGGACACAAATAGTTTCACAGGACTATCGCGGACATTCGTTTTAAAAACGTTTGTCCGTTTACCGCATTTGGGGCACTCGTCACATTCGATCCCCATACACTCATCACAGATGGTCTGGCTCACAAGTAAATGTGGAATTACCTCTTTGGTTTCAGCGTTCGTATATGTTTCTATATCGTAGTATACAGTTATACAAGGGTTATTTTTAGGCTTAGCATCTTTCATATAACATACATGCTTTACTCCATCCGCCTTATATTCCTCCTGGCATGTAGGACAGGGAATTTCGTCACACTTGTGCTTAAATTTCCCCCAATTATCCATTGTGTGAAACATACCACATTCACAGATTCTCATTTTCCTGCACGTGCCAATTGATTTATGGAAATCAAAGCAGTTATTATTGAAGAATGTGCGTCTACACATATAACAGTCTCACTTCTCAGTTTCAACTACACGGCTTTCACATTTGGTGCTTTTACACTGCTCACATACCATGTGACATTCTTTACAATGTTTCACTATATCATCCGCAAACTCGAGGCACCCCTTACACAAATCATGATGTCTCCCATATTTTCGACTTTTGTCATAACTCGCGTAAAGCCACCTTATATTACGGATGGGGAGATACGTTGTCCCTGACAATCCTAAAATAAGTAGGGGTCCTGTACGATCTCTCACACAGCTTTTAAAAACATACACAGTCCTACGACGATCATCCAACCCAAATACAACTATATGGACATTCATTTCCTGTTCTACCATTCTCAGCTCTTCAGGACCCATATTACAGTCAAATTCAAGTTCACAGTCTACAGCTAGTTTACGGGCACGTTCCATGACCGTAGGCAGCCAAATTTTTTGAGTCCGTGTATTTTGTACAGTAAACATACGTGCTAAGAGTACTGCTATAAAGCCGCAACCACGATCGACGTTTATATACTTACGGTAAATAGTCGGAGAATTGAAGTTAAGAGTATACGGTACGGCACTATGGCCCGCAACACGGAATACACGATCAGTATTTACCGTGAAGTTGTCCATATTAAAGGCTATACTACTTTGGGCGGCCTGCATTATACGCCCTAATATATATTCTACATCTTCAGCCGCCAATCGTCTAAATGGCACTATCACCCAATAATCATCTCCATCACCGTCATCTGACCCGAATCCAAAGGACAGACTCGTCCTGACTTCACGCTCGTCGCGATTCTGAAGAGCAAACTCTACAACACGCTGTACAACCCTGCGTAGCCCGCGCTCAATTCCATTGCTATACATGGCTCTAGGGTCGACCCTGACTCTATACCGATTTCTATTCAAGGCTGGGGTGGGGGCTGCGGAGCGCACCAACTCAAACGTTATAGCATCCTCAACAGAACGGGGGGCAACTGTGGCGAATGAATTAGGGGATATATTAGCGGAAGGTGCTGCTGGGGGGCCTGTTGCGTAGGAGGTTGAGGGTTGGGGATCTATTATTGTAGACTTAACAGAAAAGGGGGCAACTGTGGCGGATGAATAAGGGGATATATTAGCGGGAGGTGCTGCTGGGGGGGTTGTTGCGTAAGAGGTTGAGGGTTGGGGATCTATTACTGGTGCAACAGGCGTGTATTTCGGTCGCTTTATACCTGACGTGGGGTTCTCTTCATCATACCTCCGCTTTGGACGTGCTACCGGTATCGCTGGTGAGGGTTCGTTGGGAGGGGAGGAGATCACAACTACACTGTCGTCGAGGTCATCCGTAATGTCAAAGATGGGATGCTCTACCTCATCGTCATTCACGGTTCTGTGGGAGAAGAAAGCAAAATATAAGGAACAGCACTCAAAATTTGTAATATTTTGTAAATGACTCACTTAGGAGTGTGACGTGTTAGAAATGGACTCTGTAGAAAAATTCAGATTCACGAGCCCATCCACATGTATTATATCTGGACCTAGAGGATGTGGTAAAACTGTGTTTATGCTTAAAATCATTAAAGAAAAGGGAGAGATGTTCTCGAAATTTGTGCATAAAGTTATATGGTGCTAATCGATGTATCAATTAGTGTTCAACGAGTACCAAGATGATATTTTGTTCCACAAAGGCGTATATGACGTTAATTCGTTAAAGGGAAATGAACATACAGTCATTGTAATTGACGATCTCATATTGGAGATGGATAAAACGTTTGCCGAGACATTTACAGTATTCTCCCACCATCTTAACATAAGAGTGTTCTTCATCAATCAGAATCTATTTTTCAAAAATAGATACATGCGCGATGTGTCGTTAAATACGCAATATCTAGTCTTATTCGCACAACGTAGAGATGTATCACAAATTGGGGTATTAGCCAATCAAATGTTCCCGAATCAGCGTAAGGATTTTTTGGAAGTTTATAAAGAAGCTACAAGCACGCGTTACGGATATTTGCTTTGCGACCTTCATCCGCGAAACACGTTTAGAGTGCTTCTACGAACGAATATATTTCCAAACGAGCCTGAAACGGTGTATATTCCAGAATGACAAAGAGACTAAAGAAAAACCGTGAATTAATAAAAATCTATCATCGACTGCCCCGGGCAATGCAGCAGATGTTTATTAAAAATATCGACGCCGACTTTTTAAAAATGCATCTGTGAAGGCTCGCCTACGCCGCTACAAGAACATAATACGTGCACTCGCTCGTAAAAGTCAACCTGTAGCGAAGAAAAAACGAATTATTGTACAAACAGGAGGGTCATTTCTCCCCATCTTATTTTCAGTTTTGGGTCCTTTACTGACTAGATTAATATAATGAAGAAAGTGGTAGTGATTCCCCACGAGGTGTACGCTTCACTGCAAAGGAATCCAGACACGGTTCTCGATCCCCGTAAAAGCAGACTTAAAAGAATGGAAAGCGAATTGCTAGCCCTATTGAACAGTGAAAAAACACCTGATGAGAAAAGAATCTTATACCAAGAAGCTCTGCAGAAATTTCTTCACGAGTACGAAAATTATAAGAACCCTACAGAGATTCCTGTGGTTATTAGGCACAGTACGGGGGACGATGGACATGGCGACATAGGATCTGAGCCCGACGATACAGCTGACCGACCAAAAATTAAGGGATTAGCCACAAAACATATCGAGCATGTATTAAAAAGCACCCTCTCACATACATTGAGGAGTAAAGGCTTAAGTCTTTATAATCTATTGAATGAGGATCCCGCCATACAATGGACCGATACAGGCGAGATCATTGTGTAAGGATCAAAGGTACAGGGATCGAATATCGTAGACATTGTCCATGATCTGGTGAGAAAGTGGGATAGGCCATCACCATCAGGATGGAAGCATATTAAAGCAAGACTACAACAAATAAATGTCCCTAAAACGTTGATAGGAAATCTGAACAGGTTAAAAGACTTGGAACATGCAACGCATGTGACACAATTGAAGACGCCGTCACCCCCGGCGGGAACACCTTTGAAGAGGAGAAAGAAGAGGTTAAACCAACCCTACCCACGTGCCTCTAAAATACGCAAATGGCTAACGTATTAAAAAAACGCTATTATGACATTTCTAACCCATCCTCTTACGGCGGCGTAGATAGACTGTACAGAAGTGTTGACGGAGTAGGGAAAAAAGATGTTGAAAGATTTTGGGGGGAGCAGGACGCTTATACGCTTCATAAGCCTGTGAGAAAAAGGTTTAAAACAGCCAAGACAACGGCTTCCTCGATTGATTCTATTTGGCAAGCAGATTTAACAGACATGCAAAGATATTCTGTGTATAACGATGGTTACCGCTACATTCTATTCATAATAGACGTATTCTCTAGATATCTGTGGCTAGTTCCTCTGAAAAATAAATCACCTGAAACAGTTGCTAAAGTCACCAAAACGCTAATGTTAAAAGAAAACAGGGTTCCTGGCTATTTTTGTACGGATATGGGGAAGGAATTTATAGGCCGTGCTTTTCAGAACATGTTGACAGAGTTTAATATCAGCTATTACACAACCAATTCTATACATAAGGCTTCTTTAGCTGAAAGAGTTCAGCGCACCATAAAGGAACGCATGCACCGTTATTTTACACATAAAAACACATACACATTTCTAGACATTCTGGAATCATTGGCATCATCCTACAACCGCTCACACCATCGCACGATTGGGACAACACCTAACGAAGTTTTAGAAAGAGGTACGCTCCCGAGAAGAGATGGATCACCAACACCACTACCACACTCGGCGCGCTTCAAAATCAATGATTATGTAATGCTGTCGCGTTCGGGGAATAAATTCGCAAAGGGTTTTGAGCAAGGATGGACACGCGAGATTTTTAAAGTTAGGGCTATGAGACCTAAAGGTGAGATAATGATGTATTACATTGAAGATTTGAATGGGGAAGAAATCTCAGGAGGCTTTTACCGCGAGGAATTGCAGAAAGCTGCGTTTAATTTAGGAAAAAATGTGTTTAAAATTGAGAAAATTTTAGGAAGCAAAGGTTCAGGAAAGAGAAAAATGTACATGGTGAAATGGCTAGGGTACCCAGAAAGCTTCAACACCTATATAAAAGCTGATGCAATAATGAAGCTTAAATAATATGCAACATGGCTCCTAACCATTTCTACGTCACACTCCCGTCCTCCTCGTCCCTGTCTGTACACCCTAACAACACACTAGCCAACTTTGTAACAGAACTCCACGGGCACATTGAATTGGGTCGTGATTCGTATGAGGTGGGGATATGCGAAATTCAGCTGGACACCATCTTTTTAAATATTGAACATAAAGAAACCGTTTTTACGATTCTTAGAGACATTGACGAGTGTGAAAAAGCTGGGGTAGCTATGGATGAAACTATACGTATCGCTCGGACTAAGGTTGCACGGTATTACAATACAGAAGTAAGACTAGGACCGGGTCAATATGGTTCGGTCGAGGATGTTGTGAGAGGCTTAAACGTAAGTTTAAGAAACTCAAAACTTACGAATGATTTAGTATACGAAATCGTAAACAAAGGAAACCCTGCACATACACTAATCCTAAAATCAAAGACTAACAGACGTTTTAAAGACCATAGAAAGTTCAAAATTCTAACCAATGGCCGATATAGCGCAGCCTTCCAGAGACACATTTCACGAGACACAGCATGATTTGTCCAGATTAATGTATCAATTGAAGATGGAGAAATTGGCTGAAAGGTCCCCAGACATGTGCTATATTTACAGTAATATAGTGGAGCACCAGTTTGTTGGGGATACCCAGGCACGCTTGCTGCGCATTGCTCACATCCCCAACCATAGAGGAAGGAGTTTGAGTATTACATATGACAGACCCCATTATGTGAATGTCGCAACTAATTTAATAACCAATATCTCAATATATATAAGAACGATTGAGGGTGAAAACTTCCCATTCGGTAACGGGAGCTTAACAGTGAAGCTACACTTTCGACGCACTGAGTTATAATGGATAGAAAGCCTTTCACCGTCTATCGAGGGGTGAGATACCAGCGCGGTAGTGGACTTGGATCCATTTTTTCATCCATACTACGTACGGCTGTTCCTTTGCTGAAGAGGGGTGCCAGATACCTCGGAAGGAAAGCGCTACAATCAGGTCTTAACACTGCAGAAGACATATTGGCCGGGGCTAAACCTAAAGAAGCTCTAAAAAAACATTTAAAGCGTACACGGGACGAAATCATCAAAGATGCAAAGAGAAAAATGCGTGGTGGCGGGAAGAAGAAGAAGAGGGCTGCCCGGAAGAAGGGGTCACGTGGTATTAAACGTAAAAGGCTATCAAAAAAGAAGTGCTGTAAGCGAATGAACCTATGGTTGACCACTTTTTTGACTGATATAAGCTAAGGACATTGATCTCATGAATCATAGTTTGTTTACCACTTGTCGAGAGAGGAGGCACTATTTCTAACTCGCCATGGCACGCTTCATCCACCCATGTAGTTCACAATGCTGTAAATCGGAGCTGTCCCTTTTTGAGCTGCCTCCAACCCAAGTTTCTATTGAGCACAGTGACTTTATTACAATTAACCCTTTAAACACAATTAGTTCCCCGAGTGCACCTATAGAATTCGTGATACCCAGCTCAGGCCCTTACTTTTTTGATCCAAGCTGTGTGCACATGTACGCTAAGCTACGTATAGCCCATTCTGATGGAACGGTCTGCGATGACAAATATGCTGTATACCCTGAAACAAACTTTCTGCACTCCATATTCAACCAGTGTGACGTATATTTAAATCAGACCAACATATCGGCAGGCACGGGGTACTATCATCTACGCGCCTATCTGGAAAATGTGCTGAACTTTTCCAAAGAAGCGAAGGCTACCTTTTTAAGTGCCGAGGGATATTATCAAACTAAAGATGAAAGTAGTATAAAGGACAACTTTAAAAATTCTAAAAAGAAAATATACGAGTGTTTTGGACGGTTGCACACAGATTTCACTTTCCAGGAGAAGTTGCTTGTCAACGGGGTGGATATGAAAATAAAGCTCACCCGCACGAGTTCTGAGATCTGCTTAAAACTGGATGCTGATCAAGAAGAGGGTGCAAAGCCCGTTGTGGTTCACATTATGGACACATACCTCCGCGTACGGCGAGTGAAATTAAGTTCACCAAAACAACTAGAAATTGAGAAAAATTTACTAAACGCTACAGTGAAATATCCTATTAACAGAGTACAAACCAAACTATATACGGTTCCTGCAAGGTTGGCATCGAAGCAGATAGAAAACATTGCCCTGGGAAATCTTCCTAAAAGGATATTAATCGGTATGCAGGACCATGCTTCGGTGAATGGAAAATATAAAAAGTGTGCCTTTAACTTCGAGAATTTCGGACTTAAAAATATAACTCTATACGTTAATGGCACTGCTTTGGGTGGATCAATGGGTACGGACTATTCATCAGACGCTGTGTTACCTCTTTGTGCCAGAGCCTATAGTAATCTGACCCATATTGCAGGTGATTGTGATGAGCTTGGTAATGGGGTAACGCAGGAAGAATTCATTGATCAATTTAACCTTTATCCGTTTGACATTACACCTGACTTATCTGCTAGCGTAAATACCCATTTAACCCCACAGCAGAGCGGAAACATCTCAGTGCGGCTGGAATTCGCCAAGCCTATAGACACTCCTATTGGTGTACTAGTATATCTCGAATCGCAAGCCCTAATAGAAGTAGATAGATTTAGGAGCGTTATCACTGACTTTTAAAATGGATGCTAATACACTTCAGAAAGTAATGAATAGTGAACGAGTCACACGTTCCAAATTTATCGGCGTGTTTGCGAAGAATGAAACATTGAGTTTGCCAAGTACGCGAGAATGCGGTAGTCTTATTGTGAACACAGATGTCATCGGTAATGAAGGGATTCATTGGATCGCTGTCTATTTTAAAAATAGACAGCGCCTGTACTATTTTGATTCACTCGGTACTCAACCCTGGAGTGACCCTATTATTGTAAAATTTCTCGCTCAGTTCCATATTCCAGAAGTTGTATGGAACCCGTTTCGTATACAAGGATATTTTAGTAATGTTTGCGGAATGTACTGCGTCTCATTTCTCATGCATATGTCATGTGATAAAGAATTTATAAATTTTTTACATTTATTTGACCCGTGCCACACTCGCCGAAACGATGAAATGGTATGCAGACAGATAAAAATCCGTTTTCCAATTGTAAGTTCTCGTTGTATAGTATAATGTTTTTGTTCGTGTGTGTATATTTGTAACGGTATATTCTGTAGTTGGTTATTGTACTGATTTCTTTCATTTAATAAATTTATGAAAATATATTGTCTTCTTACCCCAAAAAGATCGAAAAACACTTACATTATTTCGGTGTGACATTCATTATGCTGACTGATCAGTATATCCTCCGTATTCATGACACGAGATTCTTCAAAAGATTGTATAACACGTGTCAAATCCTCATCGGACCTTAAAGGAATAATGTTCATTCTTTTAAAACATATACAGAGTATACAGACATACCCCATTATGTGAAGATATCTTTGGTTCGAAACTCATTTAAGAGGTAAATCCAAATAACATTTAAAACGATTGCCATAAAAAATGTCGATTTTAGCATAATGGCGATAAGAGGTAAATCCAAATTACATTTAAAACGATTGCCATAAAAAATTTCGATTTTAGCATAATGGTGAGTATCTAAATGAAGTATTTGACGAGATACTACAACCCTCCATATATATAAAATCATGTTTCTTGTGAATAAATTATAGACACTTACATTTCTATGGTAGTCTCTTGCGTCGGATTGTAAGGAGCGTCACTTCAAATATCTTCAACGGTTTGCGTTGGAAATAATTCATCACGGTCAATTGCATTAAAAAGATTAATTGCAGTTAATGCTGCAGTGTCACCTTCTTTATACAAATCCGGGGAGACGTACAGTTCGTGGTCCATGGTGGAGGAATGCACTGGCAGAGGGAATGATTATTCACTGACGCGAAAATAGCTACTGTTACTCCAAACTGAAAAATATCCCCTTTTATATGCACAATCGCCAAGCTCCGCCCCAAAAGATTAAGGCCAGATGTTCGTAGTGATTGGCTGCCAGTGTAGCTGGGTGGAGCTATGATAAGTTTGTGTACCAATCCCCTATAACGGGTCCGGACGAGTAATGGCATCTTTATATTTTCTCCAATAGATTTAATGCTCGTATTACTCCTTGCTGTCTTTACCATGTCAATATTTTTCCCCCACTATTCCCGGATCATTAGTCACTAATATAATCGAGAGGATTTTATAATAAAGAAATATATCCTAATTATATTTTTAAAAGAGCATTCGGTTTCCACGTTAAACTGTGGGTCTAAGGCGGAGTGAAAACCTTTCCAATTCGGCGAGAAAGAGATAATTACACTAGGGAACAACAGTTCTTGAAAACTATTTGGTGTTTCTTATAGAACTTTTGATGCTGATTCCAAATATGGTTTCAGAATTTTTCTATTACCCATAGTTTTCGAGAAAATAATATTTCCAAAAAAGAAACCTTGCGAAGATTGGTGGAAATAAACCAAAACACACGCTCGTCCATTCCCCCCAATCTCCTCTAATTATATTTTTAAAAAAGAAAAGAGCACTCGGTTTCCACGTTAAACTGTGGGTCTAAGGTGGAGTGAAAACCTTATCCGTTGTTACAATTCGGGGAAGAGCTAGTTGTTATTATTACTAAAGAGAAAAATAAATAGCCTTATGTCCGTAACTGCGGGGGTTGTTTCGGTGAATAATGGCTAAGGTGTCTTTAGGCATGAAGTTTTGCTGGCAAAAGATACAAGCATATTCCTTTATTTATTAATGAACAAAACTCTCTCTCTCTTTCTTTCTATATATATATATATATATATATATATATAATTATTAGTACTTTCAGTTTTGCTAAGAATCGGAGTCAAGAGAGGTTTTGATCGAGTTGTCTGGAAGAAAGGTAAAATTATGGTCAAAAATCGCCTCTGGCAATCAGGTGTGATTCGAGTCGGAGAAACGAATCCTCGTTTGTGTGTGTGTGTGTGTGTGGTGTGTGTGTGTGTGTGTGTGAGTTGTTCATTCGTTTATATATACAAACACAGAAGGGGTGAGGAGATTGGGGGAATGGACGAGCGTGTGTTTCGAGTTGACCAGATTCTCGGAATTCCTTTCCTCGTGAAAGGAAAAACAACGCTTAATGATTAATTTCTTATACTGAATAATTAATTCTCCTAAAAGGAGAAAATTCATTTGTTTTACATTATTTAGCGTCATTTGGTTTAAATTAATATACGTTTGGCATTTTTTCCTGATTTTCATTCACATGATATGTACAGAGGTGTGTGTGTGTGTGTGTGTGTGTGTGCACACGAGGTGTTCATTCGTTTATATATACAAACACAGATGGGGTGAGGAGATTGGGGGTGAATGGACGGGCGTGTGTTTTGGTTTTAATTCGATGAAATTCCATTTATATATATAAATATATATAAGGATTGACAAAATTAAATAGACACGGTTATTATGATTCTTCTATATATATATATATATATATATATATATATATATATATATATATATATACACAAACACAGATGGGGTGAGGAGATTGGGGGGAATGTACGAGCGTGTGTTTTGGTTAATTTCCACCAATCTTCGTAAGGTTTCTTCTCCTTTCGTTTTTCCCACTGTTATTCGGTATTTATAATGAAATAGGAATTAAGTGATAAAGGTAATGTTTTAATTCGGTGAAATTCCATTTATATATATATATATATATATATATATATATATATATATATATATATAAGGATTGACAAAATTAAATAGACACGGTTATTATGATTCTTTCTATATATATATATATATATATATATATATATATATATATATATATATATATACAAACACAGATGGGGTGAGGAGATTGGGGACGAGCGTGTGTTTTGTTTAATGTTCATCTATCTTCGCAAGGTATCTTTACCTTTCGTTTTTCGGTATTTAAATAGGAATTAAGTGATTTATTGGAGCGTGTGTTTAAATAAACAGATGAATCTTCCAACAATTAATTGATTAACTATATAAATATATTGTGGTATTTTATATGGTTTTTGCTATCTGGCAACTGAATACATGACGCTATCTGGCAACTCAGCCGGAATAGAGGTCTATAAAAGAGTGAGAAGCTGATGACGGAGTCATTCAAGCTCGGCTCCCAGCCGAGCAAGGACCTCTGGTCCTTTCTCTTTCTGGCCCTTTGGGAAAACCCCTTAGAGACCTCTTAGGTTAGGTAAACGAAAATAGCTTTGGGGAGAACTCCGCCTCCAAGTTGCATGCCTTGCAATCAAAGGCAACCACTCTCTCTCTCTCTCTCTCTCTCCTTCAGGTGTACCCCTCCCCCCTTGGCTCAGCCAACTGGCTGATTAGGAGCCTATAAGACAACGTCTACTCGGCTGAAGTCTTAATATGCACTTGGCTCCTGCCAGGTGAACACCTCTCCTCCTTTCTTTCCTCCTTTCTCTCCTTTCTCTTGGGGGATAACGCCGCCTCCAAGTTTCATGACCCCCCCTTGTTGCACCTGCAGCATCCCCCACCCCCCTTTGGGGTTTTTTTGCAACACCCCCCTTTGCAACATGTTGCATAACACCCCACCCCCTTGCAACATTGCAACATTACGTAATAAATTGCAACATTCCTGCACTCTCCCCTTTTTCGGCTATACTACTGTGGAATATGGGCAAATGTCATGAAAAATATATTTTTCATTTTCATTTTTTTTGGACCACCCCTAATATTATATATATATATATATATATATATATATATATATATATATATACATATATATATACCTTTCAACCTTCCAAATGTTCCGTGCGATGATTCCTCACTTCACGAAGGTCACGCTTGTCGCCTCTCTCTCTCTCTCTCTCTCTCTCTCTCTCTCTATATATATATATATATATATATATATATATATGCACAAACTCAGAAGGTCACGCTTGTCGCCTCTTCTCTCTCTCTCTCTCTCTCTCTGTATATATATATATACATATACACTGTGTGTGTGTGTATATATATATATATATATATATATGCGTTTTCATAATTTATGATGTCAATATTTATTGTCCGGCAGAAAAATAACGCTGGATGTTCTTTCTTACTCCTTATTTGATAAAGCTTATTAACATCATTATCATTATCATTAAGCAGCCACAAAGTATAACAATTCTTGCGATAAGAGTTAGTAATACAAATTAATGTTAATAATGATAAACTGCAAGATAACAATTATAGAGAATAAGGTTGAACAAAATATACGAAATATATAAGATATACATGACACGAAATTTCAGGCGAAATAAATGAAAAGTAAGGACACGAACAGAGATGTACTGATGAAGGAATTGTTGAGGAGGATGAAACAGCGAGAATAATTTCAGGTGTTCTCAATACAAGACTGGTTAAGAAAGAATGATGTTCATTTTATTTTATTTTACTCTGTTTGTTGTTCTTTTGACGTCCTCTGTGAGAAACCTTTGGTGGTAGCAGCTCTCACTGAAACGAAGTTTCTATCTTTGGTCCCACACGCAAAACTCTCCCGATATCTTTTGTTTTCGCTTAAGCTATAAAACTACAGTGATCATCTTTAAACTTTCAGAAGACCTTTTTTTTTAACTTAATTACTTTTGGTACGGCTGCTCATATACAGGGCTTGAACAAAATAATGAAAACACTTTCATTTGTGATGCTGTACTTTTGGTAGCGTTAATGGCGTTATATATTTATGTATTCATAACCATGAGGACTGTTCCTCGAGATACAGGGGCAGTTACGCGACTTTTAATACTAAGACACTAACTAAACGGGCTTCTACTATCATATCCCTTTCACAGTCAGTAACATCTATTCTAAACGCCATATTTTTACTTGTTCTCCAAGAACAGGAAAAATCCAGTATCAGCATATTAAAATAGATGTTCTCTATATTAATGCTATTAATGATATCAGAAAATAGAGCACCAAAAGTACGAGTATTTCCATTATTTTTTCTAACCCCTGTATATTAAAATAGCGAAGACCATATGAATGAGAGGGAAATATAGGTTAAATAAACTTTATAATTGAGAAATCTCTTCGTAAATTCGTCAACATGAATTTTAATAAAAAATTTCCTTACAAAAAAGGGGAAAAAACCCTTCATTAGCATAAATCTAATATTCATTTTGTTCAAAATAAACAAGCAATTTAGATGAAAAGTGCCTCAGGCTCTCCCGCTATCTGGTGAATAATTTTGGCCCTCCTTCTAATATTGGCACCTAAAGTTGATTCTAGGCACCCATTAACCCAGCAAATTGTGGACGAAATTGGCTTAGGGCGAAAGAGTTTAAGGGTGAAATAGGGAGCGTGTCAGCTGTTAATCACGAACTGGATGTGAAGGCCAGAGGTGGCTTGCATGCTATTTTGAAGATTCTTGCGTCCTGCGCTAATGAATATTCTAATCATGACCAAATTTAGTAGGACGAAGCTAATGGCTGAATAATGAATACTTGGTTAACATTATGACTAGACGGACAAAAGACCTTGTCACACCGTTATTTCCATAAACTGGAAAATTTTGTAATACGGGAATATGCATTTTCCTCTTAAAATATAATTTTTATCAATGGCCATTTATTTGAAGTATTATAAAAACAAGAACCTCCAATACACCATTAAACTATCTATATATATATATATCTATATATATATATATATATATATATAGTCTTCTGTTATGTTACATTCATATAATGAGTTCCTCTGTATTGTTATTGCTTCTTTACTAATATTTTATCCGCCAATTAGACACTAATAGGGTAATTAGTATTGGTTTATATAATGCTTAGTAGTCCAGGTTTAATCGGATCTTGCGAATCCAGATCCGAATCTGGTTCTTTTTTATATTAATAATAATTTATATTTGTAATAACTAAAGCCCGGATGTTTAGGCACTAAAAACCCTTAAAGAGGCAGGCAAATAGGCAAAATAAACATCAAAATAGGCAGTAAAAAAAACAAGAAAGGCATTTATAAATTTGCTTTCAAAAACCGTTTAATCTAGAATAATACCTTTATATAAGCATAATACATATTACAACGCCCTCACTAAACAAAATAGTAGGTAATGCAAATATTAATTACGCATAATAACAATGATTTAATTTCCAAAAATAAAGTTTAAATAGAATAATACCATTATACACGTATAAATAATACATATTACAACGCCATCATAGTAAACAAAACAGAAGGTATTGAAAATGTATATATATACAGTATATATATCAGTCCCGTAGCCAGAACTTCCCAAGGAGGGGCGGCGGTCGAAATTGTAGAAAAGCGAACCTTTTGGTGCAACGACCTAGTCATTGCGGAGGGGATTTAGACTTTAGAGTAATTAAGTTTAGAGTAGTTTGTGATGTTTCAAAAGAAAAAATGCAAAAAAAAATGCAAGTGTTTATTTACTAAATGATGTTATATCAATATATTACACATAATATCACATCATAAGTTGTACCTATAGTTACAAAAGTGGACCTTTCCTGTCAAAAGAAGGGGTGTCGCTCGAGCCCCCGATCCTCCCTGGCTACGGGCCTGTATATATTATATATATATATATTTTTTTTTTTTTTTTTATTTATTTATTTATTTATAAAACAGAAAGTGATAGGTCTATTTTGGAACTCCAATGGAATAATACTAGAAAATAATGGAAAAAAGACAAATTAGGCACTTTATGACGGAAAAGGCACTTTTTCCTGTAAACAAAAATAGGCAAAAAAAAGGTATTTATGGCATTTTGCCTGAACAGCCGGCCTTAGTAATAACCTAAATTACGCTTCAAAGAAAGGCGAACTTACTGAGCGATCATAAATGTTTAGGAAATATTTAGTGGACGACCATTGTTTGGGAGAATATAAATAACAAATGTAGCTAAAAGATTTATATCATTAAAATACATCAGTAAGGATTTGAAATTTCAATAGTATCTAATTCCCCTCACAAATGACATACAAGCTACATGCAACGTATATACTTGTCAAATTCACATGAACAATGAAACAGAAATATTATTGCAAATCATTAGCTCGGTAGAAAGAAAATCGTTACAATGATTACCCAAATTCAGCAACTTCATCGACAAGCGCACTTTGTAAACAGCCATGCATAGCACAGAGTAAATCTTGAAAATCATTATAAATTATTCAATTTGTGGTCGTTCAGTAGATTATTTTAGGTGATCTTTTTCCTTTGAACAGAAACAAGCTGTTACTTGTGAAGCGTTCCCATGGTTATAGGCAGTGCTTGGATTAGCGGCGCTAATTAACGCCGCTAACTTTTTATTAGCGATACTATTAGCGCTGCTAATTTTCAAAATTGTTAGCGAAATAGGTAGCGGCGCTAAGTTTTTAAAGAAAGTCAATCGCTAATTTTTCAAAACTACTTGTACTAAAATTTGGTTCGCCGACTGCAGTCTCCATTATAAAAGACTGAGGCAGCACTAACTACAAGTTGATCATGACATTAGCATATAGAGGTTGTAAGATGTAACTTGATGGACAGACTATGTATATCCACTGCTCTGCTTGTAACAAAACATGTTGTTGCCTGTTACGGAAGGCACGTCCTATATATATATATATATATATATAAACTGGGGTGGTTTCAGAAAAAAATTAGCGACAAAATTAGCGTTAGCGGCGCTAAATTTTATGGTAGTTAGCAGGCACAACACTGGTTATAGTTAGCGTTTAGGAGTTAGCAGGCACAGCACTGGTTATAGGGCGCAAGACCAATTACGTCATCAATCTTCAACAAAGTGAGTGAACGAAATAGTGAACTCTGTATTTTTAAAGTTTGCTATTTAGTTACGAAATTAATAAGTGACTTTGGTCTTCAAATATATGTTAGTTAAATGTCTTAACTTATGCTGCTGAATATATAATTTTAATTACTTGAGCTTATGTGTGCCAACGAAGCCCGAACTCTATATGATAGTGTCGACGTTTTAAAAATTCTTAATTTTAGCTGTTTCCTAGCTAAACTGCACATTTCTGATCCCAACTCCCTGAAAAGAGGTTTTTCCTATTAAATTTGCCGTCGATTGATACTCATTACAACCTTCTAAATTCCTTCCAATCATACAGACTGTCAAACCAGAAACTAGGATAGGTTATGCCCTCTCCAAACCTAATTATTTTACAAAAACGTTTGACCTGATACTTAAAGCTGTTTTGCTTGAAAAATATACAGTATATATTTTTGACGCAATATGACACTAGCCAGTCGTCTGTATAACGGCTGACGAAGCTGTGTGTTTTCGCAATTGCATGATGCGCTTACTTAGGCGATGTACAGTCGCCTACAATAGTTCCACTCCACCCTCTCCGAGATGGGGAAACAACGCAGTCCCTCTTAAACCCCAGTCCACGACCCTTACTCCCTCCCTTTCCTCCTTCCCCTCTCAGGTGTTGTCATAGTACTTTTATTTTTTGAAAACCAATGACAATATATATATGGTTCACTGTAGTTTTTGTGGAAATGCTAGGAGATTATATATTTTATTCATGCATTATTCCTAAATTTAGGGAATATAGTAGTTAGGTTACTTCACAAACGTGGGATACTTTAAAAACTTTCAATCATAGGATTTTGATGAAGCTATGTTATAATTAAAGTGTTAGATAAGTTATGGTCTCAACTTTTCCTCCAGGCAATAACATTTTTGTTTAAAGTTCATGCATCATCACAAATGATTATCCAGAAAAAGGTCTATCCATGGAGAGATAATGATTGATAACAGTTCAATTTTTTATTACAAAAATAAACATGAATCAAGTAAGTGTGTTATCCATATAAACAAATGAGCGGTTTGAGGGTGGTAGAAAAAGACACAGATAAGAGATGGAGTTATATTCCGTTACGATTCGGAACAAAGACTTGTTCACACGGAATGACAACATGAGTTAAATACAGACTGAGGAACAATTCACCACATTAAACAACACACCCATCATAAACATCAATACAACACTCAAGACATTTAATCAGATCATCAGTAATGCAAACAAATACATACCCAAGGGCAACATTAGGAAATACAACCCAAATTACACTAGAGAAATAACCCACCTCATAAGGCAACGTAACAACCTCAAACATAGCACACAAACACCATACACAGAAGCCATAAAAAGGCAGATACAACAACTCAACACAGAAATAAACACCCAACTCAAAGAAAAACAAACATAAACATTTAGGGAATTCATAACAACACTAAACCACTTCACAGATACATCCAGGCTATAAAAGACTATAAACAGCATTACCCACTCTAACAGTGGTATTCACACCTCACACGCGGCTATCTGTCACAGCAAAAATAATATCCCAACATATACACAACAAGCAAACGTTCTAGTTAATCACTACGCAAAGATAAGTCACTTAAACAGAGACAACAACCCGAAACAACCAGACAGACAAAGAACCAGGCACAAGAAAACCTACAGACTCGACACGACCATTACCCCTTCAATACAGACCAGACCACCAAGATCATCAAACACGTTAAGAATTCGCTACTGGACCAGACAACATATCTAACATACACCTTAAACACTTGGGCTCACAGGGAATACTAGCTTTCACAAATATCAGCACATATTCATACCAACACCGTATTATTCCTGACATATGGAAACAAGGTAAAATTATTACACTACTCAAACCAAACAAAAATCCAACAGAACCAGTTTCCTATAGACCCATTACTTTACTATGCACACCTTCCAAAGTAACAGAAAGACTAATCTTACAAATCACCAACCCACACATACCACTATCGCCTACTCAATATGGATTCAGACCTCATCACTCAACCACGATATTACTCACTAACCTCACACAGCACATCATGGATGGCATCAACTCCAGACGAGCAGCTCAACGTACACTATTAACAACAATAGACACTAGTAAAGCATTTGATGCTATCCCACGCTTCCCTCTCATAAACAAAATACTCAACACAAACATGCACAATAAAACTAAACGATGGCTGAGCAACTATCTTTCAGGAAGATACTCACATGTCACATTTAATGGCAAGTCATCCAAAAACAAGCTTTTTCCGAACGGTGTCCCTCAAGGCTCTGTTCTCTCACCAACACTGTTTAACTTATACATGCATGACATCCCAACACCCATATATAACAAGCGTACCTTATCATCTTATGCAGATGATATCACTCTAACATCCACCCACAACAACATCGACACCGCTACAAATAACCTACAAACATACATAAAGAGTATACAAGACTGGCTCACACACAATAGACTCAGAGTAGCACCCACAAAATCAAACATCACCTTGCTTACAAGCAACACAAAAGAACACCAGATAACTCCACAGCTTACACTAAACAACACAAACATTCCACACACAAACATTCCACACACTCACAGACCAAAATACTTGGGGTCACATACAACACATCATTATCTTTTGCAAACCACATTCAGGACATTAAACACAAATGTACGTCAAGACTTAACACGCTTAGGGTACTAACAGGCACAAACTTTGGACACCAGCAGGAAACAACATCACTCATATACAAACAATATATTCGCTCAGTTATGGACTATGGTAGCCCATGCTGGGCACCCATTATTTCAAACACACACATAAACACCTTACAGACAATACAAAACAACGCAGTTCGTATCATTACAGGATGCACTCAAAGAACACCAATGGAACACCTGCACACAGAAACAAAAATACTGAAAGTTAGGGAACATTTAGACATGAGGGGAACACAATTCATGGCAGCGGCGACAACTAACCCACAACACCCTTGCCACTTCATGTACAATCATGCACCAACACCTCGCACCATTAAGGTAACACCAGAGAGACATTATAAACAAATACTCCATTCCATACCACGCCCCACAGACAACACATACACACACACCTAACCCACAAAGCACTGACACGACTCGTTCTGAATGCGGTCCTAGGTGCGAAGCCGCTACCCATTAACAGGTTAGAGATCAGCCTGAGCAGATCGGATCGAGTTAACTTAGCACGATTCCGATGTAGACATCAACCCAACTTACGGACATATAAACAGACTAGACAACTCCACAGACGACACCTGTCACCTGTGCCAGGACACACCACAAACAGTTGAACACCTTATGACAGACTGTACCGCTCTAGCACAACATAGAACACATAGAACACAACACAACATCACTAGTGCGCTAAACCTCTGGTCCACTCCGGAGAGGGCGATCGGTTACCTGCGTGCCGCCGGCTTGCTCGATCAGGGTTGGCTGATCGTCTAAACAACAACAACAACAACATGAGTTAAACACACAATACTTAAATACAGACGATCTTTTCCAAACCTACTGGACGAACATTTATGGCTTCACCTGATTGGCTGGTTACTGTTGATGCTCCTTGGCCCTGCCCCTTTCTGCTAACTTCACCATAATTTTTCCCGTTAATTTGACTAAACACATAAATCATAGAGAGTAAATCATAGAGAGGGATTTATGTTTTTAGTCAAATTAACGGGAAAAATTATGGTGAAGTTAGGAGAAAGGGGCGGGGCCAAGGACCATCAACAGTAACCAGCCAATCAGGTGAAGCCACGAATGTTCGTCCAGTAGGTTTGGAAAAGATCGTCTGCATTTAAGTATTGTGTGTTTAACTCATGTTGTTGTTGTTGTTGTTGTTTAGACGATCAGCCAACCCTGATCGAGCAAGCCGGCGGCACGCAGGTAACCGATCGCCCTCTCCATTAGGTTTAGCGCACTAGTGATGTTGTGTTCTATGTTGTGCTAGAGCGGTACAGTCTGTCATAAGGTGTGTTGTGTGTTTAACTCATGTTATCATTCTGTGTGAGCAACGCTTTGTGCCGAAACGTAACGGAATATAACTCCATCTCTTACCTGTCTTTTTCTACCACCCTCAAACCGCTCATGAATCAAGTAAATTTAGGGATTTTCTCTTAAGAACATACAAAAGATAATGTTCAAATTAAAAGGAACTGACAATTGTTCGAGTAAATAAATATATATTTACTACATCACAACCACATTATTACACACAATTACTTAATACTTGGTCCATCTTCCATTATTATTAATGACCTCTCGTAGCCTATTTGGAACAGATGCCACGTGATTGTATATGACTTATGGGTTCGTTTGGAAAAGTTTCCACTCTGCCATGGTGTGTTGCAACAGGTGCCGAGATGACCGCTACTGCCTAGGCTCCCATGCGTTAACCACATTTGGCCACATATTTTCAATGGGGTTTAGGTCTTGGTGGGCCAGTTCAGCAGCTCGACATCTCGTTGTTCCTGAAACCACTGTCTGATGATCCTGGCAGTATGAACAGGGTAGTTATCCTGTAAAAAGAAATTAGCAAAACTTGAGAATTCACATTTCATCCATACTTTTTTAAAGTTGTTGTTGTTGTTGTTGTTGGTTAGCCGATCAGCCCACCCTGATCAAGGAAGCCGGTGGCACGCAGGTAACCGATCGCCCTCTCCAGAGTGGACCAGAGGTTCAGCGCACTAGTGATGTTGTGTTGTGTTCTATGTTGTGCTAGAGCGGTACAGTCTGTCATAATGTGTTCAATTGTTTGTGGTGTGTCCTGGCACAGGTGACAGGTGTCGTCTATGGAGTTGTCTAGTCTGTGTTTATATGTCTGTAAGTCGGGGTGATGTCCACATCGGAATCGTGCTAAGTTAACTCGATCAGTTCTGCTCAGGCTAGTCTCTGGCCTGTCAATGGATGGCGGCTTCGCACCTAGGACCGCATTCAGACCGAGTCGTGTCAGTGCTTTGTGGGTTAGGTGTGTGTGTGTGTGTGTATGTGTTTTCTGTACTGTGTGATGTCTGTGGGGCGTGATATGGAATGGAGTATTTGGTTATAATGTCTCTCTGGTGTTACCTTAATGGTGCGAGGTGTTGGTGCATGATTGTACATGTAGTGGCAAGAGTGTTGTAGGTTAGTTGTCGCCGCTGCCATGAATTGTGTTTCCCTCATGTCTAAATGTTCCCTAACTTTCAGTATTTTTGTTTCTGTGTGCAAGGGTTTTATTGGTGTTGTTTGAGTGCATCCTGTAATGATACGAAGTGCGTTGCTTTGTAGTGTCTGTAACGTGTTTTTGTGTGTGTTTGAGATCGCATAGTCCATAACTGAGCGAATATATTGTTTGTATATGAGTGATGTTGTTTCCTGCTGGTGTCCAAAGTTTGTGCCTGTTAGTACCCTAAGTGTGTTAAGTCTTGACGTACATTTGTTTTTAATGTCCTGAATGTGGTTTGCAAAAGATAATGATGTATTGTATGTGACCCCAACTATTTTGGTCCGGTGAGTGTGTTGAATGTTTGTGTTGCTTAGTGTAAGCTGTGGAGTTATCTGGTGTTCTTTTGTGTTGCTTGTAAGCAAGGTGATGGTTGATTTTGTGGGCGCTACTTTGAGATCTATTGTGTGTGAGTCAGTCTTTTATACTGTTTATATACGTTTGTAGATTATTTGTAGCGGTGTCGATGTTGTTGTGGGTGGATGTTAGAGTGATATCATCTGCATATGATGATAAGGTAAGCTTGTTATCTATGGTTGTTGGAATGTCATGCATGTATAAGTTGAACAGTGTTGGTGAGAGAACAGAGCCTTGAGGGACACCGTTCGGATAAAGCTTGTTTTTGGATGACTTGCCATTAAATGTGACATGTGAGTATCTTCCTGAAAGATAGTTGCTCAGCCACCTTTTGGTGTTATTGTGCATGTTTGTGTTGAGTATTTTGTTTATGAGAGGGAAGCGTGGGATAGCATCAAGTGCTTTACTAATGTCTATTGTTGCTAATGGTGTATGTTAAGCTGGTCGTCTGGAGTTGATGCCATCCATGATGTGCTGCGTGAGGTTAGTGAGTAATATCGTGGTTGAGTGGTGAGGTCTGAATCCATGTTGAGTAGGCGATAGTGGTATGTGTGGGTTGGTGATTTGTGAGATTAGTCTTTCTGTTACTTTGGAAGGTATGCATAGTAAAGTAATGGGTCTATAGTAGGGATTGTCGTTTTGAGTCATTTTGTTTATCCCGGGATTCCGGGATAAAATCTGTCTTCGTCCCGGGATCCCGGGATTTCCCGGGATTTTTATTTTATATGTATTTAAAGTTTTTATACTTTTAAAAAGGAATTAATATAAAAATTATAAAGATTTCATCATTTATTTATTTAAACATATTCCATTAGGTAACTATGAGTGTGAAATAACTAGCTTAAAAGACAGTTGAGTGCAACAAGACAGCTATTTGTAAGAAAATCAACACTTGTAAAGAATAATATCCTTGTAAAGAATAAGCATGCTCGTAAAAACACAAAAACAACTAAACATATGAAAATGCAAACCATAGCGCATTTAAAAGAACTAATTTGACTTATAATACAAACGTAGAAAACATAGACAATTCACACTCTTATCACTCAGCCGAGTTCTAAGTTTAGTTATAAACAGTCCTGCAGCTGAAAAAGCTCATGATACAACATGTATGATCGTGTAAACAGGGTATTTATACTATATATACTAATTATTATGTAAGTAATTAGCACCGGGATATCCCGGGATGAACGAAAAATCCCGGGATATATCCCGCACATAAAATCAACCGGGATCCCGGGATCCCAGGAAACAATCCCTAGTCTATAGGAAGCTGGTTCTGTTGGGTTTTTGTTTGGTTTGAGTAGTGTAATAATTTTACCTTGTTTCCATATGTCAGGAATAATACGGTGTTTGTATGAATATGCGCTGATGTTTGTGAGAGCTAGTATTCCCTGTGGGCCCAAGTGTTTAAGGTGTATGTTAGATAAGTTATCTGGTCCAGTAGCCTTCGAATTCTTAATGTTTTTGATGATCTTGGTGGTCTGGTCTGTATTGAAGGGTGTAATGGTCATGTCGAGTCTGTAGGTTTTCTTGTGTCTAGTTGTTGTCTCTGTTTAAGTGACTTATCTTTGCGTAGTGATTAGCTAGAATGTTAGCTTGTTGTGTATATGTTGGGATATTATTTTTGCTATGACAGATAGCCGCGTGTGAGGTGTGAATGCCGCTGTTAGAGTGGGCAATGCTGTTTATAGTCTTTTATAGCCTGGATGTATCTGTGGAGTGGTTTAGTGTTGTTATGAATTCCCTAAACGTTTCTGTTTGTTTTTCTTTGAGTTGGGTGTTTATTTCTGTGTTGAGTTGTTGTATCTGTTGTTTTATGGCTTCTGTGTGTTGTGTTTGTGTGTTATGTTTGAGGTTGTTACGTTGCCTTATGAGGTGGGCTATTTCTCTAGTGTAATTTGGGTTGTATTTCCTAATGTTGCAAAACAACGCACTTCGTATCATTACAAGATGTACTCAAACAACACCAATAGAACACCTGCACACAGGAACAAAAATACTGAAAGTTAGGGAACATTTAGACATGAGGGGAACACGATTCATGGCAGCAGCGACAACTAACCCACAACATCCTTGCCACTACATGTACAATCATGCACCAACACCTCACACCATTAAGGTAGCACCAGAGAGACATTATAACCAAATACTCCATTCCATAACAGACATCACACAGTACAGAAAACACATACACACACACACACCTAACCCACAATGCACTGACACGACTCGGTCGGAATGCGGACCTAGGTGCGAAGCCGCCACCCATTGACAGGACAGAGACCAGCCTGAGCAGATCGGATCGAGTTAACTTAGCATGATTCCGATGTGGACATCACCCCAACTTACAGACGTATAAACACAGACTAGACAACTTCACAGACGACACCTGTAACCTGTGCCAGGACACACCACAAACAATTGAACACATTATGACAGACTGTACCGCTCTAGCACAACATAGAAGGCGATAGGTTACCTGCGTGCCGCCGGCTTGCTCGATCAGGGTGGGCTGATCAGCTAACCAACAACAACAACATGAGCACCATCATTGTCTCTATAGAGTTCGAATTTGTCAGCAGCATTGCGGAACACATTTTGGAGCATGGCAGGGGTTAATTTTTTAACTGCTGTTACGATACGAGCACGTAAATTTTGCAGATCTGTAACCCTCGTTTGATAGACGTTTGATTTGATAAAGCCCCATGCAAAGAAATCCAAGGGCGTTAGGTCAGGAGATCGAGCCGTCCAGGGCCTGTTGCCTCCACGTCCGATCCATCAATTTGGAAATCGTTCATTTAGGTACTCCCGAACAATGTTTGCGTAATGACAAGGTACCCCATCTTGTTGAAAGACGACGGTGTTTAAAATGCTATCTGAATGAAGCTGGGACATTTACGGGCTTGTATCGTAAGAGCAGTTACAAAAATAACCCCTGTCATGCTCCAAAATGTGTTCCGCAATGCTGCTGACAGATTCGAACTCTGTAGAGATACTGATGGTGCTCATGTAGAATCATATGCTTAAGTATTCATTAAACGTATGCCTTAGATCTATTATATTGTTATTGAATTTTACCCTTTTTGCTACGTTTTCACTGAAATAGATTGGGACTTCCTAACCATCCTTTTGTTGTTGGTGGTGGTTGGTCCGCTGAGGATGAGGTAAAGCGTATGTCCTTACGGTTAGCAGCATCACCAGTATTTCTAAACACTGGTCGGCTGTAAACCTCCGGTTAATTTCTGTCAGTTCTCCAATGCCGTACAGGTGCACCCATCCCCACACGTTGCAAGTCACGTGTCCACTCCTTGCCACTTCATACATGTGTTGGCGGGCATACCTCGTATTAAATGAGCTGTAAATCGTTTCCTTTATACCCTACTTTAAGCCATTTCTTATATTAGGTATACCATAATAACTGAGATAATCGTGATTATTTTTTTTGTTTTTACTAACTAATGCAAGCAATGTCCCTTTCCTTTTCTGTATAAATTATAGTTGATTGCAACAATATTACTATTACTGTACATACTTTGTATAACAATCGTTAATCATATTACTCTTTTCTCTTTAAGAATATTATCTATTTTATACGTTGCATTGGAAACTGATAGAAAGCATATGTGATGGCTGTGTATATAGAGCAGTGTTTCAAGGAAAAATAAAGGGTGGGAATATTTACACACACCCACACCCACACACACACACACACACACACATGATATCCGCCTCTCGCTCTGACCGGATGCTACCCCTGTCCCCCCTCCCCCTCCTCATGTCCCCACCTCCTCTTTCCTTCTGCATCTCCCTCTCCCACCACTGAGTTGTTGCCACATCTCGGAGAGGGCTATACAGGGGTGGAACGCGACTATTGCAGGTGACTGTACATCACATATACTATATATATATATATATATATATATATATATAAATATACATATACATATTATATATGTGTATATATATATATATATTATATATATATATATATATATATATAATATATATATATATATATACACACACACACGATGTTTCTTATTTCTTTTTAAATTTGAAAATAGTATTTACTTTAATGCTTTGTGATTTTCTTATACACGAAAAACTTTCTTCGAACGGATAATAATAATAATAATAATAATAATAATAATAATAACATCGAATCAATAGTGAAATATCTGATTGTACAAAAATTCCACATTTTCCTATTTTCAATGGGATCTGGATGCGGATTTGGATCGTTATTCGAAATCTGAAGCAGAAACAGGATTTTAAAATTTGAATCTTACTTTTTTTTATCCTTGATGCCTATCTGGAGATCGGGAGACACCCAGAATTATTAATATTATGATTTATTCCTATATACGTAATTATTAAACTCTTAATCCATTTCATAGCCTGTTTCACAGATTAGGAAGACATTATTTAATATAAACAAACATCTGCACAATATCACATATTTTACTTTAAATATTTTTAAATATGAAGGGTTCGGGGTTCCTCCCGGGGTGACGTCCCTATGTAACTGATTGCCCCGTTCGTGGGTAGGTGTCGATATTAATATACATCTGGTAGCGCGGACACGAAGATGTTTTCCAAACCAATTTTACTCCTTGCACCCAATTGACTATTTTTAACTTTACATTATTTCCCACTTACTTTATATTTATGAGCGTGTCTCTATCACGAATTTTAAACGACAAATTATGACTTTCACTCTTATTATAAAACACAAAAAAGTTTTAATATTTAATCTTAAGTTTCACATATTAAATTAGATTTCTTGCGTTGTATAATTAAGAGAAGGAAATAGGTCTTCATCGGAATTTAAATAGGCCTAAGGAAATGGATGATATGGCCAAGCGCGAGACAAGAATAGGCCTAGGGCCGCAAAGAACTCCTTTTGTAACCCCTTGAGAGGAATTAAATTAAATTTACCGGCCTAAGTTCATCTTAAAAGTAGGTTCCTTTTCTCAAGACCACGAGTGGAACAAACAACGTCACATATTCCAGTAAGAACCTGCTGAAACCTATTCGGATGTTTACATGCATGCAGTTACGTAACCTTTTCTGGGATTTACCTTAGGCCTACTTGGGATTTATAACCTAACTTTTGTTTTCATTTATGTTAAAAATTTTACTACATTTAATATTATTAACTAGCGGAGCGACCCAGCGTTGCCTGGGTGGAAGGTGAACGCTATATATTCCTGGTTAGGTAATTTGAATACCCGGTTAGGTCAACTGAATGCCCGGTTAGGTTCATTGAATGCCAGGGTAGGTCAACTAAATGCCAGATTAGATTAATTGAATTCCCGGTTAGGTTAATTATACGCTCTTGACGATTGGTTAGGTTAAGTCGTGATATTTTCGTTAGTTTTAACGAAAATATCACGACTTAACCTAACTAATCGTAAAGGGCGTACAGTTAACCTAACCGTCCATTCAATTATTTTATCGTAGGTGTCGATATATATATATATATATATATATATTATATATAACCTCGGAGACCGACGCCACATAGCCTGCACACACACACATATATATATATATATATATATATGAAAATTATTTCACGAAAGTAACACGGGAAAAATATTTATGATGAAAAAAACCCACGAAGGAAAGGAAACAGAATGGTGCTCAAGCGCGTTCGTCTAATGACATCCTCAGGAACACTGAAGTAAATAAAGAGGGATGTAGTGGATGGGCAACGTTATAACTTAAATTATTTAATGTTAAGACTAGTTTAAGAAAAAACCTGAACTTAATCGTATTATATTTCGAATTTGAGATCGAACTTGTAGCCAAATGTGACTTCAATTTATTGATTAAAAGCTAAGCAAACAAACTATTCATTATCAAATACACTCTGAAATCGGGGGTACAGAAGTAAGCGGAGGATAAAGAATTCACGCAAAGGGTCAATAACTTAAAAGAAAGATTTATTATAACTTCAATTTACTCATCGAGCCTTGGCAGTGACCTTCGAGAAACAAACAATTTGTAATAAGGGTCCGTCTCCCTGACAACGGACATTTTTGTTACAAACTGGTGTCAGAAGTGGGATCTTCCCTCTCTGAGACCCCGTATAAAAACCTAAGTGAAAAAGTGAAAAAGAGTGCTCTCCAATTGTGTATATGAGGGCTACCAGCTCGCAACAGACAGAGACGAACGACAACGTGAGGGTCACCCGATCGAGAACCGCTGTGTGGGCTGCTGCTTTTCTCGTAATCTTAATGAATTCTTTTTTATAAATTTTCCACTCGATTCCCTTAAGCTCAAGGAATTTGAGAGCTGATTTGGACGCGCGAAACATGCTCTCTCATCATGCTACTATTTCCGACCTAGGCATTCACGCCAACCTCTTACTCATGAATATTTTCCCATTAAACTTCTGAGTCAGACGCCACGATATTAGAACGTGAAATATAATATAAAACATTTTATAAACGAAATGCAGTAAATAACCTGAAAAATTTATGCTATATGAAAAAGAAAATATGAAATACGTATAGTTATATGAACCTTATTAACTCCAAACCGGAATCATGCCTTTCAGTCAACTTTCCGAGGGGGGGGGGATTAATTTGATTATATATTAAATGGTAAAAGATTTGTTAAAAGGAAAGAACACCTTTCTTGATTGTCTCGGGAAAGAGTTTAACCCATTTGTTACCTTTGGTTAATTCGTGTGCGTGTCTTGTTTACTCGTTCGATCGCCTTCTAAACGTTAGCCGATAAGTTCATCTTCTAGACCTGCAATCAGGGCCTTTAAATTACTTCCGGCGGTCGACCAGCGTGCGACCACAGGCCGTCCGTTTCCTCGTACCGACTGCGGAAGCGGTGCGGTTCATTGGTTATCTCTTTTTTCCTTTTCGCTTCGTCAATATAATTGCGTTTATTCTTCTGGCTTACGTAATTCATCTCGTTTATTTCCTCATCTTCTGTCACAATTTCAGGTTCGTCTCCTTTTCTGCTCTTTCGTCCAATATGGTCCTTAAGAAGGTTTTTTAATCTATTCCCTTCTTCGGGGTCTACTTTAGTATTTTTCACAAATTTTCGTACTTCCATTCTTTCCTGCTCCACAGACTTAGGGGCTAACGAGAATTCGCTCATCATTTCCATGTTATAAATTTCCTCTGAAATTCCATCTTCAGACCATTTACGCTTATGGTTCGTGACTTGATTGATCTCCTTTTCACTCACTTCTTTCTTTAGTTCTTCGCTGTTGGAAGAGCATTCGTTTGGCGCGCTACAGGGTTCTTTCCCTTCGCAATCGCAGTATCGTAAAACTTCTCCCGCCAGCTTTGTCCTTTCTCCCGTAACTTTAACTCTATCGTTGGCGGATTCATTTCGCACGATAACGGATACATTCCTTACTTCGTTCACGCAAACCAGCTGCGGTTCTACCCTCAGGTTTAAAGGGGTTTCTGTCGCCTCTACGATTAGAGTGGATCCCTCCTTCAACGGGGAAGGAGTCCGTACTTCTAAAATTGCTCCACCTAAAGGGGCAATGGAAGTGGATCCTCGTATTAATAGGAGAGGGAGGTTATTTACTTCTTTTCTCTCCGCGTTTTGGTCTTCTTGGTTTGGGGCTCTCATCAATTTCGTAATCAAGGGGATTTGTATCTCATTTATGTAGGCCACAAACCCCGTGCCTTTACCTGCAATATGTATGAAGTTTGCTCGGATGAAATCCGCCCCTAAAATAAAGTTTAATCCCTCAGGCAATTCTTTAACGAGCAACGCAGTACGATCATATTTCTCGCGCTCAATGCCTATTTTTGTTTTTATTTGTCCCATGGTGGTTAGGACTTCGTCATTTACCGCCTTATGGCTAGTCATTTCGAACTGGGATCGAAATCCAACAGTGTCGATTGACCCTTCCCTTGCTAGACAGACGTCGGCCCCTGATTTCAAAAGTTCAAGGGATACCATGGCACCGTTTACCTTCATTATTTTTCTCTCTGTATTTTCCATCACACTACTTTCGTTCATCTTAACCCGGGTCGCTTCCCCGGGGCATTTATACGAGGGAGCTACTTCATTCATGTCTCTTTCACTTAACGTAGTCATTTCCCGTATTGCCAATCCATCCGCGTCCATTATCACGATATTGTCCTCACTCGTTTTTAATTCATTTTCGCATTTTACATTTTTGTTCGCCGGATTCAAACTACTTCCGTTCCCTCAATATAGACACGAATCACTCTTCGTCACGTTATGTCTCATACTCACGTCATATGAACGCATAATATATATTCCATTTACCCATTGTGCTTCCGTTGGGGGATCAATTTCCCTTCGGTCTATTGTGTTCTCATCTATCACACTATCATCCATCGAGCTCTCAGATTTTAATTCTTGCATTCCTTCCATTTCTTTCTCGCTTAATTCGAACATTTCATACATTTTTCTCGTACACTTCGTTATCATTTTCACCGCATCTGTGTCCTTTGACTGAGGTTTTACCTCCGAGTCAAGGTCACTTTCTGTTCTTTCCTCGCACTCATTATCAGGTCTGCATAAGACAGACTCCACTCTCACTCTACTCGTATATGTACTTTCAGTATCACTCGTTTCATGGGCATTTAAACACTTCTCTTTCGTATCATTATTTAAGCTGCGTCTTTCATTCCTTTCACTCATTTCATTCATCCCTTTCGCTTCCTCATTCTTGCATGTTGTCCTCTCCTTCTCATTCCATTCATTCATGTTCATTTTCTCACTCGCATTTTTTCTATCCCGGTTCATGCTTTCGTCTTCTTTTCTCCTTACCAATATCGGCTTCAATTCAAGTTCCTTTGTCTTGTGTTTTGCCTCTTCCTCCTCCTTTCGACGGGGGAAAGGGTCCCTTTCGTTTGATGAGTCATTCCTCCGGGGCCACGGGGAATTTCTTCGCCCTTTCTCCCACTCTTTTTCGGGGCGTCTTCCGCGGTTGGTTTCCCTCTCCTGGTCGTATCTCCGATAGGGTGACGGACTTCGGTCCGTTCTTCTGTCGGGATACCTGCCTCCATTCCTGTTGGGGGAGGGGTAACCTCCGTTTCTCCTGTCGTAAGGGGAGTAGTTTCTGTCATAAGGGGAATAGTCCCTTCTTCTTCGTTGTTCATAGGGCGACGGAGAGCGGTACCGATTCTCGTACCTGTTGTCGTATCTGGAATTACCCTCATACCTGTTGTCGTATCTGGGGTTACCCTCATACCTGTTATCGTATCTGGGGTTACCCTCATACCTGTTATCGTATCTGGGGTTACCATAGTTATCTCTGTTTCTCTCATACGGCGAGAAGTTCCGTCTTCTCGAATATTCGGAAGGGGAGGAGTACCTACTTCCTCTTCTTTCGTGGTCTTCGTACCGTCGGCCTCCTCCTGGAGTCCATTCCCTCCGATAATTTCTTTCATTCTCTCGCCTATAGCTCTCATCCCTTTCACGCACCCTTTCACTCTCCTTCAATGTCTTCACTCCTTCAATCAGGGGGCACTGACTAGCTTTGTGTCCCCTCTCCTCACATAGAAGACATCGAACGTGATTATACCAGGCATTATTTGGACGGGACTCGGGTGCATTACTCGTGTTATACGGGACAGTATTAACGTGTGGATCGGGGAGGCCTACCTTGGGGGAATACAAGTGAGGACACATTCGATAGAAAGGGGAAACATAGGGATGAGGGAAGTGGTTAGGGAGTGGTTGCTGATGCATGGTTGGGACTGATTTCTTCTTGGCCAAGAGGCATGTTCTCGAATGAGATCGGCCAAAACTCGACCAAATTTGAATCTCTAAAATTTGTTACAAACGGGTTTGGATCCGGATTAGTCTCAAACTCGAGTCTAGGGGAACCGATTGGAAGGAAAGTTATTCTATTTATATCAAAATATGGGGGAAAGAAATGAACGTTTGATGGGGTTAATTTAGGGGAACTTCCCGCTATAGGGAGGCTCTCCACTCGTCCTCTGAAACCTCTCGCAACACAAGATGGGTCGCTTACCTCTCTTTCCGCGGTGGTAGGAAATTTACTCCTCCTGCCGCTTGGTGTCCAGTAGCAAGTTGCGATGTCGACTCGGCCTGAGCAGCAGCAGCCCACACAGCGGTTCTCGATCGGGTGACCCTCACGTTGTCGTTCGTCTCTGTCTGTTGCGAGCTGGTAGCCCTCATATACACAATTGGAGAGCACTCTTTTTCACTTAGGTTTTTATACGGGGTCTCAGAGAGGGAAGATCCCACTTCTGACACCAGTTTGTAACAAAAATATCCGTTGTCAGGGAGACGGACCATTATTACAAATTGTTTGTTTCTCGAAGGTCACTGCCAAGGCTCGATGAGTAAATTGAAGTTATAATAAATCTTTCTTTTAAGTTATTGACCCTTTGCGTGAATTCTTTATCCTCCGCTTACTTCTGTACCCCCGATTTCAGTGTGTATTTGATAATGAATAGTTTGTTTGCTTAGCTTTTAATCAATAAATTGAAGTCACATTTGGCTACAAGTTCGATCTCAAATTCGAAATATAATACGATTAAGTTCAGGTTTTTTCTTAAACTAGTCTTAACATTAATTAAATAATTTAAGTTATAACGTTGCCCATCCACTACATCCCTCGCAGTAGTTTAGGTTAACGGTTCTCAATATTTCCTCATAAACTCACTATTCTCTCAAACTCAATGTCTCAAAACTCAAATCTCACTCAATGAAACTCTCAAATTTAGTCTTTAACGAGCAAACCCTCTCAAAGACCTACTCGGAGAATTACCAGATCGCCACCCGGCCTATCACTCATTCCCGACGAAGCGCAAGATATCTTCTAACGGGTTTTTCCCCCGCATCTGTTTTCGTACTCCATCCCTACTACGTCAGAGTCCAAGGCGCGCCGAGGCGAGCCCAATCAACGGAGACTAATTTGTGGGGGAGGACGCAACTTAGGGGTTTGCGTCCCGTTGATGCGCTGTTCAAGCATTTAAGAACAAAGAAAAAAAGGGCGGGGAGCGCACGAGTCGATGAGGACACTAGAGGTTTATCTCAAGGGCTGTTTTAAATATTGAAGATAAAACATGGGGTATTATGGGGAATCAAGTGGCTTGTGTATAACATACATATGGAAAATACTTGAGGGCTCTGTCCCTAACCTCAGAAATGAAATAGAAACAAACTGGAATAAGAGAAGAGGCACAGTTTGTACGGTCCCAGCTGCGGTGGGGACAAGGAGCCATGAAAACGAGGATGGAAAATACCCTCAGAATACGGGGCCCAAAGCTTTTCAATGTCCTTCTAAAAGAAGTGAGGAATCTCCAGCACACCGACCTCAATAACTTCAAGAACCAGCTGGACAGATTCTTGTGCAAAGTCCCTGACCAGTCATACGTGGCTGGCTACGAGGGCAGGAGGCGATCAGAGAGCAATTCCCTCCTTCACCAAGTCCCGCAAATGAGACGGGATGCTGCAGAGGGGTCGACCGCAGGTCGATCCTGAACCGTCGTTCAAACTCAACAAAAGTAACAAAAGTAAGTAAGTATATATATATATATATATATATATATATATATATATATATATATATATATATATATATATAGAAATAAAAATTGTGGGATGAGCATACAAATTTGTTAGGAAAAACTACCAATTTTAGCACTGCCCTTCTTGTCTAAATCCGTTCTGAACGAATTCAAAACAACAGGATCAAATGGATTGTTTACAACCAATTTTATAGATAATGCCTGAATTATATATAGGTAACAAAAGAAAAAAAATATATATATATAGATATTATATATATATATATAAATAAATTGAAAAATAAAAATTGTAAGAGGAGCATACAAATTTATAAGGGAAACTACCAAAATTTTAGCACTCTGCCCTTCTTGTCTAAATCCGTTCTGAACGAATTCAAAACAACAGGATCAAGTGGAAAAAGACCTTGGCTCATGTTAAAGTTATTTGTAAGTTGGATAATAGCACACTCAAGAATATTTCTATTAACAATGTTGCTAGAGTGAAACAAAACTGAAGCATTATTCCAATCAATACAGTGGGATAACTCTGACAAATGGACAAAAAGGGCACGAGACGACTGTCCCGTTCTAACGGAAAATTGATGCTGTTTTACACGCGTGTGTAAATCCTTTCCCGTCTGACCAATGTAAAAGGAATCACATCGTTTACAACCAATTTTATAGATAATTCTTGAATTATTGGTAGGGCTATTTTTAACTATGATATTTTTCACAATATTTTTATATGAAAATACTATATTAATATTTAAAAGTTTAAGTACATTAGCAATGCCTAAAAAGCCCGGGAAAAATGGAAGTACTAAAATATTCTTTGACAAAGTGCGAGTGTTATTATTCACACGATAGAAAGGTTCGTTTTGCCTTGTTGAGACAAGATTCCATAAACGCAGGTGGGTAGCAGCGATCACTTCCAATACTGTTGATTTTTTTCAATTCGGCATCCATGTATTCCGGACTGGCGATCCTAAGAGCGCGGAGAAACATTGAAGAAAATATGGCCTTCTTAAAGGAAAGCAAATATTAAAAATATGGAATGTCTCATAAAAGAACTGAAGCATATGATCTGGGTCATTTAAAGGTTCATCACAGTCAAGTCGAGTATTTTCTACAGCCCCAATAAATTTTCTTTTGTTAACCTCTGAGAATATTCTGTAATCAATAGTTGTTTTGTCCGCAACCTGAACGTTATTGAATATAGCGTAAGTAGGAAAATGATCACTGATGTTTGTGGTTATAATTCCAGAATTTACGAGGGCATTGCTATTTACAAATATATTATCAATCGTAGATTCTGTTATTCGATTGCCATAGCTGCAGACTCAAGTGGGTTTGGTAATAGAATGACTAAGATAGAAAGAATTCATTAAGTTTAAAAATTTATGAGAGATTGCTTCAGATTGCAAATTGATGTTGATGTCACCCGCAACTATTGCATTCGATTTATGAAAGTTGCATAACATGTTATCTAAGTGAATAAAAAAGCTATTGATATTAGTATTAGGTGGTCTATACAGGGTGTCCCAAAAGGCCCTATCTATTTTGTTGAAATAGGCTGAATTTTAAACAAATGTCACACTGACCTGAATACAGATGTGTTTCTATAGAAATTACAAGTATTACACCATTAAAATCTTTAATTAGTAGTTTCTACATGTGTTCCATCTGTATCTCTGCAAATCTCAAAGCGGTCAGCTGCATTGCGGAACACATTTCTGAGCATTTCAGGCGTTATTTTCTCAACTGCTTGCCTAATGCGATCTCGCAGGTCTGGTAAATCTCGAATATTTCTGCGATAGACCTCTGATTTAATGAAACCCCAAGCAAAGAAATCCAATGGGGTCAAATCCGGAGATCGCGCTGCCCAGGGCCTATTTCCCCCACGTCCAATCCAACGATTTGGAAAACGCTCGTTTAGGTATGTCTGAACAATTCTGGCATAATGACATGGTGCCCCATCCTGCTGAAAGACTACATTGTCGAGAATACCATCTTCAGGAAGTTGAGGTTCTAGAAAATTTTGAAGCATATGAAAGTAAACAGGCCCTGTCACTGTAGCCTCTGCAAAGAAAAAGAGCCCGTAAATCTTAGACTTCGTCATTCCAAGCCACACGTTGACTTTAGGTGAGTTTCTTTCCTATTCAGTGAACTCAGTTGGCTTTTCATTAGCCCAGATGCGACAATTATGTCGATTGATTTTACCACAGGTGTGAAAAGTCGCCTCATCGCTAAACATAATGCGGTCCATTAAATTGTTATTTTCGATTTGTTCGACCAGTTCCGCACACATTGCTGCTCGTTTTGGAAAATCTTCCTCGTGTAAGCTGTGTAACAGCTGAATGTGATAACACTTCTTCTTCAGCATCGAACGCAAAATTTTGTGAACAGTTTTTTGGGTATGGTCAATCTGTGGGATGCTTGGCGAACTGACATTCTTTGATCGTCTTCGAACATTATGCGAACAGATTCAGTTTTGTTGTACTGTTCTTGGGCGTCCACTTCTTCATCATGCACAGATCCAGTCCTTTTGAATTTGTTCACCAATTCACGAACTGCTTTATGTGTCGGTCCAGGCTTATGAAACCGTCTTGAGAATCGGTCTCTAATTTCACAACATTTCATTCCTCTGATGCGATATGTTACTATCGTAACGCGTTCATGCACATCCATCACCAATGATATGGATCTGAAAAAAATAATAAAAAAGTTTAAAATAATTAAAATAGAAATCTAATGCATGTATTTGTCTAGAAAGCTGCATGCAATCATATCATTAAAACATTCATTTGAAATTCAGCCTATTTTAACAAAATAGATAGGGACTTTTGGGACACCCTGTATATTGCATGGACAGAATATACATTACTTTTGTCTTTTATATTCACAATCAGGTTTTCATTGTCACTATTACATAGAGAAAATATCTCTGACCATCTCTTAACAGTCGGAATGGGACCATTCGCCGCCGCCCTTTCGGCGCCGGAGGTTCGCCACCGCCGGTTCGCCGCCGAGGACGGTTCGCCACTGGGTACTTGTTTAACAAGTTTCAACTAATTAACTTTAAATAAATTTTAAGCTAAAAAAATTTTAGTTCCATTTTTTAATTTAATCTTATCACATCCCATCTTATTATATGTATTATCTTTTCTGCCTTTGTCAAAATCCACATTTGTATTTGATCTTATTAAATCCTAACGCATCTCAATTTATTACATGTATTATCTTTTCAGCCCTAGTTAACCATTCGTTAGCTTACATACGTAGCCTATGCTAGGCTGCATGCGTAAGGCCATGTAACCTAACCTTCGTTAGTGCGGCCTCAGATGGTACATTTACTCTCGCCAGATGTAAGATAATTCTGTTCAGACATGACATGGAGGGTTAAAGCTTAAGAATCGTCATTCGAGACTCGCCCTTCACAATGGCTACAATTATTTTGAGCAAAAGAGAAGAAACGTTTTTTCACAATGGTTATATTTACGTGTTTCACAAATCCTCCAAAACCGATGAAAGTGTTAAATTTTGGCGATGTGAACAGAGGAGTCGTTGTAATGGACGAATTCACACGAGAAATGGCATAGTAATTAATTAAATAAATAACCACACGCATTCTGCTTCTGCTGCAAATATTGAAGTAGCTAAACTAAAGACTACTTTGAAACATCGCGCAGAAGATTCAATGGAAGTACCCTGCGTTCTTATTAACCAGTGTGTTGCTAATGTACCTCAGTCGGTCCAGGCATCTTTGCCCACAACATGCAGCATGAAGAAACTAATTCGACGGAGACGAAATGATATAAGTGCTGCACCTCTGAATCCAATTGACCTTGAACATTTAATTATCCCTGATCAATACAAAATATATAAGCCTGAGAACGGGAGAGAAGAAAACTTCCTCTTAGCAGATAGCGGCCCAGGAAGAGATCGAATAATCATATTTGGCAGGGAGACCTGGCTGCAGCATCTAGTATCTTCGATATGGTATGCAGACGGTACGTTCAATATATCCCCTATTTTATTTTCACAAGTATATTGCATTTTATCCAAAAAGCATGGTGGGGTTCATCCACTATTTTATGCACTTCTACCAAATAAACAGCGTTGCACGTATACACGCATGTTTGAAATGATTAAGTCATTATTGCCAAATGTCAGTCCACAGTGTATCCATTGTGATTTTGAGCAGGCAGCTATCATTGCTATGAGAGAATGTTTTCCTGAAGCTAGGATCAAAGGCTGTTTCTTTCATTTGGCGCAGAGCATGCAAAGACATATTGCTGCAATTGGAGCCACCCAGCAATACAATACCGATTCTGACTTTGCATTAAAAGCAAAAATGGTAATTACTCTTGATTTTGTGCCAATTGCTGACATTGATGCCCATGTAGAAGCACTTGCCAATGAATTGCCACAAGAATTGCAACCAATACTGAACTGGTTTGAATTTAATTATATTGGACTCTACAGTAGGAGTGGCACCAGCAGAAGAGTCCCCTTGTTCCCCCATGACATGTGGAGTGTATACGAGACAACTATCAATGACGAAGATAGGACAAATAATCACGCCGAAGCTGCACACTGAAAACTTGCCTTTGAACTTGGAGCTCATCATCCCACAATATGGAAGTTTATTGAGTCGTTAGTCAAAGTATAAAAAGGTCGTGACTTGTACAGGGTGGGGCACGGGAATCAAGTGTTTTTTGAATAGCTAGTAATCGGCCATTAGGAATGGGAGGGGCGTGCGGTAGGTAGCATTCCATTCCTGGGTTCATAGCATTTAACTTTAACTAACACTCACCGTTATCTTTCAGGTGCCATCATGGAGCAGTGGACGTTAGAACACCGCATGTTCGCGTATGATCATTTTGTTAGGAGTGGCGAGTCAGTGACAGCAGTTCAGCGTGCGTTTCGCCGCAGATTCAACATTCATCGAAATGACTCTGTTCCCGCTCGTGACACAATCTTACGTTGGGTTAACAATCTTCGAACAGGAGGCTCAATAATGAAAACAAAACCGAAGGGGCCGCAACGCACTGTGCGTACTCCAGAGAACGTTGAAAGGGTCAGACAAGCGATGTTGCAAAGCCCAGGCCGCTCTGCTCGGAGACATTCAGCTGCACTCGGAATCAGCAATCGTACTGTTAGACGGATTTTGCATGAAGAATTACATTTTCACCCATACAAGTTAGCGATGGTGCAGGAATTGAATGTAAACGATTGCCCCCAACGACTGAATTTTGCACAGGAAATGCTTGCACTTTTTGAGCAGAATGAAAACATGATGGTGGTAATGAGTGATGAAGCCCATTTCCACCTTAATGGGGCCGTCAACAATCAAAACTGTCGGTATTGGGCTGCTGAAAATCCGCGACAACTCCATGAAAAACCGCTGCATAGCCCTAAGGTTACAGTTTGGTGCGCGGTGGGAAAGTTTGGCGTCATCGGTCCCTATTTCTTCGAACAAAATGGGGTTACCGTTACCATAACATCTGGGCGTTACATTGAGATGGTGAACACCTTTTTCATCCCTGAGTTACGAAGAAGGCGTATTGCTCGTCGACATTTGTGGTTTCAGCAAGATGGGGCCACGCCACACACCGCCAGAGCGTCAATGGCTGTTCTTCGCCCCCTGTTTCCCAACCATCTCATTTCGAGATTTGGTGACATTGCATGGCCCCCTCGGTCCCCTGACTTGTCCACATGTGACTTCTTTCTATGGGGGTACCTCAAGTCACGTGTCTACGAGGACAAGCCCCGTACATTAGATGCATTGAAGGAAGCGATCCGTCAACAAATCATCCAAATCAACAGAGACCTGCTGGGAAGAGTGGAGGCCAATTTTCGTAAACGCCTTCAAAATGCGTCGACGGCCAAGGACATCATATGCCAGATATAATTTTCGGTACATGATTATTATGACATGAAATGCTATGTTCTTATGAATGTTGTTCTACCAATATATTTTCTTTACAAAAATAAATATCATTTTCCTGATTATTCCAAAAACACTTGGTTCCCGTGCCCCACCCTGTATATGGAACAACTTATTGCTGGCCATCACCCGACACTGAAGCTAAAAAAATATCGTGACATGGATGCAAGAATTAAGAAAATCGTGCTGGAGTATGGTGAAAGAGACTGTTTAGAATATTTGCGAGACTTAGCACATAATTATCAAATGAACTGAAATTTTATTTATCTAATTTTTTTAAATAACTATTGATTTATTTTCAATAAATATACTCTTTGCATTTGACATAATTATTAAATTAATTGAAATTTCCTTATTTTACCTCATTTTTATAAATAACTGTGTTTAATTATTTCATTTCAATATATAGCTTTTACAAAAATTTGTTTTATTGCTAATTTAAATAAATTGATGGTGGCGAATTGCCCCTGGTGGCGAATAGTCCCCATTGGCAAATCGCTGGAGGCGAACCGGCGTTGGCGAACCTCCGGCAGCGAAAGGGCGGCGGCGAACAGTTTGCAACCCCTTACAGTATGATAAGCAACGTAATTATCTAAATTATATAGGTTTTTAATACTACTATTTAACCAGGTTTCCGTGGGAATTATAACACTAAATTTGACCGTAGAAGTTTTCAAAAGGGCCAATAAGTAGTTATAGTTCCTAGGTAAGTTTCGAATGTTTAGATTTAACAAAGATTTTTATAAATATCTTTTTGTAATACAAAGGCTTTGAACTCATCTATCGATGAGACCATGCAATTGCCTACACCAGATTCCTGTTTTGGATTCTCTAAACTGGATACAGAATTTTTTGGTAATGAACTGAAATGATTAATATCGGCACATATACTATGAAAGTCTTTACGATGAAAGCCATTTAACAGTAGTTCTCAAACAATTTCACTAAATACAGAATACGGGAATAAGGGGTTACCGCCCAGTTGAGCCGAGAATGGGAAAGTCGACTGTTGAGATTGTATGCGGAGTTATTCGCAGGCCTCCTGTGTGCCGACTGTCGGCTGGCGTTTTGTACTTCTCATAGCTTCGAATGCTTTTTCATTAACAAGGTGAACTCCTTTGACCAAAGTATTCCGCGTTGGAGGAGTCTCTTTCTTTAATAATTAACTTCGCTCCAAGGAAGTAGGCAACTTTCCCGAGTCTCCTCGCTTCTATAAGTTTAGGGAGCTTTTCTTTACGAATTTTACGTGTTTCCTCACATACGTCGTCATTGACGAAGATTTTTGATCCTTTCAGCTTTCTTCTGGTTTTTAGTATTAAATCTCTGAGTTTCATCATCACATATTACTTTTATAGCTGAAGTGGGCGTCTTAGATTCAGTCGTGTCTTTAACTGTAGAATTTGCTTTTTGTGGTGGAGTTTGTTTTCTTAATCTAAAAGCACTTTTCATCTTAATATTCCCCAAATTCAATCTATCTTTTATTATGTCCGCCACCTTTTTCTTCGTTTCGCCGTTTGTTTCTCTATTCATTTCAGATACCCCCATTATGATTAAGTTATTGGCACGTGAATTATCGTCTAGGCTGTTTAATTTATTCCTAATTTAATCGTGCTCGTTTTTGATCATTTCCATGCTAAGATTAATTTTAGTAAGCGAGTTTAGACTAGAGTTAAGATCCTTTATCTCGTCGTGTGCATACTGAATGCTCTTTTCGAGCTCTATATTTCTATATTTCAGTTTTGCATTGTCCTTCTTTAACAATTCGTTATTATGTTGTACAACTTTTATTACTGCCTCAAGGTCATGTTATTTTCGTTAAAACTAACGAAAATATGACGAATTAACCTAACCAATCATCAAGGGCGTACAATTAACCTAACCTGGCATACAATTAACCTAATCGGACATTCATTTACTCTAATCGGGCATTCAGTTGACCTAACCGGGCATTCAATTAGCCTAACCGGGCATATATATATATATATATATATATATATATATATAGGCCTATATAGCGTTCAACTTCCACCCGGGCAACGCCGCGTCGCTCCGCTAGTTACTGTATAAGACTAGTAAACTACATGGAGTTCAACCCTGTTCACGATCATATTAATTGTTTATCTTTATGAACACAGACATTACATTATAATTACCTGTATGTCAATGGCTGCACATTCGATTGTCCTTTATATATACAGTTGGGGTACCTTGACTATCACTGCGGCGTTGCCACATGTACGGAGTCGTCTGTGAGGCGAGGAACATTACATATGCGGGCAACTGTACATATAGCGTTTTACGTTGCCTCTCAATTTCAAGTTCGTCTCGCAGCTCGTGAGTAATTACATGACCCAAGTATTTATATGTCTTTGACAGGTATTGTCCGACCATTCATTTCAAAAGACCCACATGATACATGTTTCAGTAGATTACACCTAAAAATCAAAACACAACTCTTAGCCCCATTTAAGTGATGTCATTTACTATACCATATTGTTCACATATCTCTAATAGTACTCTCAGCCCATGGGGAGAGGGTGACAGAAGAACAAGGTCATCAGCATATATTAAATGGTTATTTTTTTCCTTTCCAATGACAGCCAGTACGTGCAGTTTTTAGTGCATTGGTAAGGTCATCCATGTACAGTATATACGGAAAAAATAGGGTGATAATATACCCCCTTGCCTAACACCATTAGTTACCTTAAAACCTGGTGATACAGTGCTTTTCCATCTTACAAACATGGTCTGCTTTGTATACCAGAAGACAAGTATCCTAAGTACTGTGTATATATATTTAGGTACCCCTCGACACAAGAGTTTCTTGAAAAGTTTGTGATGGTTCACTCTATCAAATGCTTTTGATGCATCCAAAACACAGTAATATACATTGCTACTTGACATCTCGTACTTTAGGACGGCTTCTTTTAGCATATAAATACACATGTCAGTACCATGTTTCACTCTAAAGCCAAACTTATTGTTATAAGTCTGCAAGTAAGTACTTATCCTATTATAAATGACATATTCTAACACCTTAGAAAGTATACTGGCAAGTGCTATTGGCCTATAATTATTCTTATCACAGATACTAGCATCCTTATTTTTAACAACTGGCAACAATACAACTGACAAAATGGACTGTTGCAAGTACCCATGTATCATACAGCTTGTGAAACACATTGCAAGCATAGGTATTATACGAGGGCTACAAAAATTTTAAATGTTCTGCTTGTATGCCATCTAGGCCACAACTTTTATCATCTAACTTATGAATAGCCTGCCAGATTTCTGAGTCATTAATTAGTAGCTCCTCAGAGCGTTCTACATTTAGGCATATATTTAGTTTATCCCCTTCCCCGCCGAGCCAATTAAATAGGGTTTCATAATGATTTTTCCACAGTTCTGCAATGTTTTTTGCCCCATGTACACCCTCTATTACATTTGGCAAGGTAAGATTCCTATTGTTAATTTTATTAACCTCCTTCCAGAATTCCATACTGGAAGTATTGCTATTGCCTAATTTTCTGGCTAGAGATTCTCTTCGAAGATTCTCTTCATTTTCCTTATAAATCTAAGAGTACCCTTAAATCTAGCACGAGTTCTATTTTTCAGTTGGAAGAGTTCCCTCTGCCTAGGTTTCCCCATAGCAACCCATTCCACGAATACATTTTTAGCTACATCATACAAATCAGCACAGTATTCTGACCACCCTGGATTGGCATTTACTTTTCCCCATTTTTTATTCTTAAAGCTACTTCCACTCGCAGCGTTAATGGCATGTACAAGTTCACAGTAATACTTATTTAAGAGATCTAAATGTTTTACATCATCACAGGAGGGATTCCTACAAGCCAAAGCTTCTGCAGGAATCTTCACAAGCCTTAGCAGTGCATCACTCTGCATTGTATAATAACCTACCTCAGAGTGGCTAAGATTTGACCAATTAACCTTATAGTAATCAGCATCATCATAGTCATTGTCTAAGTCAGGTGTTACCATACAATCAAGCCCTACTACAAATGGGATATGATCAGATTCAAATACATGATAAAGTATAGACATGCTACTGATTATATTATAACCATCGTGGGAGGCTATACACTATACAGTGGTCTAGCCACGAGTGAGTCCCCCAGGCATCACTAACATATGTAAATGAGTCATTAGGGAGTAGTAATTTACTGGCAAGTTTGTAGTAGCATGCCTTACAGTAATTGATAAGAAGCTTAGCAAAATCCGAACCAGGTTTATTGATATTGCTGTTAAAATCACCAACCACTATAACACATGAAGAGTCCAGCTCCTCTAGCAATATATTTAGTTTACAGAGTCTATCTAAAAATACTTCATTTTCAGCACACTCATAGGGCATATAAACATTGAATATATACAGTATTTTGTTATCATAGTTAGTTTTATGGCTACAACCCACTCATATTCATTAGGGTGGCCCACTTTTCAATTTTTTTTTTAAAGTATAGGTTATCGTAGTTTTTCCCATTATTTGGCACTATACTAGCACATTGGTACCATTTTTACAAAAATTGATCAATATTTAGGGGTCTCGCATCGACCTTGAAATTACGAGTTTTTTTTTTTAAATGCGTACTTTTTAACTTTTTACTGAATCAAGATAAATCATTAAGTAGGGATGTTTTCTGAATCCTCTTGATGAGAGAAGTCGTTTGGTGTGCCTTCCAATGTCATACGACTAACAGTTTAAAAGTTGTGCCTGTATACAGGTAATACCAATGTGCTAGTATAGTGCCAAATAATGGGAAAAACCACGATCACCTATACTTTTCAAAAAAATCAGCAAATAGCAGACAAATAAGGAAGAAAGAAACAATAAATTAAACAATCACTTTTGCATTGTATTGACCACTATCACACGTCACTGGCTGCAACGTTGTCCCTCTGTGCTATTTCATCGTGTCGAGTGATGACTTCTTGAAGTCGCCGAGCTCTTTCCGGTTCTTTTCCACCACTTGCAGAAGATCCTGCAGCTGTGCCTCGTCCTTTGTGACCGTGTTCGCATAGTCTTGTATCAGTTGGACTCCTCTTTCAGCGACGTCTGAAACACATGCCATATATTTCAATTTCATGGTTGTAAAGTAACCTATTTTTGTTCACATTCAGTTCTCTTTTTAATTGACATTATGCTTCATGAATCTCATTACTAAATTGACAGCTATGAAAACTTAATCAGCTGACCTTGACCATTTTGCCATCCCAGTGGACAACAGTGTGCCTCGGTGGCGTGAAGGAGTCCTTCACACCCGTCGCCACTTCACGGCGATGTGACACTCTTCCCCGGCGAGCCGTTTCTTTCGAGATGCTGAACTGATTGAGGTCTGCTGGTGGATCCGCCAAACGTGTGATAGCAGCCACAATGCTTACTACCTATGTAGAGAATGGAAAGTGGAAAGGAAACTGTCAAGAATACATGTGGGTTACGGGACACTTTAAAACTGACGCTATCGATGAATACTATACACAATACGCACCTGATTATTGGACATGCGGAAACGATCAGCCACTTCCATGACAGCAGGTGCATTAAGGATGCGGCGAGGAAGATTGACAGACACACTTGGCTCTTTCGGCAGGGGGAACGCTAGTTCTGTCTCCGACTCTCCTAACATGCCAGTATCATCATTCTCCATGGCCTCATCTCCGGTTTCGTATGCACACTTTGAGGTTTGCGGCTCCTGGCGAGGACGTTTTCTTCCTTCCTGTAGCTTTCTTTTTACAGCGAAAACTTTATCGTTCCCGCTCATCGTTGCCACCCGAGGACCACGTTGATCGAGGTAGAAGTCAATGTCTTCTTTCTTGTCCATGTCGGACAGCAGTCGATTCTTCTTTATATCTTCGACAGCGTCAGATGCTCCGATATCCCACAGCTTGTCCACACTGTCCGAAAACTTCTGCCGTTTTCCTCCGGCGTCAGTTTCTCGTTTTCTGCTCTTTTGGAGTAAGTGCCACTCTTTCCACAATGCCTCTAGCTTCCGTTCGCAGTTGAGCTTTGTGATTGTTTTAATGCGGGCCATGTTCCAAAACTTTAAGACGTTGTTTACGGTTTCTTTGAATGCGTCTTTCCTGTTAGCAGTGTACTGGATAACACTGAAGAAGTATTGCAAAACCTGCCGTGTTGTTGGCAATTTGCTACCACTGATGGAGGACGACGGTTGGCCAACTAAAAAAATTTCCGAGGCCGATCTTAGAGAAGGTAGCGATGTTATTTTCGCCTTTCCTTTTGATGACTCTCTATTTGTAGCTTCAAGAGTTCTTCCAGTTATGGTTGCCATCGATTTGTCCATGACAAAGGATGAGGAACTCAGACAGAATTTCAAAATGTTATGATCTGCAAAAAAAGAAATAGGTTAGGTACCTGGCACAGGCATAGTGCATTTTCTAATTACCTATATACATTATACATTCCGCCCGGGTATGGTGACTCATTTTTTTGAAAAGTATAGGTGATCGTGGTTTTTCCCATTATTTGGCACTATACTAGGACATTGGTATTACCTGTATACAGGCACAACCTTTAAACCGTTAGTCGTATGACATTGGCAGGCACACCAAACGACTTCACTCATTAAGAGGATTCAGAAAACATCCCTACTTAATGATTTATCTTGATTCGGTAAAAAGTTAAAAAGTACGCATTTAAAAAAAAAACTAGTAATTTCAAGGTCGATGCGAGACCCCTAAATATTGATCAATTTTTGTAAAAATGGTACCAATGTGCTAGTATAGTGCCAAATAATGGGAAAAACCACGATCAGCTATACTTTTCAAAAAAAATTGAAAAGTGGGCCACCCTAATATTCATAACGAATGGGCTCTATAAAACTATTGGGCCAAATACCGAATATTCGGTACATCCGTAATATATATATATATATATATAGTAGTATGACCGCAAAATGTTAGAGTGCAATGCAATTGCAAATATTGCAAGAGTGCCACCCCACCCCACCCACTTTGTTGCAAGGGGGTCACCTCTTTGGGGAGAAGCTGGGATGGCCTCATCCCCCAAAGGGGCATACCTAATCTAAGGAAGAGGGGGGCCTTTTTGGGGGATAAAGTGGGAAGGCCTCGCCCCCCAAAGTGGTATACCTAACCTAAGAGAGAGAGAGAGAGAGGAGGAGAGGACCCAGAGGAAGGGTCTTCGCTTGGCGAGAGCCAAGCGCATATGAGTCCTACAGCCACCCCGCCGCCGCCGCTCTATTATAGGACTCCTAATCAGCCAGTTGGCTGAGTTGCCAGATTCGTTATTTTTTTATTTAAACCATATATTAATCAGCCAGTTGGCTTAGAAGGCTGAGTTGCCAGTTTCCGCCATGTATTTAATTAATCCATATATTAATCAGCCAGAGCCAGCGGGCGCCACAGCCAGTTGGCTTAGAAGGCTGGGTTGCCAGATTCGTTATTTAGTTAATTAAACTATATATTAATCAGCCAGTTGGCTTAGAAGACTGAGTTGCCAGAAAGCAATATTTATTTATTTAAACCATATACTAATCAGCCAGTAGGCTTAGAAGGCTGAGTTGCCAGATTCGTTATTTAGTTAATTAATCCTTATATTCTTCCGTCATCTGGCTTAGAAAGTTGAGTTGTCAGCTTCGTTACTTATTTATTTAAAGCATATATTCCTCCGTCAGTTGGCTTAGAAGACCGATTTGACAAATAGCAATTAATTAATTATTCTGAAATCCGCTTTAGAAACCAAACAAATTATATAATTGTGTACAAACAAAAAGGAATAAATAAAACGCCAATACATCATTCTGCTTATTTAGCTGAATTAATGGATATACAAAGGGGCATATATATCATAAAATAATAGCATCATGAATGGAAAATATATAATCATACAAAACGGTGCATCATCAAAATATTAGTACAGGAAAAATACAGTTATAGTAAATATATTGAAAATATACAAAACATAGTGTTATCAATATATTAGTGCAGGAAATATTAACATATATATATATTAAATATATTGAAAATATACAAAACATAGTATGATCAATATATTAGTACAGGAAAAATATACATATATATTATTAAATTACATTGAAAATATACAATACGTATAATCATATTAGTACAGCAAAAATATATATTGTCTTTACGTTCTACGGTGCAAAACGCTAAACTCGCATGTGATAGAGTCTATATCCACATCGCCATTACTTTGTACGACGTGGTAAAACCGTCCAAGCAACACTTCACCGTTTAACTGATACGGCGGTCTATACTCGATATAAATGGCTTTCATATCGTTCAATACTATTTTTGTGCCCACTTTACACTCGGCGGGCAAGTTATCTTTAAACAGGGTTAGAACACAATCAAAAGCACGCACAAAAATGTCATCGTTAACCACAACATTAAATACAAGTTTATAATCATGCCTTCCCAATTGGGGATTTTTCTTAACGTCCCGAACTTTTCAATCGTGAACTCTTCTTCACTCGGCATAGCGGCATTGGAAATAATCTTCCAAATCGTAACGGCACCTATCCACTATATAGAGGTACAACTCTTCAGGGTGAACAGTGTAGGCGAGCTCAGCTCTGTACCTCTCAAGTGCTTTGTACCAAAGATCAGGATATTTCGAAGAATCTAAACCCTTTAAATATGCACCCAGATCTAGACCGTTCCCCCCCTGTTCATTCCTACATTCAACAAATCCGTCGAGCAGGGCGGCGTATGCGTGTTCAAGAACCGTGTCAAAATAAATCATATTCGCAACACGCGCGTCTAATATAGGTTTCAGCTTACGGAATCCAATGATCTCAAACATTCTATCGAGGATGAAACGGTTTCGTGTAGGAACAAGAACGTCATTATCAGCTGTGTTCTTCCACATCAGTCGTATATCAATGCATGGTTGTTCGTTATTTACACTCAATGTACAAACAATGGTATATGAGGAAGCGTCACTAATCATCTCTCTTATTGTACCTACGTCAGCTGGTATTTTATAACGGTTCTCAGCCCACCTCTCAACTACCACGAAGATTTTATGCATCTCCTCAACACTTAAATAAATAACGTTGCGTTTGCTTGCATGCCTGCAGATCGTTTCAAGCACACAGTTAATGGTGCCGGTTTCTCGCCTGAACACGCGCAATGACTTCATCACGGAGATGTCGTACGAAGCGTTGAGAATGCTTCTCAAAGGGAGTTCCATCGTATTCGCACGTTCACACGGTTCAGGCTCTGAGATGACTATGACACAACCACTCGGTGCAAGCTCTGAGATGACTATGAGACACAGGAGGCAGGCAGGATCGGCTCGACGGGTGGGGTGATTCACGCTGATGAAACGTGAATAGGTTTGTCGAACTCGTATGATCCGTGAGGTACACGGTTGGGCGGCACGGGAACGCGTCACACTGCTAAGCGTGTACAGACTTGTTCGAACACTCTTGGACAAACACATTTTATGACGTTTTTTTAAATGTTTTAGCACACCATTTCCACAAACTAAACATCTTCACAAACCGGTGCACTATTAGAGAGAAACATATGTTCATATTTATCCTTTTTGTTTAACAGGCGATACTCATCTCTAAAATCTGTTAAAAACTCACACAACAAATTAGCCACAACCTCACTACAAACCTCATCATGATATATATTAATGCAGTGGTAAAAATACTTAAGATTGTCCATGATGACAAGATTTACATTTTCAGCCGTAGGGTGCGAGTAATCGGTATGGTGTAACATGATGTAATACCGCTTATCACACCACTCATCCACAAGACTCAATACCCATAACTGTTGTCTATCTTCTGAGCGTGTTGCTTCTTCTACTACGCGGTATATGTGAGCCTTTATAAAGTTTAGTTCTATTACATATTTCAGTACATCGTCTGTACCGCGAAATCCTACAATCCCCTCGCCAGAATATCCGTAGAGTATTTGAAGATCTTGATCCTTCGCACGATTCAATGCAGCCTTAAAAGAGGCAAAGGAGGCGGGAATAGGGAGTTTTTCAGTATCCACTACATCTATGCACTTAGCAGAATACCACTTCATAAATGTTGAACACGCGATATTAAAGGTAGACATTACTATTTTTCTTCTGTGCGAGAGAATACACGTCTGAGCTCAAGGAGAAACAGAGGTCAACTGAGAACGCAGGGATAGAGGCCTGCTCAGGATGCGGCATGATTCACGTCGTCGGTCTTACAGTGGGCGGGGCTTAACTTTTTACTGTACATACGCACACACGCAAAAACGCTGGGTGAAACACGATTTATTTAATAAACGAAATATTCAGGATGTATATATTTACAAATACGTGTAATAAATAAGTTAGCAATAGACATATCAAAGATTATGCTATCCAAAGGGCACGGTGTCATAGGTACCATGCACCTGGTAGAGTTTCATATAAGTGTTACGGAACACCTTTGTACCCCTAAGCTCCTTCACGCCCCCCAACTTCTGCGACCGAAAATTGTGGGTGCCTACAGAAAGTTGGGGCGAGCGGTCAACCTCATCATCTTCCAAGCACACTAACTCCTTCAGCGAATCAAAGTTAACGACCCGCCGATTCGCTTGTTTAAGCGTGATACCCTTAGCCTTCACGATATACGTCGTATCATCCCCTATCCTCACACGTACCCCATAGGTTTTTGGTCCTGTTGACACAAAGGAGTCGGCGTATGCGCTGTCCCGATACTCTTCCTTGATCTCGTCAGTTACCTCCCCGAGGAACTCCCCAATAGCGGGCATGTATTCACCTCTCCTCGCTGTGAATGTCACGCTCTCTGTATCGGCATACAATACCCGTCGCCCAAGAGAATGCAATAGACCCCAAAGTTTGATGCGTGCATAGGCTGTTGTTAAGCTGGCTACAGGAATGTTTGTTACCCGTGAGGTGTCTGTGGACAATTCGTTGTTGTTGTACTTTATTATGTAAGTGTTACATACATTCACAATCTCCATGACCTCTTTATCGGGTGCGTTGGCGTAATCCGAAACTTCACTATAACTTTGCGTCAAATGAACGTTCCCTTTACCGGTATTGTGCGCAAACTTTCCCCAAAGGCTGTTTAGGCACAACTTTGCCCTAAAGCCCTTGCCAGGGTTCTTTACAATTTGGGTACGATCAAGTTGTATACGTTTGTGGTCACGGTAACGCTGAAAATAAGACTTTTTTCATCTTCGGTTTCAACCCCTCGCGGATATCCTGACGCCTCTACCTTATCCTTCAAAAATGCGTTTATATATGGTGTGAAAAGGTTGGGTAGCTTCAGAAACCTCCACACCTCATGTATACACCTCTAATCTTATGCTGGTGGGGTAAAGGTTACAATCGTCGTTGTTCTCTTCCACGCACTTCACGCACAGGGGAAACATGAGTTTGTCATCTATAACGACGGGTAAGATCGGCATCCATAAATCGCGAGGGGGGAGCACGTCTACGAAAGAAAGGCCGAAATAGTACCCGTTCAAATTTCTTGAGAACTCGCTGATGGAGGGTAGGTCAGGTCCCACCAGTTTCTCAGGTGCACCTACGGGGTACGGATTGTTCTTCATCATGTAGGGGTATAAAGAACAGATGCCGTAGTAATGGAGTTTCACGCCCTCCGTAGGCGCAAAGTATAGCTTGAAGGGATTTGTACGCCCTCCGAACAAGCTGTCACCGCATTTGAGAGGATCCAGCACCATTGAACGCTTGATCTTGTTTATTTCTTCACAGTACTGTCCGTCTGTCTCCATCCCTGCATCATATTCATGCTCCCACAAGACTTTGTGAGTGAACTGGGACCCTATAAGTTGATCGCGGGTGCGTGTCCACACAAGACAGTCGGCAGGAGATCTACCGTGGATATCTCCTGCGATTCCACACTCAGGACGGGGTCATCCATGCCATCAGCAACCGTTAAAGGAGTACACAGTCTTCTCGCCAGTGGTACGATTTTCACTTAGACCATAAACCCAAAAAACACGACCATTAACCTTAATGGGTGCTTCAGCCGTGTTGCGGGCATGCTTTATGTATACACCTGTCTGCTGCTGTAGGTGTGAGCCAGTAAAGAGCCTTGTGCCCATAACTGCGAGATTGTTTCTGTGGATAAAGGCTAAGGTATCTTTAGGTATGAAGTTATTCTTGAACACCGTAAAACATAATGAGGCGATGGTCGTTGCGACTTGTAGCGATTCGCATTTGAAACGACATATGTACATCCTTCTAAAGGTCTGGAAACATACTCTAAGCACGCGCATATCATTCATGCAATAACGATCACATTCATCAGCTATATTATAAGGATTACATTCATTAAAGCTGTTGTAGTAGCGGTCAAAATCTTCACGCTCATCTGTGCTCATACAATCATAGTTAAAGTAATGTTTGGGTGGAGGCAGTCCTACGTAATTTTAAGTTTCGCTAGTGAGGAATGTGTAAAGGAAATATCCTTTTGAAACTTCAGCTGCTACTCCCATCACCTTGGGTAGCTTTGCTAATTTACAAGGTGTGAATAATAAAGTGTCTTTTAACTGTACATTAACTCTTATTTGCATCTGTATTAATTTGTTGCCTATTTTCAATGGATCACCTGTAAATATCTCAGAGGATTCGTGCTCAAGCAACTCCTTATAAAGGAACTGTGTCAAATTTTGCCCCTTTATGGGCGAGAATATACACAGTCATTTTTTTTAACTTGTCCGCTAACTTGACAATATAGGACACAAATAGTTTCACAGGGCTATCGTGGGCATTCGTTTTAAAAACGTTTGTCCGTTTACCACATTTGTGGCACTCATCACACTCGATCTCCATACACTCATCACAGATAGTCTGACTCACAAGTAAATGCGGAATTACCTCTTTGGTTTCGGCGTTCGTGTATGTTTCTATATCGTAGTACACAGTTATACAAGGGTTGTTTTTAGGCTTGGCGTCTTTCATATAACATACATGTTTTACGCCAACCGCCTTATATTTCTCATGGCATGTAGAACAGTGAATTTCATCACATTTATGGGTAAACTTTCCCCAATTATCCATCATGTGAAACATGTCACATTCAAAGATCCTCATTTTCCTGCACGTGCCAATTGATTTATGGAGCTCAAAACAGTTATTATTGAAAAATGTGCGTCTACACACATTACAATCCCTCTTCTCAGCTTCAACTACACGGCTTTCACATTTGGTGCTTTTACACTGCTCACATACCATGTGACATTCTTTACAATGTTTCACTGTATCATCCGCAAACTCGAGACACCCCTTACACAAATCATGATGTCCATATTTTCGACTTTTATCATACAGTAACTCGCGTAAAGGCACCTTATATTACGGATGGGGAGATATGTTGTACCCGACAGTCCTAAAATAAGTAGGGGTCTTGTACGATCTCTCACACAGCTTTTAAAATCATACACATTTCTACGACGATCATCCAGTCCAAATACAACTATACGAACATTAATTTCCTGTTCTACAGCTAGTTTACGGGCACGCTCCACGACCGTAGGCAGCAGCCAAATTTTTGTGGCCTGTGTATTTAGTACAGTAAACATACGGGCTAAGACCAGTGGTGGGATTCAGCCGGTTCGCATCGGTTCGTGCGAACCGGTTCCTAAAAGGAAGAAATAAAGACTACAATGATAATGAAGTGGCGATTTGGAAATATTTAAAAGGAAATTAAATAAAGAATTTCAATAAAAACATTTTTTAGTTTTCATTTCTGACACGGAAGGGAGAGGAGAAGGGGGGAAGGGGAGGGGAGGGGAGGGCGAACCGATTCTTAAAATTTTTGAATCCCACCACTGGCTAAGACTACTGCTATAAAGCCGCTACCACGATCGACGTTTATGTGACGTCTGTAAATAGCTTGATAATTGAAGTTAAGAGTATACGGTGTGGCACTATGACCCGCAACACAGAATACACGGTCAATATTTACCGTGAAGTTGTTCATATTGAAGGCTATACTACTTTGAGAGACCTGCATTATACGACCTAATATATACTCTACATCTTCAGCTGCCAAACGCCTGAGTGGTACTACTACCCAAAAATCATCTACATCACCGTCATCTGACCCGAACCCGAAGAACAGCATCGTCCTGACTTCACGCTCGTCGTGGTTCTGAAGGGCAAACTCTACAATACGCTCTACTACGCGCCGTAGACCGTGTTCAATACCGTTGCTATACATGGATCTAGGATCAACCCTGACTATATACTGATTTCTAGTCAAGGCCGGGGTGGGGTTGCGGTGCGCACCAACTCGAATGTTATGTCATCCTCAACAGAACGGGCAGCTTCTGTGGAGGTTGTACCAGGAGCTGAACAAGGGGCTATATTTGAGGAAGACACTATTGTGGGGTTTGTGTCGTAAGACGTTGAGGGTTGCGGATCTATTACGGTAGCCTCAACAGAACGGGGAGCTGCTGTGGAGGACGAATAAGGGGGTATATTTGCGGAAGGCGCTATTGTGGGGTTTCATGCGTAAGACGTTGAGGGTTGGGGTTCTTTTACTGGTGTTCTAACAACCCTGGGACGCTTTATACCTGACGTGGAGGGTTCGTCATCACACCTCCGCTTTGAACTGTTTCGTGCTACAGGTGTCGCTGGTGAGGGCTTATCGGAGGGGATGGATACTGTAGATGCACGATCAACTGGTTCATCCGTGATATCGATGATGGGGGAGCTGTATATCATCGTCATTCACGGTTCTGTGGAAGAAGAAAACAAAATATAAGGAGCAGCACTCGTTATTTGTAATATTTTGTAAATGACTCACTTAGGGTTGTGACGTGTTAGAAATGGAATCTGTAGAAAAATTCAGGTTCACGAGCCCATCCACATGTATTATATCTGGACCTACAGGATGTGGTAAAACAGTGTTTATGCTTAAAATCATTAAAGAAAAGGGGGAGATGTTCTCAAAATTTGTGCATAAAGTTATATGATGCTATTCGACGTATCAATCAGTGTTCAACGAGTACCAAGATGATGTTTTGTTCCACAAGGTGGTCTGTGACGTTAATTCGTTAAAGGGAAATGAACATACTGTCATCGTAATTGACGACCTCATGTTGGAGATGCCACCACCTTAACATAAGCGTGTTCTTCATCAATCAGAATCTATTTTTCAAAAATAGATACATGCGCGATGTGTCGCTAAATAAGCAAATATCTAGTCTTATTCGCGCAACGTAGAGATGTGTCACAAATTGGGATATTAGCCAGTCAAATGTTCCCCTTTTTGGAGGTTTATAAAGAGGTCACAAACCAGCTTTATGGCTATTTGCTTTGTGACCTTCACCCGCGAAACACGTATAGGGTGCTTCTAAGAACGAATATATTTCAAAGCGAACCTGAAACCGTGTATATTCCAGAATGACGAATAGGTTAAAGAAATACCCCGAATTAAAAAAAATCTCTCAACGACTGCCTCGGGCATTGCAGCAGATGTTTATTAAAAATATCGACTCTGACTTTTTAAAATGCATCTGCGAAATCTGTCTTAATGTTATAAAATGTAATGTACCAATGAAACCCTCTCAGAAGACTCGCTTACGTCGTTACAAGAACATAATACGGACGCTCGCTCATAAAAGTCAGACTGTGGGTAAGAAAAAGCGCATTGTTGTACAAAGAGGAGGGTCGTTCCTGCCCATCTTATTCTCAGTTTTGGGCCCTTTACTCTCTAGCTTAACATAATGAAGAAGGTGGTTGTGATTCCGCACGAGATGTATGCTTCATTACAAAGTTCAAAGACTCCAGACGCGGTTCTAGAGCCCCGTAAAAGTAGGCTTAAAAGAATGGAAAGTGAGTTGCTAGCCCTATTAAACAGTGAAAAGGCACCTGATGAGAAAAGGATCTTGTACCAAGAGGCTTTTCAGAAATTTCTTCATGAGTACGAAGATTATAAGTATCCTACAGAGCTCCCCGTGAGGCACAGCTCGAGTAGCGCTGAGCATAGCGACACAGGACCTGGTGCAACCAAAGAGCAACGGAACACACCACATCGAACATGTGCTAAAAAACAGCCCCACCATACATTGAGGAATAAAGGGTTAAGTCTTTATAATCTATTGAGTGAGGACCCCATCATACAGTGGACCGATACAGGCGAGGTCATTGTTGAAGGAACAAGGGTACAAGGGTCCAATATCGTTGGTATTGTTCATGATCTGGTGAGAAAGTGAGATAGGGCCTCACCAACAGGATGGAGGCATATTAAAGCAAGACTACAACAAATAAATGTTCCTAAAACATTGATAGGTAATCTGAATAGGTTAAAAGACTTGGAACATCCATCGCACGTGTCACAACTGAGTACACCTTCGCCCCCAGCAGCTGCAGTGTCTCTGAAGAGGAGAAAGAAGAGAGCAGGCATTTCTAACCCCGCATCCTATGGTGGCGTTAATAGATTGTACAGAGGTGTTTATGGTGTAAGGAAAAAAGATGTCGAGAGATTTTTGCGAGGAGAGGATGCTTATACACTTCATATGCCGATGAGAAAAAGGTTTAAAACAGCCAAGACAACAGCCGCCACGATTGACTCCATTTGGCAGGCAGATTTAACAGACATGCAAAGATATTCAATGTATAACGATGGCTACCGTTACATCCTATTCATAATAGATGTATTCTCTAGATACCTGTGGTTAATTCCCCTGAAAAATAAATCGCCTGAAACAGTTGCTAAAGCAGTCAAAACATTGATGTTGAAAGAAAACAGGATTCCTATCTATTTTTGTACGGATATGGGAAAAGAATTTATAGGACGCGCTTTTCAGAACATGCTGTCAGAGTTTAATATCAGCTATTACACTTCCAATTCTATACATAAGGCTTCTTTAGCTGAAAGGGTTCAACGTACCATAAAGGAACGTATGCACCGCTATTTTACACATAAAAACACATACAGATTTAAACGTTCTCGGTTCATTGGCTTCATCCTACAACCGTTCATACCATCGTACGATTGGTGCAACGCCTAACGATGTTTTAGAAAGAGGCAAGCGCCCGAGAAGAGATGGAATCCCGACACCACCACCACACTCTGCGCGTTTCAAAATCAATGACAATGTAAGGCTGTCACGTTCGGGGAAGAAATTCGCGAAGGGATTTGAGCAAGGCTGGACACGCGAGATTTTTAAAATTAGGGCTATGAGATCTAAGGGCGATATAATGATGTATTACGTTAAAGATTTGAATGGAGAAGAGATCTCGGGATGCTTTTACCGCGAGGAATTGCAGAAAGTGGCATTTAATTTAGGAAAAAATGTGTTTAAAATTCAGAAAATTTTAGGAAGCAAAGGTACAGGAAAGAGAAAAATGTACCTGGTGAAGTGGCTAGGTTACCCAGAAAACTTCAATACCTATATAAAAGCTGATGCGGTAATGAAGCTTAATTAGTATGCAGCATGACTCCTAACCATTTCTACGTCCCGTCCTCCTCGTCCCTCTCCGTACACCCTAACAACACACTAGCGAACTTTGTAACAGAGCTCCATGGACCCATTGAATTGGGTCGTGATTCGTATGAGGTGGGGATATGTGAAATTCAGCTGGACACCCTCTTTTTCAATTTTGATTATAAAGATACCGTTTTTACGATTCTTAGTGCAATGAGTGTAATTAGTGTAATGAGTGTACAAAAGCCAGGTTAACTCGGGATGAAACTATACGTATCGCCCGGACTAAGGTTGCACGGTTTTACAGTACAGAAGTAACATTAGGGCCGGGCCGTTATGGTTCGGCTGAGGATGTTGTGAGAGACTTAAACGTGAGTTTAAAAAACTCAAATCTTACGAATGATTTATTATACGAAATCGTAAACAAAGGAAACCCTGCACATACTCTAATCCTAAAATCAAAGGTTAACAGAAATCTTAAAGACGGAAGAGTGTTCAAAATTATAACCGAGGGGAGATATCGATCAGCCTTCCAAAGCGACACCTTTCACGAGGCACAGCATGACTTGTCCACCTTAGTGTATCAACTAAGTGCTATCAACTTAGTGCTATATTTACAGCAATATAGCGGAACACCAGTTTGTTAGGGATACCCAGACACGCCTGCTACGCATAGCTCACATCCCCAACCATAGAGGAAGGAGTTTGAGTATTACATATGACATACCCTTTATGTGAATGTCGCAACTAATCTAATAACCAATATCTCAATATATATAAGAACGACTGAGGATAACGCTCCCGTAACCATTTGGTGACGGGAGCTTAACAGTGAAGCTGCACTTTCGACGCACTGAGTTATAATGGACAGAAAGCCTTTCACCGTCTATCGATGGGTGAGATACCAGCGTGGTAGTGGACTTGGGTCCATTTTTTCATCCATACTACGAACCGCTGTCCCACTGTTGAAGAGGGGGGCCAAGTACCTAGGGAGGAAAGCGTTACAAACAGGTTTTAACGCGTCAGAAGACATATTGGCTGGCACTAAGCCTAAAGAAGCTCTAAAAAAACATTTAAAACGTACACGGGATGAAATCATCAGAGACGTGAAGAGAAATATGCGTGGTGGCGGAAAGAAGAGATCTGTCAGGAATAAGGGGTTACCATCACGTGGCGTTAAACGTAAAAGGAAATCAAAAAAGAAGTGCTCTAAGCGTATGAAACCTATGGCTGATCATTTTTTTATCTGATATAAGCTGAGGACGTTACTCTCACGAATCATAGATTGACTAATACTCGCCGAGGGAGGTGGCACAATTTCTGACTCGTCATGGCACGTTTCATCCATCCGTGTAGTTCACAATGCTGTAAATCGGAACTGTCCCTCTTTGATATGCCACCTACCCAGGTCTCTATTGAACATAGTGACTTTATTACAATTAACCCTTTAAACACAATTAGTTCACCCAGTGCCTCTATAGAATTCGTGATACCCAGCTCAGGCCCTCACTTTTTTTACCCGAATTGCATGCATATGTATGCTAAACTACGCATAGCCCATTCTGACGGAACGGACTGCGATGATACTTACGCTGCCTACCCTGAAACCAACTTTCTGCAGTCCATATTCAGTCACTGTGACGTATATTTAAATCAAACTAACATCTCGGCAGGCACGGGGTACTATCACCTACGAGCCTATCTCGAAAATGTTCTCAACTTTTCAGAAGAGGCGAAGGACACCCTTTTAACCGCCGAGGGGTATTACCACACGAAAAAAAAGATATACGAGTGTTTTGGACGCCTGCATACAGACTTTACACTCCAGAAGTTGCTTATGAACGAGGTGGATATGAAATTGAAGCTAACCCGCACGAACCCTGAGATCTGCATAAATCTGGGGACTGACCAAGAAGAAGGCGCGAAACCTGTTGTGATACACATCATGGGAACGTATTTGCGTATACGCCGAGTGAAATTAAGCTCCCCGAAGCAAAAAGAAATTGAGAAAGACTTGATACACGCCACAGTGAAATATCCAATTAACAGGGTACATATCAAACTGTACACGATCCCCGCAGGGCTGGCATCGAAGCAGCTAGAAAACGTTGCTCTTGGAGTCCTACCTAAAAGGATATTAATTGGAATGCAAGACCACGCCTCGACGAATGGAAAATATAAAAAGAGTGCCTTAAAATTCAAGAATTTCGGCCTTAAAAACATTACTCTATACGTAAATGGCATCGCTCTGGGTGGGGTAATGAATATGAATTACTCAACAGATGCTGTGTTCCCGCTCTGCGCGAGAGCATATAGTAGTCTTGCTCATAATACAGGCGCGTGTTATGAACTTGGTTTTGGCATAACGCTGAAAGAATTTGTGGAAGAGTTTAACATTTACTCATTTGACATTACGCCACAACAGAGCGGAAACATCTCAGTGAGGTTGGAGTTTGCCAAACCTATAGACGCGCCTATAAGTGCACTCGGGTATCTAGAATCACAAGCACTAATAGAGGTTGATCGTTTCAGGGGCGTCAACACAGATTTTTAGAATGGATGCGAATACAATTCAGAGAGTGATGAAAAGTGACCGCTTCACGCGATCCAAATTTATCGGTGTTTTTGCTAAGCATGAAATATTGAAGCTGGCTAGTACGAGAAAATGGAACGAGGTTATCGTTAACACCGACAGTGTGGGTGGTGAGGGTATTCATTGGTTTGCAATCTATTTTAAAACTAAGGAAAGAATGTACTATTTTGACTCACTCGGATTTCCGCCGTGGAATGAATCGGCAATTGTACAGTTTATCGCGGAGCTAGGCGTTCCAGAGATTATTTGGAATGGATATCGTCTCCAAGGATATTATACTGAAACATGCGGGTTGTATCGCATTTTGTTTCTCATGCATATGTCACGTGGGAAGTGTTTTGTGAATTTTTAAAAACTATTCGATTTATGCGACACAAATATGAATGATAAAAGTGTATGCAGACATATAAAAAAAAGTTCCCGTATGTTAGCACCCCCTGTAATGCGTAAGATGTTTATCTATATTGTGTAAAGCTGTATATACATTTGTAACTGTTGCCATTAAGATTTATGTGACGGGCACTGATCCTTTTTGTACATGTTTTCTGCTATTTAATGAATGAAAATATATTGGGTTTTGTTCATATCCTCAAAAATATACTTACATTAGCTCTTCTACAATCTGGCATTCGCTTGACCGGATGTAAGTCAATACCACGACTTCTGTATCCATATCGCTGGGTTGGCTAGGCGGGGTGGCTACCTCTTCATTTATCACCCTTTCGTCAAAAGTGGCTATAATACGATATAGCTCCGTTTCGGTCCTGTAATTAAAATAAATGTCACGAGTTTGAATACAGATAATTCATTTTGTGTCCAACAGCGTTGTTGGCTTAACGAGAAAATTATTGTTAAAACTCCAATATATGTATATGTATATATATATATGTATGTATATATATATATATATATATATATATATTATATATATATACCGAAATAATCACGAAACAAACAGACAAAAACAATGGGAATAATTTTACGTTAGAAAAATCAGAATAAAAGGAAATTAGGCTACCAATTATAAACGAGAAAATACATCTTTAAATTATCGAGAAAAATATTATCGATGCTCCACTATATATATATATATATATATATATATATATATATATAAAACAGGGACATAATATAGCCTAACCTGTCGTAGCCTAACCTGACCTACCCAAACTTATTGTTCATGATTTCACAAGAAAAGTAAAAACATACTATATAACCTAAAAACACTTACATTAGCTCCTCTACAAACTGGCACTCGCTGTCCCGTGCCAATACCGCGACTTCAGTATCCAGATCGCTGGGTTGGCTGTGCGGAGAAGCATCCATAGCATTTATTCCCCTTTCATCAAAAGTGGCTATAATACGACCAAGTTCCGCATCGGTCTTATAACGAGAAGTTAACATGATTAGTTCATACTAAATCAATTAAAGTTAAGTAAAAGTAAATTAGTTTAATTAGTTACAATAAGAGAAAATGCCACGAATTTTAAAAACTATAATCAAAAAGCAGATATCCTGAAAGCTTTCAAAAGTAAGAGTGCTAAGACAACGTTTGCCGACACCGGGTCTCGTTCCCGGGTCCGCAGGCAATTCTTAAAAGTTTTGGTAATTTTAAAATCCTATCTCTAGAACTTTCTATAAATTTTTAAATTATCGAGAAAAGTACAAAAAAAACACACCATATATATATATATATATATATATATATATATATATATATATATATATATATATATATATGCCGAAATAATCACGAAGGAAACAGACAATTAAAAATATTTTTCAAAATGCAATTATTGTGGCCTTTTATAAGTTAAAGCCTATTGAAAAGTTATATATAGGCCGAGAATAAAGCACAAACTAATTTCAAAACGCATTTATTATGGCATTTATAAGTTAATTAACACTGAATGAAACGCAGAATATAATCACTTACATTTCAATTGAATTGCTTGTAGAATCTTCCGCTGCCTTGCACTCTGATTAGAAAATAACGCATCCTGATCTGCAGATCTGAAAATTATGCTCGCTGCATGGGCATAATCGGGCTCGTCCTACATCAGATCGGAGGAATTGTACAAAGACAGTTGGCTCATGTTGTGTAAATCACTAGCGGGAAATGGACGAAACTGAGTCTCTGCGTCGAAATTCTCCCTCTATAAGGGGGCATGTGATCAACCCACAAGCGCGAGCCTTAACACCCTATTGGCAGGCGGTGAAATTTGGGCCGAGCTTAGCGCTTAGGCCGGTATAGCAGCCAACAGAGGGCCTGGGGCCGACAAACAGTGTCGTGATGGGCTGACTCCATGAAGTCTGGGCATACCAGCGGCAAATTTTGGGCGAGGCTTAGCGCGTAGGCCTACATGGCACCCAACCGAGGTCCTGGAGCCGACCCACAGCGTTGTGATTGGCTGACCCCATCAAATCTGGGCGTGCCATCTGTCCCGATTCGTGGAGCCATTAACTGGATACCAATTTTGTTTTTCTGTGATAATCTTAAATTCCCTATCGTAAAGCAAACCTTGAAAATAGAGGTTTTAAAATTATCTTTAGACGAAGGGTAATGTTTGTACAGAATGGAATAGAGAAGTAAACATTTATTATTCACATTTTAATCTCGATGTTACTCTGTCGCTTTCCTCCCAAACTGATAACTTCACTGATTGTAAACAAATTTTTAATAAATCTTTAACATGCGTGTGTGTGTGTATATATATATATATTATATATATATATATATATATAGGGTGTCCATAAATGTTTACCCTGAAAACAGTATGCTCTCATATTTTAATGACGAATCTTACATCCGTTTTCTTTTTACAGGTGATCTCGTACACACACAGTTTCTGTGCTGGTGTGGTTCGTCTACCGCATTCGCCGCTAGGAGCGCTGTAGTAGCTGTTCAGTTAAGATGGCGTCTGTGACAGAGAAGGCACAATGTGTTGTGTGGCTTGCAGAAACAAAATCTCCTGTCAGTGTTCAGCGAAGGTTCAGAACAAAGTATGGAAAGAATCCACCCGATGTGAAGTTAATTAAGTCGTGGATGAAAAAATTCTTGGAAACTGGAAACGTGGAAAAGGGAAAGAGCAGTGGTAGACCATTAATTTCTGATAGGACGGTGGAAAACATTCAAACTGCTTTCACACGATCACCAAGGAAATCGGTAAGACAAGCTTCATGCCAACTAAAGATACTGAAGTCTACGGTGCACAAGATGTTACACAAACTTTTGAAGTTACACGCCTACAAGGTACAAATTGTTCAAGAACTGAATCCTGATGACCGTCCAAAACGTGAACAATTCGCTATTGACATTTTGAACAGCATTGACGAGGATAATGACTTCTTGTTACGTGTCCGCTTTTCAGACGAGGCTACGTTTCATCTTAGTGGTAGAGTCAACAGACACAATGTGCGTATTTGGGGATCGGGAAACCCACGTGCCGTAAGGGAGCTTATTCGGGGCAGTCCGAAGATCAATGTCTGGTGTGGACTAATGCATGACCAGATAATTGGTCCTTTCTTCTTCGCTGAGAACACTGTTTCCGCAACTGTGTACCTGGATATGCTCACCAACTACGCCATCCCCCAGCTGCAGGACAGGCAGCCAACTGTCATCTTCCAACAAGATGCGGCACCCCCTCATTGGGCGCATGTTGTTCGTGAAACTCTCGACACAACATTTCCAAATCGATGGATTGGCAGGGACTGGCCAATCCCATGGCCCCCAAGATCACACGACATTACCCCGCTGGATTTCTTTCTCTGGGGTCATGTTAAAGATTTGTTTTATGCAACAGTTGTTCTAGATATCAGGACATTGCGAGAACGCATTACGGATGCAATTGCAACAGTTAACCCACAAATGTTGAAAAATGTGTGGCGTGAGTGTGAATACCGTCTA